>LOEQ01001311.1:416830-453191 GCA_001685075.1 Bramus lutescens
ATGTGTTATGTGTTTAGTGGATGTGTTGTATAGTGGATGTGTTCAGTGGATGTGTTGTTCAGGGGATGTGTTCAGTGGATGTGTTCAAGGGATGTGTTATGTGTTTAGTGGATGTGTTGTACAGTGGATGTGTTCAGTGGATGTGTTCAGTGGATGTGTTGTTCAGTGGATGTGGTATTCAGTGGATGTGTTTAGTAGAAGTGTTTCTATGAGCCGAGGATCCCACTGAACACTTCTTTTCTCTCATTCATTTAGAGACTTTGTTGGGGTCACAGCAAAAAAAGCACAAATGATCTGAAGAACCAGAGCAACATGAACTCTGTCAGATTCAAGTATGAGGATAGATAGTCAGCTCCTCTTTCCATAGTCATTCCACTTTTTGCAAAAAAAAATCAATAATATTATTTCTTATGCAATTACAGAAGCTTAGGAAAAATAGAGGCACCTTGGGAAGGTTAAAAAAATGAGTATTTTAGAATCCTTCAAACACGAATAGAAGCACTATTACACATGAAGAAGTTATCAATCCCTCCCTAACTTAAGTTGTGTGTAGCAATGAGATAGAGCATCTATCCTAATACATCTCTTATTGACAGACAGGATATTAACAGACACTGATGGTTTGAAAGCCCTTATACTCTGTTGTACAAGGAAATTTCAAAATGAAATTCTTCTTTCTTGCTATGAGAAATTTGTGTGTGCTTTTGAACATGAGATGTCCAAAAAGAGAGTCGCAGGGTACTTCCTTCCCTCCTGAAAAGCTCCCAAGTAACAGTGGGTAAAATTAAATGCTCACAACCCAGATAAAGTGCTTTGAATTTTCCTAACACCTTTTATACCAAGTAATAGGATGGAGCAACAGAATTGAGAAATTCTAGCACAATTAGAACTTTGTTAATTTTTCTGTGTTAGAAATTAAGCATATGGTGCCTAACTTTTCTGACTTGGATAGTACTTATATTTAAATGCTATAATGTAATTCAACTCCCCCAGAAAATGTTCTAAACAATCACTCGGGTAAAAAAGGAAATCCTAAGAAATAAAGCCAATTGCAATCAATCTTACCTTCCATTCTTATTTTCAGATATATGAGAATCTACTTCAGGTAAGTTTTCTAGGCCCGGGTCTCTAAAAAATATAAAAATAAATATAAACAAAAGCATAGTGTGTGTACATGATTTAGTTATGACACAATTCTAGGAAATTAAAAAATTCAATAAAAAATCAGTACATCATCTTAGATATAGTCACTTTTGGTTTATAAGTGTTTAGAAGACTGGAAATTGGATATTGAGCTATTTAATCTATTGACTTGTAGGTAAATATGCAAATATGGCTGGATTAGCCCTGAAGAGTGTATATCAAGCTTGCCAGAAGGTCCTGGGTTTGATTCTAGAACCATTTAAATGGATGTGGATTTCAGAAGTGAGAGAGAAATCACTTTGGAAAGCTTGGGAAATCCAATCTGAAAAGTGTCTGACTCAGACTGAATGAATGCTAGGTTTGTGTCCTGAAGCATTAATTGCATGTTCACATGAAGTATCTCGTTCAGATCTCACGAGATCTTGCAGGACTAGCATCTGGACCTTGGAAAGACTGAGTGAGTCTCCCAAAGCCCGTGAGCCAAGTTGCAGGAGAACGAAGAACTGAACTCATAGTACCTGCCTACAAAAAGGCCAACACTTGGATATTTTTAGCTGCAGACTTCATTAGTGCAATTGGATTACACAAATATAAAACCTCAGACAAACAACTGAATGAGAAAGTCACAAGGTAGAGGCTAAATGTGGCGACAATGTTCTTATATTTCTGTCTCAGTGATTGTACACGGTCCTCTGGCCTGTTAGCACAGATTAGTCATTTGCATATGAACAGAATATTGAAAGATCCTGTTTGCTGTTTTCATGAGTTTGGAAATCCTTTGTCGTGAAGCCTACTGAGGAGGAGAACCCCTTCAGAATAAAAGTGAGGCCCATTTCCTCCCCTACTTCCTTCAGTACATATTTCCTTAGGCTTCATTTTTTAAATGAGGCTCCTAATATCTAATACAACATGGTTTGGGTGAGAAAAACACAAGTCGTAGCAAAACTGTTCAGGTGTGAGTGAGCCAAGTAAAATAAGAACAATAGTTTATACGATGGAGGATGTAGCACTGGGTTAGTGGTGAGCAGTTGGGGGCAAACAGTTAGGAGAATGTGGTAAAGTCAAAGTGAGTTATTGACTCCAGTCTTGAGAAGCTTCTTCATTTTCATTTCAGTCCTAAATGTTCACATCTCTGGAATTCACCACCGTTCCTAAAATTCTTCCATCTCAGGCTCTAAAACGTTGGATTCAAGTAAGGTTATTGTATAAAGAATCAGCATGTAGATTCTCACTCACAAAATTAACATTGCTGGAGATGCAAAATACAATAAAGTATACTCATGTTTATGTGGAGAGACATTTAATAGTATTCAGGTCATGAATAATTGATAAATTATAGAAATTAGCCAGCATACTTTAGCTTCTTAAACTTCACACTTAAAAATTACTTGTGTGCTTTTAAAATTGTAGAGATTAGTTTAAATATCTTTAAAGTGAGTTTACGTATTCCAGTTAAACTTTGTAAAATGTACAATATTTCAGATATATTAGCTGATGTTGTAATCTGAACGATGGCATAAAATTCAAAACTGAATTTCTCCACACCATCAGACAAAGTTGTATAAAGTCAACCCTGTAAATTTACAATGCAGATAGAAGGGTTTGAATTTGCCTAAAGGATAGCTTTCACTAATTATTACAGAAATCACCATTGTGGTACCAGGGGCTGCTATATTACCTTAACAGCCTTCACTAAGTAAATGGTTGAAAGCTTGAGCTATGGACTATCATAGTATTCATTCAGACTGGAAGAAGTAGATGGTAAAAGATCATGGGACATGTGAATATTGGGAAATCAGAATTCTGTGCCAGGAAATTATTCTATCTCCACCATGATGACATTGAGGTAACCAGGTGCTGCACTTAAGGAATCCATGGTTTTTTACAGCTTGGGAGTAAGGTCTAATATGGATTTGAACAAAATATGTGTTATGTAACTATGTGAAGATACAAGTTAAGGAGAAAAGTCTGGAAGAGATTTCCCCCTCTTAGCCCAAGAGGAAGCCAACCCTGCCATGATGACTTGATCTCTGATTTATCACCTCAAGAACTGTGAGAGAGCATTCTTCATGTGTTTAGGCGATTTAGTATATGGGTTTTGTGAAGGTAGCCCTAGAAAGTCTGTATTGAGTTTCTCTGCCTGAGGGTGGACATCTTCAATTAAGAGAACAGGACACTTGTGAGTGCTACAGATACTGAGAATTTCTCTGCCTATACACTTCACGCTTGCTCTTTGGGCCATGGCTTTGGAGAGAAGGAAAAAGAATGGCTCCACCTGAGGAGACAGAGGAAGCCAGATTCTTGCAGATTCAACAACCACAACAGGTAACTCAAAAGCTGAGCCTAAACACGCATTCAAAGAAGATACTCCCAAAGTAGGGTGAGTCACTATGTAAGTCATATTATTGGAGGTTTTGTAAGATTTTCTTATTTTATTAGATAACAGCACACATCAAGTTTGTTTGTGTAAGATATAAGGCTTTAGTTTCAATAATCTATACCAATATTTAAAGCAAACTAAATGATGAAAATCACACAGTGTGCATTTGCTTGGAGTATGCACACTGATGGGTGGCGAGAGAGAGATGGGTAGATCCGGTAAAGGAAGTTTAGACTATCCAAATTTACAGATGCAAAAATAACCACTCTTTAATTAAGATCACATGGATTGCATGGTGTCTTTCACACTATGGCAAAAGATGAAAAGCTGTGAGTCAAAGTGTGGAAAATAGATTTTTTTTAATAGAAGTCCAAGCCAAATGTTGCAAGGTTGAGCAAATGCTTGGCTCAAAAGTCTTTGCGTGTCTTTCATTTTTATTTGATGGTAGGAATCAAGCCCAGGGTCTTCTGCTAAGATACATCCATAGGTGTAAGAATTATTTTAAAATATAGACTTCAATACATGTGGGGGCAGACTGTGAGTTGTCTTATGTATGAAGCCACATACATACTTTCCAGTATAAGAATTCTCTATGTTAGGTCCTTCTGTATTTGTGTTGCTTTCATTGGTTATTAAAGGAACTGCCTTGGCCTAGTTGATAGGGTGGAACTCAGGTAGGCGGGAAAGACAGAACAGAATTCTGGGAGGAAGAAAGCAGAGACAGGCAGACACCATGGTTCTCCTGCTGGAGACAGATGCTAGTTAGAATCTTTCCCAGTAAGCCATGACCTCGTGGTGTTACACATATTGATAGAAATAGGTTAAATCAAGATTTGAGAGTTAGCCAATAATAGGCTAGAGATAATGGGCCAGGTAGTGTTTAAATGAAAAAAAAATTCTCCATGTTGTAACAATGTAATGCGTTCTCCATGTTGTGTGAAGGGGTGTGGCAGTCCCTTACAGGGCAGATCAAGGGGAAGTGTGGACACTGTTACTTGTTAGCTTTCCTAGGATATATTCCAATGTGAGAAAGTTATTAGCTCAGTTCTAACCACTCTTCCTTTCGCGTGTGCATGTAGGAGTGGTTTACTAATAGGGCACAATATGCTTTACACTGATAACTTAATCTGCTTCTGTAAAGTGTCCAACACATTTACAAAATTAAGAAGTTTTCACACCAAATTTAACTATGTTTTTCTTTTATGTCAGGATTTGATAATAGTCATTAGATTTTTAGCTCAAAATGAGTCTCCTTGAGAAGACTATTGCATTTAGTGAAATAATTCACATAATTGCTTAACTCACTGACATAGCAAAATGGGATGACATTTGGATATTTTTATAAATCTCATCAGTGAGTATTTTATATTCCTAAGGATTTTTATATTCAAGAAATTAATAGATCTGCATATTATTTAAATATTTTAAAGATAACATATAACTTGTAATTTTAGTTTTCTTGAGTCATTGCAATTTCTTGAGATTGTCATAAGCAGAAAACAGTTATTGGCTCAAGTAAATATATCAGTCATAAAAAATAGATTTCTTTTATTTAGTTTCAGTGATGGGGACTTAGAATGTTGGAGACGGAATACAATAGATTTTACCTATGTAGAATATAATAAAACATTGATTATTCTGATATTTAGTCTTTAATTCACATTATATTTGTTAAATATCTAATATGTATCAGCATATTATCATTATGTTACTGCAATACATAAGGAAAGAAAGAAACAAGGTAATTCCATCCATATATCTTTAATGACCTTATAGATGGAAAGAGTATTAAATAATAATTCATTCAAAAATGCATATATGGAGTGTTGTACAAATAGAGGTTGAAAGGGGCTTCCCTGAGTCTGAGTGAGAAACACTGGGCTGGTACCCAAAGGATACACAGTAGCATCTCTGACACAGTAGTGAGAAGGGAACAAAGAGCACAAGTCAGAGAGGATGGGGATGGGAAAGGATGAGGATGAGAGAACTTGAGGGGGGACCACACAAAACACAGACCATGGTGGTCTTTGGAGACAAGGTTAAGGAGCATGGCCATGACTCTGTGGTAACGGGAAGCCACTGGAGGATTATACTCCAAAGAATGGCCTGATCAGATTCCTGTTTTAGGAAGATCACTGTTCATCCCTGTGGACAGATTGAAAGTTGGAAGTCATGACTAGCAGCAGATGTGGTCAGCAGGCTGGAAAGTAACCATCACTGCAGCAGTACTGTGGAAGATGCAGAACCACTTCTGGGGATTGTTGGGAGGAGCATCTAACAGTGGTGACTGGTAGAAAGATGGCTTGGTGAGCGGAAGTGAAGCAAGAGTCACTTACCCCGTGTTTATGTCTTTAGCAGAACTATCAGAGCCAGTCAGCAGGGAGACAGAAACTGAGATCTCAGAAGGTATGAATTAGCAAACAGGAAAAATATTGACAAGTGGGACTATCGCCACAAATAGAAATTATTTTTGCTTTATGGGAATGAAGCCCATTTTACTAGAAAAATCTTTAATATCACTAGCAATTTGAAGTGTTTTTCAGTATCTATTTGAAAACAGAAGCTTAGATATTAATTATTAATAATTAATCTAACATCTGCTTAGTGACGACAGATAATGGGGTCACTCTTTAGGGCTGGTTCACATCACTACTAAAAGCTATACTATTTCTCATGGAATAAATGGACCTTCTGGGCACATCTGCATTTGCTCTGGTTGCTGTGTTCCTGGGATTTCAAGGATGCTTGTATATATTTCTGATGGATGAGTGAAGTTTATTTAGTCTCTAACTGTGAATTAAATGTCAGCAAAGTCACACAAAAGACCGGATTCACTGCTGCTTTGCTACTAAATGATTGGTGTCTGTGTCACGTTGCGCAGATGTAAAAGGGCTTTGTGAGCTTTAAAATCCCTTTTTCTTTACCTATGCTGAAATCAAGAGGGCAGCATGGTTACATGGTAGATACAGGTGGCTGAATCAGTCCATAAATACACTCTTCTAAAACAGCTCAGACTTTTCTATTTGTCTGCTGTGTGATAATTCTTGGCAACTCACCGTCCAATCTAGTACACTACTAAAGCTTAGCTTAGCTGCTATCATAGAATTCTATGCTGCCTAGAATATTTTTAAATACTTTGAATAGCAATACATTTGTTTAAGAAAAATGTCCTCTTCTTGTGGATTTCTGGAAAAGGAGTTGCTAGAATCCAAACTACCTTTTGTAAAGTTTACCTCCCCTTGTGGTAAAACCAGAGGCAAGGCTCTTTTAAGAACTGCCATTGCCAATGGTGACAGGCCAGAGGCAGGAGTTGGAGGGCATGTTCCCCTATTGGCTCTTGCACATAACGACTATCAGACCTGTTACCAACATGACTGGTTATCTCCCAAAACTCTACAGACGACAAAAAATCCACCCCACTAATTACCACTGTGAAGAAATTATCTTATTTAATTCTAATGCTCCAGAGTAAACAGGTCTTATCAGAGAGCCTAGGATCACTTAACCACATATTTTTGTTGGTCCCCCTCAAGGTCATAATGTCAAAATTTGATTTTGTATCTACTGTATTTTTTCCTTTGGAAGGCAATTTATTATCTTTGACCTATACTTTCTTCTACAAAATAAAGCATAGGAATATATATATAGATAGCATGGGTGATAGTGGTGATAAATCATATCCAATTTTCAGTCTGACTGCCCAGGTGTTCAGTAAGTATCCTCTCAGTAGCCATTGCACTTTAATTATTTTCAGGATGCCCTAATTTCAAGACCCCAACACCCCAGTGATAAAAAGAAACAAGAGCAAATTAAGGTATTGATGTAGGAAACAAGTAAGACTGCATTGTCCTTTCTCTCATTATGGGTTCATAGTACTTTTTAATAAAGAATTTGTTGCCTTCATCTCAAAATATTAGGCCATGAGTACCAGTTATATAATTATTATGATAAAATTTCAAGTAAGTAAGACAATGTGAACTTTAATTCACTGATATAAATGTGCATTACTACAAAATTTACCTATTAGTTATTGCATAACTTGGCTATTAGACCTGTTACCAACATGGCTGGCAATCTCTCAAAACTGCTACCCATGACAAAAAAAATCCACTCAAATAATTGGATTTAGGGCCCACTCAACACGAGGTACTAGAAACCTAGATATCTTCCTGGGTCTAGTGCGATCATGGTTGTCAGAAAATCTACTACCATCACTTTGCTAGACCCACATAATTTCTTATTACATTTTAAATCTTATCCTTATGCCCGTAGATAAAATGGAGTGACCTCCCCAACATCAAAGAAGCTTCTCTTTATAGCAAATGGAGACCATTACAGAAAACCACAACTAGACACAATGCAGAGATCAACAGGCATGGGGAGCCCTGTCCCAAAGGATACATCTATGTCATAGTTCCTGTATCTATAGCTTATGGAGCAGCATGGAAGGCGCTACAGAAAGACTGTGCGAGCCAGGATGTCAGAAAGTCTGCTATGAAAGGTCTCTCCTAGAAATGGCTCCGTAAACAAGATTAGAACACTGACAATATTAACAGATGTGCTAATGTGAGGAGAAATATCACAGGATCCCACCCTGAGACCAAAAGGATAGAAAACCTGTGACTGAGGGGACCGGGAGAATTAGCATCTCCCAGAAATGAGCCACCATACTGTTTAATCAAAGAAGTCATCCTTGAAACTATCTCCACACAAACAACAAAACTAGACTCTTGTAGGTTGTATTTATATATGTGTACATGCATTTACACATGTGTACATAACAATAATAAAGAAAAAGAGACCATTAATTTGAGAGTTGGGGGCATAAGAGAGGTGCAGTAAGGTTATCTTAGAGGGGTAGATGAGGAAAGAGAAGGGGAAAGGATGTAATTCTACTTTAATTTAAAAATAGCAAATTGGAGAATAGCTTCAACCTCAAGGTGTTAGCCCAAGAGTAAAGTGTGCTGAAAAACTTTGTGAGCCCAGGCAAGCTGAGGATTTGGGATTTTGATGAACTTAAATAAAGTCCACAAGTTGGTTTAGCTGCCTCAAAATATTTTTTCTTTTCATTTAGTTTTATTCATTTCTCATTTAAAAAATCCTTTATCTTTAGGGAACAAATATTGGGGTGTCTTAGTACAAATAAGAAGCTCAGAACTCACTCCAAAACCAAGCAATTTATTTAAGAAGTGTTCAATATGTCTTCATGTTGACAAGGCACACACAGCTTATAAATGAGTTTTTTGAAAACTACAGAAAACTAGAAACCTTCTTAAACACACACACACACACACACACACACATACACACAAAGAAAATTCCTACCCCAGGACCTTGGGAGTACTGCAAAATCAGTCACGTAAGGGCACCTACCGATTTGTGTTTCTGAGAGCAGAAGACTTCACTTTAATAAGGTTGTCCAAGTCTAGGCTGTTTAAAAATGAAAGGGGTTGGATAAGTAATGGTAATTTGGTTATGCTAGATCAATACGGCAATAGTAAAATACCTATTTCATACAAGGACAATAGGTGAAACCATGAGTTAGCTGCTTCATTCTTATTACCTTTGTCTTGTGGCTGTAGGATTCCCTCTGATGATGCCACCCAGGTCATGGTTTCTTTCAGCAGAATAACAGAAAGAAAATGGCTTAATAATAAAGTTCTTTTAGTAAGGGCAATGCTTTAACTCTACCTGGAATAACAAAACAGAATATTCTTCCTGACCCAAACTCATTAAAAATCAGTTTTATTACCTTTGATTGTTTTCAAGAATATCAGGATTCACTTTGATGAACTTATCAAGATCTTGGTGTCTTTAAGGAGAAAAAGACAAAAGTATTAAGGTTAGAGACGATAGGGTTCGGCTGCATCATAAGACCTCTATGGGAGGGAAGGATTCTATTATGTGATACATTTTGGGGAAGAACTGCAATGGAATCTTTCCCACCCAACACAGGACACAAGACTCATGCTCAGGAGAACTTGCTGATCCCACACTGTATTTCCAGAGTCATCTACCAGGGCATGCCTCTTCTGCATTCTGCAAGGTATATCTAAGGAGTAACATTCTTCAGTCTTTCACCATTATGAAGGCAAACTTATTCTTAAGCCTTTGCCATCTTAAAGATCTTATTAATATAGAAAATAGGGTCTCAAAAGCTGAGATGCCCTACAAAGAAACCTAGCTAACAGATTTCCAGCAAGCCATCAAAATCATGACTTAATAATGACTGAAGAACTGAACTGAACTCAGTTGTTCACTGTTAAATTAGATGAATGCTCTATAATCTGCCCACCCTTCTCTTGACGATCTGCTGTTTTGTTTTATTTCCTTTTTCCTTTCTCAACTACAAAAAGCATTTCCCACCCTGGACACATATCATCAAGCTCTTTGCTATAACTCCAGTCTTGAGGCCAAAGGAGTGGGCATTTAAAGTATCCCTCTAAGCCTCTTACATTAATTATTACTGACCATGTAAATTAATGAATGTTATTCTGACTTCTCTGTATCTACTGTTACCATGATCTGACCACATCACCCTTTCTTCTACCTGCTCATAGCCTTCTGGGTCTCCCTTCTTCCCCTGGTTCCCTTTCTTTGCCCTAAATAGTCTGTTTCTGTTGTCAGTGCCTTTGTGTTTTGTTTTGGGAAGTTTTGTTTTCTTGTATGAGAAAACACAGTTATCTTTCTGTTGTGGTACTGGGCATTCAAACCTTTTAAGAAGTGCGTATTCAGTTTATTTGTCTACTTTGGTAGGATCACTTGTTTTTTAACATTTTATAAATATAGACTCAGAGAAAGACATGGCACTTGCTATGGCAAAAGATCGCAAGATGACCATATCTTCTTCAGTACCACCTGGAGCAGTACCTTACCTGGGTCCCCTTCATTCTAACACTCCCTTGTGCAATAAATGTAAAGACGTATTTTACTAATCAAGAGGATTTTTGCAGAGTTCAACAGAGAGGAAGCCGTTTAGCAGGGAGGCAGCAGCAAAGTCTGAGCAAACGCAGCCCCCCTCCCGAGCCTTTCCAAGGGATGTGTGACCATCATGGCTTCCAGCACTTGGCGGTATCTTCTCAGGGTTCTCAGAGCTCCCTGATAGATGGAGCATCTCAACCTGAATTTCCACTGTGTTGAGTTATCCTCAAGAATAAGATTTTCAATTTTAAAGTTCTATAAATATAACAGAAAGAGTGATTGGCAAATGAGCTCTACTAAAACCATAATTTCTCAGAGTAAATTACTTGAAAACATTTTGTTATGAAATAGGTGCTCTGAAGATGAAATAAGACAACAGAGGCTGGAAAGTCTGTTAAAAACTAAATGGTGACAAAATGAGAGCATTCCAAATGAAGTTAACTCAATATATTAAAAGGGGAAAGGAATAACAAGGAATAAAACCCTGTAGAAGGAGAGCTGTGTTTAAAAGTCACAGCTTGGTTACATTTAAGATCAGTCACTGTGGATTTCAGTGTGAGTGCATATGCTCTCCATGGGATTAATTTAGAAAAGAGATGGAGATGCTAAAACAAGTGTCCAAGCTTCCTTCTCTACATGTTCGATGAGCATCAAACAAGAGTGGGCAACTGAAAGTCTAAAACAGAGATATTTGACAGTACTACAAAAAGCCCAGTAACTACGTGAGCCCACACACACACACACACACACACACACACACACACACACAGAGAGAGAGAGAGNAGAGAGAGAGAGAGAGAGAGAGAGAGAGAGATTGCAAGAAACAATCTGATATCACCAGAAATTTAGTATTTTCTATTTGACTCACTCTTGTGAGTGTTGATCGCTGCACACTGAATTAATTATAAAAATCTTTAATAAGGGGCATACCCAAAGTTTGAGAAACAAAAGTTAGCAGTCATAAACACATGCTATGTGCTGGCACTATTTAAAAAGGGAGCAACCCTGTGAGTCACCACAGCAAGGATCTAAGCTATGGTCCTAATTCCCTCAATGAGTGGTGACAAATGCATCTTTTCTCAATGAACTGGAAACAGTATTTCCAGGCCCTGGGTCCTAGGAACACAGAAATTCAATGTTTACATTTTATCCAGAGGAAGCATAACCTCTTTCCTACACATGTTCCTGATTTGACGTTGTGTTTCGGGTGGGTTAGAGAAGGTACCAGATATTTCGTTATTCTTTCCATGGAGGTTAGGACTCTAGAGTGTATTGTAGTAACCTGCACACTTGTATCATCCATGTGTGATCCTTCACGTGACCCTGGAAGACAGCTAAGGGACACTTCCCAGCTTTCCCACAACAGACGCCCCAATCCTATCCTTGTAGCCTCCTGGGTTTTCTGAGGTACCTAATGAATCTTCATTTATTTGAAGACTTAAGTCTGTGTGCCGTGAAGTAAAGAACAGAATTCAGCTGGAAACCACAGGACCTCATAGAAGACAGAATTATTTTTTTATTTACTTATTTACTTACTTACTTATTTATTTATTTTTGTTCCCAGGCATTACTTAGTATTGTCATGTGTAAATGAGGAGCTGGAACCCAGACATTGCCTACTGCTCTGTCTTCCCTAACATCAACCTCAGGCGTACAAATGTTGCTGCATGTAATGTTTATTACAACAGCCTTTCATTTCATTTTTCTTTTTAAGTGCAACTCACTGACAATACATTCTATATTCAGCCAGCAATACACGGGGCTCCTACATGCAATATATTAAACTGACAACCTATTATTGTGTTAGCGTAACATCTCTCTGCCCTGGTACATAATTAGCTTTAATCTATGCTAATTGCCTGCTGTTAATAAGATTGAGTATTCTCTTTTTGGTGTCCAGGCCTGTAATTATCCCTAGCATGCAAGCAAATGACACCTAGTGATGGCTGTGAACCCTGAAGGTGCCTCAGTGACTGCAAAACTACTATCAGTCTTTCCTTAACTTTCTCTGGAACCCGGGACAAATCGCTTAACCTCTCTGGGTCCTTATTCCCTCTTTTCAAACAGATTCAGCTGGAATGTTGGCATTCAAAACGTTCCCATCAACTGGGCTAAGATTTTCCACCTTTCCCCCTTCCCATTGGTAAGGCTTTATGAATTTTATAGGAGTCAACAGACTTAAAAATGGAAATTATGAAAACATTCCTATGACTCTATACAAAAAGTACATATATAGATATTTTGAACTGTTTATAATCAGAGACAAAAAATGAATTTAATTATCTTACATAAACTACTTAAAGGCTTATTAAATTTAAGTTCATATCTGTTTTATAAGGCCAAGCCCTACAATGAACAACAAGCCACTGTCCCCCCAAAATGCTCCTCTACAAAGAGGTAAATGCACTACTCATGATAAACCAAATGAGGAGGCATCTTGGTTTATTCCATAGCTATTGTTAATACTGTTTAACTTCAGAAACAAAAGCCTAACACTGATGCTTTACAAAGCAAACAGAATGTGCCAGCTCCTGGCCCAGCTATGTCCCTACCTCCCCTTCTTGGGTGGCCCCATCTTCATTTTGCTTAAGACTAGGAGAAGGCCCCACTATGTACAGTGCTCAGCTATCTGTGTTTCACACTGTCTAAATACTGAAATTAACATATGAAAATAGTGACGTTATTTCAAGAATTTCAGTCGATTTTTCAGTGAGTATGATATTTATATTCATATTATGTTGAGTTAAGAACAAAGGGAAACAAAAATAATATTTTCTCTTACCCAGCAGTAGTTTTCGTAACTTTGGAGCGTGTAGTAATACATTCATCAAGACCGCGTTGATAGCTAAGACCAAGTAAAAGAAAGAATCAAAGTCAATAAGAAATTTGTGTGTGCATGTGCACACACATGCAATGGGAATATAGAATAAATGTAACATGTTACAAAGTGTCTGTCTCAGATCACTAATTACTTTTGCATTTTGTTTTGTTTTCAGACAGGGTCTCCCTATGCCCTTTGCAGAGCAGCAGGATGGTCTTGAACTCTAACTTCTCCTACCTTTCCCTTGAGCTCTGATAGTACATGGGGTGGCTATTATGAACGTTTAGAAAGAATTTCACAAGAATTAAGACACTTCCTGGGGCTAAATACCCAAGAAATGCTGACGGCAAACCAAATTTGAACCCTGAACATATATCATGCATGCTCCCTCCTTCCCCTGGCCATCCTTCAGATGGAGCTCAGGAGGGCTGCAGGTGAACTCTGGGCTCTTCCCCTGGCCATCCTTCAGATGGAGCTCAGGAGGGCTGCAGGTGAACTCTGGGCTCTTTCCCTGAGCATCCTTCCTCCCCACCATGTTTGCAGTAGCTTCTTCTATCCACATGGTCCATACCAACATTATCCTCACAGCCGCTTTATGAGTGATAGCTTGGAGTTTCTCTGCCATGCTTTTGTTATCTATTGCTCCAATATGTAAATGGTCTCGATTTCTCAAGAACAGAAGTAAATTCAATATCATGTAAAAATATTCTAATTAACTGTAAACCTGTTACAGTGCCAGTTTTCTCACAAGTCATTTAAATATTAATCCTTGTGATTATGAGAGCCACAAACTGATATTCTTCAGTTTATTCATTTTATACAAATAACTTATTAACTAATAATTTGCAGTATTAGACTACTTATGTGATTACTGTGTCACAAGGAATTTCTCAAGTGGTAATTATACAGAATTAGCATCAGTATTATCATCTTAAACAAAAATACAGCGAAATAAATGGAAGCAATAATAAAAGAAAACCCTGTCTAGTATTTTACAGATCTGCAAATCAGGTTCTCATTTTTTATTACCACCTTTTAAATATCTTTAACCAAAAAAGCCTACTCCTTCTACATAAATTGAAGGAATTTTTTGTTTGTTTGCTTGCTGGGAGGGGGGTCACCTTGTTCAGAAGGTCCAAGTCTAGACTCCTGAAGTGATATCTCACAAGGTCAACTAAGAACAATTATTTTATACTTCTCAACCTCAATATCAAACCAAATTCATATTCAGTATTTGAAACTCCATCAAGACTTGAATCCTCTTCTTAAATAAACTTTATTATATACAATTTACAAATAAAAAAACCACACACTGAAATGAACCAGAAACAAAGTCTATGGATCACCATGGATACTCTGCAGTTAGAATGGCCTCTCAGAACTCAAGCCCAGGCGCTCTGCTCTGAACTATACACTTTGACTGTAAAGTATTTATTTGGCCTCTAAATTCAGTGCCTAACAAGAGGTTTTATTCTTGTTTGGGTTATGAAAATCTCAGGACAACTTAGCACTAAAGATTCAGACACAGGATGACAACATCTTAAGCTTAGCCTTACTGTGATGAAATCATTTACGCAAGGCAGGACAGCCGGCTATGTTTAAGATGTTGCTTCAACTGCATTATGAATTGAACCACCTCTCCCTTCGAAATAGAAGCTATCTAGGCCAAGGGTCATCTGACTAAGGCCACCCAGGATACATTCCTCCTGCTTACTGGTTTTATAATAAAGACTTACTAGAACAGAACGGGTAACACTTGGTACACAAGCTTAAAGACTGTAATTTGAACTCCTAGGACCCGTGTGAGATGCTAGGCAGGTAAGACAGATGCCGAGAGGACTGACAGATTAGCCAGAGCATGCTGGCTACCTAGAGAAGCTAAATTCTAGCTGGACCAGCCTAACCTGTGAGCTGTGGTTTCAAGTGAGATTTGGAACAGAAGGTGAAAGCAGCTGGGGAGGACCCACTATGTCAGCCTTTGACCTCGACATACACACAATACATGAATCAGACCCACACATAGATCCACAAACAGGAGAATACAAATGCACACACATGCACGCACGTGCACACACACACACACACACACACACACACACACACACACCACACTGACTTCCTAGCTTTCGAGCTGGTTGGGTTTTACATGAAAATAAAAAGGGAATAAATGGAAAAGAGGAAGAAGACAGGAGAACCTTTTGCCATCTTCAGACCTTTATTTCAGGTGCTTTGTTTTAATAAATCCTTCTAGGATGCTGCCTTATCCCATGGGAATTCCAATTCACTGTAAGCACCAAGCATGGAATACAAACTGGAATGAATTCACCTCTGTATTTCAAGAAATTCCTGATTCCCACCACAGTCCACAGCTAGGGAAGCCTGTATAGTACCAGGCTCAGGACCAGCCTGCAGGTTGGTGACATACATGTTTCTGTTTTTGCATCCCCTCTGAGGGATGTCTCTAGGACAGCATGAAGTGTTTCTCGGACTTTTGAGAGTGAGATGGAACAAAGGAGAGACAAAAGTTTCTTACCCTTGGTCAGCTCTGTTGGTTGTGGGTGCAGCTTTGATGAAATTGTCAAGATTTTGACTCCTTAAAAATAAAGAAGAAAAAAACTTTTAATTAAGTTACATAAAATGATTGAAATTACTTGTTAAAACTGATATTTTTATTATAAAGGATTCTGGAAGTATCCAGTGAAGAGACAGCTCTGGTTCCTTATTTAATGACAAAGCCAAAGTCCAAACAAACTGACCATTCCTGGCTAGTCCAAAATGACACCTAGCCTCACATCTGTGGGTTCTAGCCTACCGGTCTCTCCCCTCTTCTACACTGTCCTTCTGCTAAAAGGAGCAAATGAATAACAATGTTTTCTGTAATTATTGAAAAACAACTTGAACCTAAATAATCACAGATACCTTCCCTGTACTGGAAATCACCTGAGCAAAACCTCTAATGTCTCAGACATGAGGGGTCAGGGTTGTCACTTCAGTTGGGATCAGTCAACTTAACTGATGACTTCATTAACCTTATAATCACTGAGGGACAATGAAGCCAGAAGGAGGAGCATATTGAATCTTACCCTTGAAAACTAATTAACATCTTTGGAACTTTAAACAGACAAAAAAATCCACTCAATAAAAATTGAATTAAATCAACTGGTCATTTCATCTTACAGGAGTAAAGTTTCAGCCTTTGATAAAATCAGTGATATGCTGGCTTCATTTCCCACTTATTCTCAAAACAAACCCTAACATTAGGGCATGAAGGAAATTGTTTTTCATTAGCTCATTTTGGAACAAAGCAATGGTTTACCCAAAAACTTATTCTGCCTCAAGAAGTAGCCATGCTAAGCCTGTAACCACAACTAAATGGTATTTTGATAATAATTTCCATCTACAGCACCTTTGTTTTAAAGGGATCTTATAACCATTATTCTGTTTGATCCTTCTTGCTCCCTGCTGCCAATGATAGAATAAACCCAGGAGTCTCACGCTGTGACTGGCCAGCTGCTGCTCAGTGTCCGTGGGACTTGCTCAGAACCCCATCTACTAAGCAATCAGCTTTTGATTTTCTGGGTCCATGTACCCCAGCTTTTCTATTCAGAAGTGTTACTACCTACTGATACAGGAAAGAAGAGAGCTAAGACATAATTCTCTCACCCATGGTTACTCTTGTTTACTTCTGGGGTGACTTTGATCAGATTGTCAAGGCTCTGGCCCCTTTAAAACATTGAAGAAATGGAGAGGTTAATGGTAGATTTTCAACTAGTAGAATGAAACTATTAATTAAGTCTCAGAAACAGGATAAACACTCATTGAGACCATGCCAAAGAGTGAGACAATATTTTAATCTTGCAGATATTTGTCAACCACTTCCAAGTATATAAAACATTTTTTGATTGGACCATACACTTGCCCCATAGAACATTCCAGAAATCATTCTCTCTTGGTAGCAACCTCCAACACATGTAAAAGAAACTTTTTAAAATCTACATTTTGTTGATATTTTTAGCAAATTTTCTATTATAAAACTGCATTAAGATAAATGTACTAATTTGTTTAAAATGCACCATATACAGCCTGGTTTTTGCTTCTGGTAATGATACGTTGCAACTAATTGTTTTAGAAACAAATGGTAAAAAACTAAAGTCTATTGACTTCTAAAATGGATCAAGATGCAAGCCAAAAACTATGAACTCCACAGTTGCTGGAAACACTTGAGCGCTTGACTGTTGGCCTTAACTACATGCCTGCTTCTGATCTTCCTGTAACGATGCCTCTCCTATTGCATATGCATGTGCTTTTATATACGTCTCACCAGTGAAATGCCTCTGATGTACAGAGGGTGTCACTTGGGGAAAAGAGCCTCCTCAGAAGCAAGCCTCACCACTCCCCCCACACCCGATGACCTCACGAAGATGTCTCTGAGGTTTCATTTACACAACATCAAAGATACAGTATTTAGAAGCAACCAGATGTGAACCCAAGTTTTGATCCAGATGTCTCAAGATGTGATACTTAGGCTAAAGACAACAGAGAAAATATGTGGACTCTCATTATGACAGTGATGAAACTATTAACCCCATAGAAATAATTGCTGTAGTCTAGATTAGCCTTTGATGTTTTTCACCGAAATGAAGCCTATGGGACTCAAATCGCATGGTCCTAGGGAAAAAAAATCCCAGGTTACAAGTGGAAGATTTTAGTGTTCAAGTAAATAACAGATCAGCAAGCGCCAAAAACCCTTCCTTAGAGAGTGTCAGTTGAGGAGTTTGCTTTCATTATATTGTGTAGACTTCAGTCTCTCTAGACATTAAATGAGCCCTAAAAACTGTATAGGGCTATTTAAAATCCTGTTGCATAAGTCAATAAGAAAAAAACTAATTAATGTGGTAATCTAATTATTATAATGATATACTATTTGAAGTTTAACTGGGCGAATCATTGCCTCATGGTGCATGTATCATCAGTATTTATATGTTCTTGCCATCCACAAATAGCAAAGACCAATGATCTGGACTCTGCCAAGTGGTGGGGTAGATGTGATCAAAACAGACTTCCGGGCTGGGGAAAAGCAGAACACAGACAAACAGCTAAGCAGATGGCACAACTTTCAGCTAACAGTATATGCTGTACTTTAAAAGAGTATTTGGTGTTTGCAATGCTGAGGACAAGTGAGGGTGAGAGTTAATCACATTCAGTCACCGAAAGTGGCCTGTTTAAAAGGAAGGCCGTATGGTGGCAGCACTCCAGAAAATGGGCACAACATGTATAAATGCCTTAAAGCGAGAATGAGTCTGAAATGCAAAAGGTTTATTTGGTAGGACTTTATTGAGAAAGTAAAAGGCTATCTCTAAGCGTTAGAATTTTATTTCACCAGAGATGGAAAAACAGTGAAAGCTTTCTAGTAAAGAAGGAAACTCTCTCTCTCTCTCTCTGTGCGCGCACGTGCACGCTTGCACACATGCCAGAGGTTGATCTCTTGTGTTTTCCTGTATTACTCTTCATTTTTTTAAGAAAAAATTTTTTAAGAAAAGCGCTTCTTACTTAATAAAGAGCTCACTAATTTGGAAAGACTAGCCAGAGAGCTATGCCCAGGGAGCCCCCTATCTTCTACCTTCCTAGGGCTGAAATTGCAGGACCATGCTGCAATGCCTGACTTTTTCAAGGATGCTGAGAATTGAATTTAGGTTCTCACGTTTTGTTACTGGCAGAGTCCCTAACTATATATTTAAAATATCTAGAGTCTCAGGGTGTAAAAAGTCAATTAAAAGTACTATCTTTAAAAGTCCATAGAGAGCACACACATACAAATACAGACATACATTTCACATGTGCTCTCACACATATATACATAGATATACACATGTACTCACATATACCCACACAAAAGAACACTTAATCACTATTTTTATATATGCAATAATTCACTTGTACAAAAAACATACATGCACACATTCATATACATTCTACATGCACACATACACAGGCATACATCTTCATTTGTAAGCATACACATGAGCTTATATAGGAATACACACATGCAAGAAGCATTTGAAAGATATGCACATTAGCAATACCCATTTTAATATAAAGAATCATAGGCCAGAGTTTAAAGTTTTTTAATAAATATTAAGTAGGAAAATAATTTTAAATGTCAAGATGAACTAAATGTATGTAGACTGTCTAGACCATTATAAAAATATAATTAATCTGAATGTTTTTCTATCACTAACTTCTGATTCATTTTTTATATCTAGTATGTGCTGAACACAAAAGTAGCATGATTCCTTTTTAGTAGGTGACTATGACGGCTAGTTTTACGTCAACTTGTCACATGCTAGAGTCATTTTGGAAGAGGGAGCCTCAACTGAGAAATGCCCCTACCCGATTTGCCTTTGATCACAACTTTAGTGCATTTTCTTGATTGCTATTTGATGTGTGTGCACCTACCACATAGGCAAGTAATGCCACCCCTGGGTAGGGTGGTCCAGGATGCTATAAATAGCCATAGTGAGCAAGCCGTGAGGAGCAAGCCAGTAAGCATCACTTCCTTGTGGCCTCTGCACCAATGTCTGCCTCAGGGTTCCTGCCCTGTTTGCTCCTGCCCTGACTTCCCCTAGAGATTGGCTCTGATATAAACTGTGAGGTAAAATAACCTACTTCCTCCCCAAGTTGCTTTTGATGGTGGTCTTTATCACAGCAGTGTAAAAGTAACTTAAGGCATTGAGTAAAAAGGGCCAGTAACAGTCAGAAGCTGACCTTGAACTCAGGGCTTTCAGATTCCCTGTTAGCATCAACATCTCAGTTATCTTCCTGAACCACTTAAGGAGTCAAAGACACCAACGTTTTGTTTTGTTTCTCAGTGAGGATGCAAGACTTAGTTGTTTTGCCAAATTCACTGGGTGGTTGTGCCCCTGATTGTACCACACAGGCAAAAGCTGGGCAGCTTGGCGCTGTATGCAAAAGCTTTTAGCTAGATGAGCCTTTGCCTCTGGGGCAATGGGGACACATTTCAGAATGAACAAATAATATCATATACTGAGTTAACTAAGTGGAAAATAGTTTAGGGAATTATTTGATATACCATTTTCAGCGACACGGCAACAAGTTTACTTTCAAAATACAGTTCACATGTACATACACACATGCACACAGTCCTGTATACACACATACACAAGCATGTATATATACTCTACTCTTACATACGCACATGCTCTTATGTAGACCTCTGCTAATAGACTCACTCACACACTTATAAGTATAATTCTCACACATACACTTCACACATTATTTACACATACACATATACACGAATGCAAAGTGGGATGTCATAGCTGAGAAGCTTATTCAAAACTGTCTTGTAATTTCTCAAAACCACCAGGTAACAAATGCCACCAAAGTACAAACAACCAAAGTAATGCAAATAAGCCTGTGCATTACTCCTTTCAAGCTGCTGTGTTGGAGAAAATAAAAAAAGGTGTTTGGGCTTGAAGTTCAATTCACTGTACCAATCGTGAACACTGGCATTCTATGCATATAATGCCTGGCCGAGGGATGCTCTAGACACATTACCTCTTTATATTTGTATGTGTTTCAGGATTCACTTTAATCAGTCCATCAAGGTCTTGTTTCCTTTGGAAAAGGAAATGAGTTCCAATGAAAGTCATTAAAATAAAACAGTAATCAAATGAATGGTAGCTTGGATATTAAGAAGCGATAAATGTAAAGTTCTCTGCACCAGTGTGGACATTTAAAGTTGTAAATGAAAACAGCAGTTGTCTCACACCTCACAATGAAGGCCATTTCAGGGTGTGCATTTGCTAACAATATGCATACACATGTGCTGTCTGTTCTGTTCTTGGAACAGAGGGACACATGCCACTCAGCCTGAACAAAGTCAGCCTAGTCTGCAGATCCATCTAGTTAGATCATATCTAACAGGCCATGGTGAAGCAAGGTAAGTTGGATGAACTTAGTCACTGGAACCAGACTGAAGACAAATTACTAATTGAGACAATCTTTTTTTGTTTGTTTCTTTAATAATAATGAAATAATGATAGCAACATAACGATTTAACAAAATTGAAAATACTAAGAAAGCATGCCCTCATATAAACCCATATAATGCCCGTGTTGAAACCTTTTAAATATCTTTTGCCTCAGAGTAAGTTATTTTAGGAAACAGAGAGCAAGATTTAGAAATATAAAATGTCATTACATAGTAGGAAACATACTGACCCACTTCTTACTGGATCTACATGCTGGCCCATCAAAAATCAAGAGGAGCATAAACTCTCAAGAGGTGGACAGTGGGGGATGGTAGAAGTGGGGAGTGGGTACCAAAGGCATCAGAGCTCTGGACAGGTGATACAGCAGTGAGTCCTTCCTCCCATTTAGGCACCAGCCCAGCCTCGCCCTGGGCTGCAGCTGAAACCACCAGAAGAGGTGACTGTAGGAGTCTTAGTTAAGCTGGCTTGTGGTGTGGGAAGTCCTCTGTATATGTGTTGCTTTTATTAGTTAATGAATAAGTAAGCTCCCTTGGACTGTGATAGGGTAGAGTAGAGCTAGGCTGGAAAAACTAAACTGAATGCTAGAAGAAAAAAGGCGGAGTCAGGGAGAAGCCATGTAGCCTGCCAGGATGAAACCTTACCAGAAAGCCATATCCACATGGCAATACACAGATTAATAGAAATGGGTTAAATTAAGATGTAAGAGGAAGCCAATAAGAAGCTAGAGCTAATAGGCCAAGCAGATTTAATTAATACAGTTTCTGTGTGGTTATTTCAGGGCTGAGCAGCTGGGAATAAATAAGCAGCCTCATACAACAGGCTTGGCTGTCTGTGTCATTCTGGAAATGTACATTGAAAACTATGTGAAGACTGCATTCTTTAGATAAAGAATTCTACTCTCTCATCAACCCTTAAAAATAAGTCAATGCCCCAACTCAAAGAGAAAAGTAACTCAGTATTAAATATTGAGACATTTTAAAATAAATGTATTCATGGAAGACAAGGGTGAATGGCCACCTCTCCCATCCTTCTTGACTAATTCCTTACTTTAAATTGTGGTCATAAAGCTAAAACGTCAAATCATTTGCTTTTGGATTATCAGGCCAAAATCAGAATTGGAGACATTAGTGAGACTTACCCAGAGGTGTTCTCATGTCCTCTGGACTTGATCTTCATAACATTATCAAGCTCTCTACCTCTTATGAAAAGAATATTTGGATTAGTTTCATGGCATGTCTATAGAATTAGATATAAATCACCCTTTCTAGATCTTTAGTGATTAATTCAAGCTTTTGGAGAAAATTATTATCCTGATATCAAATATGTTTTAGTATAAAATTTATCAAATAATACAGTTAAATAAATCTCCAAGATTTCATCATGCTAAGTATAAATGTAAATTTCGATGTAATAACAATACACTCTTCAAAGTGAATAACAGGGCTGCAGAAGGAGGACACAGAAGAGAGGAGACATATTCAAAGCTGTGATTCCCACACATGGCTGAAAAGGTCGCTAGGTAAGCCCAGAGGAGCCTGAGACTCAGAGACAACCAAGAAGTTCTCACCTTCTGCTGCTTTTGTCTGCTGTGGCACTCATTTGGGGAACTGGTCTGAGGCCTTGGCTTTATTGGGGAGAAAAAGTCATCAGAACTTATATCAACACCAAGGAAACAGTGCCTCCGTCACAGGAGCACCAACACACATATGGCCTCACGCAGGCTATGGCCGACAGCACGCGGTCAAGCCAGATGGAGCCCAGAAGTGGTCAACTCTCTCCTTTCTCTATCCAAGAAACTTTCTCTAACTGACAACCGATTGCAAAGGAAAGGTTCTCTCCAATCGAGTATATAAACCTCACTTAAGAAGGTTCCTTGCCTAGCAGTAGATGGCCAATGCAAAAGGAACTCAATGGTGTTTTAGAATTTGCTTGTTTTATATTTGACATTATTTTTTTGCTACAAGCCGCAATATTATACAGCAATTACTCAGCCAAAGGGATCCGGTCAAGGCTAAACCAAAAAGCAAAGTTCTCTTTGTGAATAAGTGGCTGTCCTTTCCTGTAGCTTTTTCACTGTAGCTACCTCCCTTTCTGTTACATATTTGGGAATGAATTCCCACAGTTTAGAACTGTTCAGTGAAAACAGTTTCTCACTGCCAGGCCGTGTTTCTCTCTCCTGGGTAAGCGCAGAGATCTGCCTTCCTGCAGTTATCTTTATCAGCAGGTCAATACATAGAACATATCTAAAGTATTCACAGATCTCCAAGGATGTAGAATCACTACCTGCCCAAAGCTGCTGCTCTGGTTTTACCCTACATTACCCACGATCAGAACAGTTGATAACAGCATAGCCTGGACCTGACAATTTAGAGGCCTGGGTCTCTTCTTCATTTAGAGCAAAACTCCAGACCCAGGCCCATAGGAACTGCAGTGTCTGGTGTATGTGTTATCTATCAAGAGCCATCAGCTTCTCCCTGACTGTTTATATAGGTTGCCTGGTTACCTGGTAACCTCCATGCTTGCTAGGAAAAAAGTAGTGGCACGCTGATTTAAAGAATCTATGCCCTCTTCATGATTTTACTGAAAATAAACCTTTTAGCCCTTTACTAATCACCTAATAATGTAGCGCACTAACCTCCTCCCAAAGAATCCCCTGAGGATTTAATTCCTTTCTTAACTAACTTTCTCCATTAAGGAGTTCATTGGACACGTACTGGCCACTCCCATGGATCTGATTTTCTATGGGGCAAAGAATTCTGGTCCTGGAACCTGCTAGGGCTGGGGAACTGCTGGTTTTAAGGGTATATATGACTGAAAACATTTGTAATGGGGAGGACAAGGAAGAACAATGCAGAACTAAGACCAGCGTAGAACAAGGGAGAACAAGAAAGAAGAATGAGAAATGACGGACTGGAGAGAGAAGAATACAGAAACATAGACAGACGATTCCTGTTGTGAGTAGATTTCTTGCCCCTTGGGTCTTTACCCTCAAAATCTAGCCCCCCTTTAGCTATTAGTCATGTCCTTAATTGAACCCTGAAAGGGTGTTTTAAAGGCAAGAACTTTTAAGGCTTTCTAAAAGTTTTTTTTACTAGTCTTTTGTATGTCATGATTTTTGATTTTGTGTTTTTATAGGTGTGTGTGTGTGTGTGTGATTGTGGTTTCCTGTGCTTTTTCATTGTTGTTTTTTTTTCTGGTTCATTGTTTTTTATTTGCATGTTTTGTTTTGTTTTTCTAAAGAAAAAAAGGAAGGAACGAAGGAAGGAAAGAAGGAAGGAAGAAAAAGCTGTTGAATTTAATAAGGAGGTGGAGAGAATCTGGGGAGGAAATGGGGGAGAGGAAACTGTGATCAGAATATATTATATGAATTTTCAATTAAGAAAACTTACATCAAATTGCCTGCAATATTTGCAATATTCTCTGAAAACCATTGTGTTGGCTAGTTTTATGTCAACGTGACACAATCTAAAGTCACCTGAGAGGAGGGAACCTCAATGGGGAAAATGCCTCCATAAGATGGGATTGTATACAAGCCTAATGAGAATTTTCTTAGTGATTGATGGGGTGGTGCCATCCCTGGGTTGGAGGTCCTACTTTCTGTGAGAAAGCAGGATGAGCAAATCATGGGGAGCAAGCGGGCAAGCAGCACCCCTCCATGGACTCTGCATCAGTTCCTGCGTCAAGGTTCCTGCCCTGCTTGAGTTCCTATTTTGACTTCCTTTCCTGATGAATGGTCTGTGGAAATGTAAGCTAAATGAATCATTTCCTCCCCAAATTACTTGGGCCATGCTGTTTCATCTCATCAATAATAACCATAACTGTGTAAATGAGAATGTGCCTGAATGTGGTGTCTGATGTTTCTAGAAACAACTGACCAGAAAGGCCTTTGCTTTAATTACCCTTGGCTTACCTTTGAGGGTTCATATATGTGGTATGTGCATGTATGTATGAATTCATGTACATGCCATGTGTGCATGTGTGCATATGTGTACAAGAGTATGATTATGTGCTTGTGAATCCCAGAAGTCAGCATTAAATTTCCTACTCTATTACTTTCTACCTTACATCTCTCATTGAACCTGGAGGTCACAGATTCAGTTATTCTGGTTACTCAGCAAGGTCCAGGCATCCCCCTGTCTCCTACTCCTTAAGTTCTAGGGTTTCTGATGCCCCCACTTGCCAGTGCTGGGGATCTGAACTTATGTCCACGAGTTTGCGTGGCAGGTATTTTGCCAACTGAGCCATCTATCTCCTTGCCCCATTTCCTAGCTTCTTATCTTAACTGGTTTTCACAGCGGTACTTGATTTAAGCCAGTCTTCACCATGTTTCTCATTTTGCAATTTTTTCCTTTACATTTCTTGATTCACATTAAAAATTGATAAGTGTTTTTATCATTTAAGAAAATACAGAATGAGAGATTTGGTAGAGAATTTGCACGGCCACCCTTTAGAAATGGCAGGGGTTGTACTCCTTTAACCCACTATTTCTGATAAATCCAAAGAGTTCATCTGTAGCAGAAAATATAGTGTAACACACCCGGGCTGACAAGGCATAAAAGTCTAACCGAAGGAAAGATGCCTGCCAACAAGTGCGTTTTACCTACCCTTTCTCTTTGTCCGTCCTGTGATGGATTTTCTTAAGACTTCCAAAGGCTTGATTCCTTTAGAGTGTTGGGGTTGGGGAAAGAAAGTGTGTGAGAGAGAAACTCAGCAGCATGTTCAGCATCTCTTAGGACAGCTGAAGTTTATTCAAGCAGGAATGAGACGCAACAGGGCCTAATGGACTGGAGATTCTTAGAAATGCCTAAATGCCTAATTCAAGCAGCATAAAATGTCCAAGAGACATCTCAGTATCGGGATATCAACCATTACTCAGCCAAGAGACATCTCAGTATCGGGATATCAACCATTACTCAGCCAAGAGACATCTCAGTATCAGGATACCAACCATTACTCAGTACAAACCTTTCCCCCCAACCTCAGCTTTGTCTTTGGGGAGGATAGAATAGAGGGAGGCTAAAGTTAATATGCTTTGAGATTTTAACCTATTTAAGCACAAAAAATTCTTTCATGCTAGGTAAAAAGCAATAACTGATCAACACTTTAAATGGAAATATTTTGAGGACTTGAAGAAGTTATTCCCCATAAAAGTTTCCAGGGTGTCCTGAAAGGGTCAACATCACGACTTTAGTACCTTATGCAAACTTATTACATAGAATGAAACTTTAGTATACAAAAATCTAATCATTATAAGAGGCTACTGGTTGTCCATTACTATAATCCAGGCACTTGAAATACTGAGGCAGGAGGATTGTGTGTTTCAGGCTGACTGAGGCTACACGACAAGACCTCTTAGAACAATGAAGAACTGAAGGCTAACCAATCCCTAATATTCCACAACCAATGCCACACACTGACACTTTTCATTTTCATCTCCGATTGATTTCATTGTGACAAAATGATTGGCACATTAAGTCACCTATAATGCACCAGCACGCCGCTGTGACTGTTACTAAGAGAGCTGCCCATCAGAGAGACTTTGCTGTGTGTTACGGATCAGAAATCTGATAGGGCATCTGGCAGGCCTGACTTAGAAGACTAGGATATCACTCCATGCACACCCTGGCACAGATAAATAGTTTTGAACAATAAATGTGACAACAGAAATAACTGTCATCTTATAAAAGCAAGTTTAACATCTAACCAAACGCAAAGTAAGTGGCCAGTCTGGCGAGAAGTGCGAGAAATCTCAGAAATCCTTAACCTTTGCCACTCCTGACAGCTCAGAAAATGTGGCTTGATTGGACTGTCAGAAATTGTATTTCTTTCGATGTTAAAAATGATATCAGTAATGAAAAGCCAAATTTCTAGTTTGTCACTGTCAGTTTAAAATTGCAAATGCATCTTTCAAAAACCACTAGTTCAGTTTTTAATCACTATTAACCTGCTTCAAAATTTTTCAGTGTCTTTCAACATCAAGATATTTACAAATACTTATGAAAAGAATAAACATGAGAAGTGTGACCACAATCCCATCTAAGAAGTGCCTTCTACATTTTAAGGACTTCGGTTTTGAGTAGCTCCATACCCAGAACCAAAGTGCCTTGTGGTCAATATACTCAGTCCATAAGTTGCCTATAGTAACCAGTTGGGTTTCTTTTATTTTTAATATGAAAGGTTGTGTGGAGATCACCTAAGCCCCAATCATCTCCTTATGAGATGAGGAAATTAAGGCACCTGACCAGGTCACCAAGACTCACAATAGTGGCAGAGCCTCTACTGTGGCACCCGGCCACCTCTGACCCTTACCCAGAGTCTGTGCCACCAGACTGCCTGACCCTGGCAGGAGAACACAAGGCAGTCAAAGGGTCACCCAAAGTGGCCTGCCTTGACAGACTCTTACCCTTTGGCATCTCCGTCCATGTGGGTGTTCATATAGATGAGACTTTCAAGACTCTGGGCTCTAGAAACAAAAAGAATTGCAACAAAAACTGCATGTTGAACTGAAATTGTGTGGTATCTTGAAAGGTCAGATATAATAAACATTTTCTATGAATTGCTCATTTACTCTCATTGAATGGAAGAGCAGAGATCCTTCCGGGCAATTATGTCTGAACTAAATGTACAATGCCGGGAGAGCTAGCCCATCTGCTGGTGTGTTTGGCTGCCAGAGGATGCAGCTCCCTTCCCACCACCTCCACCATCTGAAGGAGCAAGGCAAACAGTCTGAAACACAGGACTTCTAGAGCAAACAGACACACTTACCTCTTGTCTATCTGCTGCGCTTTCAGGTTTGCTCGGAAGAGGCCGTCAAGACCTTGATTTCTTTAAATATATTGATTAAAAAATCTCATCAGTAATAATGACAGATGCTTAACTATAAAAAGCTTATACCAGTTGACATGTAAACTAGAAGCTGGCTGGGAAAGATGAGCTATGGTCCTGGAAAGTGCTTTATTCTACACAGGTGTTTTCCCAAACTCCCAATTTAAGTTACAATGAAACCAAAAAGATAAACTAGGGATATGCAGATCATGATAAGTCTGTAGAGATGTTGTTTAGGTCCATGAAATATTTCTTTTTATTTATCTTTTATTCTTTTCTGGAAAAAAAGTATGTGTATGGATGTTCTTCCATCCTGTCTGTGCTTGATGTTCTATCTTTGGTTCCTGCAGAGCTCAGAAGAGGGCATCAGATCCTCTGGAACTAGAGCAGAGAGCTGTCAGCCACTATGTGGGTGCTGGGAACCAAACCCAGGTCCTTTGAAAGAACATCAAGTACTCTTAACCTCTGAGCCGTTCTCCAGCCCCTGTTTTCTTTCTTTTTATTTTTGAAATTAAAATATGATTACATTATTCTCCCTTTCCTCTTTGCCACCCCTCCAATGTACACTGCTCTCTCAGATTCATGACGTCTGGCATCTTCTTCTTTAATTACTGATGTATATATTTCATTTTGGCATAAACCAGTATTTATAGAGCTATCCATGATGTAAGACATGACGTTTCAGAGTATCCCTTTCAGGATATCCCTTTCAGCCCTGCAGCACTGATTCCCAATTCCCATGCGGCTTCCACAATTGGTGCCAATATGCTGTTTTCTCTTCCTCTTGTACTGGCTCCTCCACTGCCTGTGCCTCATGAGGTCAGTCACATCCACTCATTCACACCTGCGTCTACAGCTCCTGATCTAAAACCTCCTGTCTGGGAAGATGAGGAAACCAAAGAGCAGCAAAGCTGGGTGACTTGTTGGCATTCATCCCACAGATCACTATTTTCAAGACAGCTTGTGAAAACCATATTTCATAGTATTAGATCAATGAAATAGTGAACTTTTTATTGCTTTCTTCCCTTTGGTATCTGCTAATCCTTTCTCCCTCCGTCATTAATTTGTCTCTCCTAGAATATTTTATTTTACGATTACAAGTGATTCAAAACTTGGGGATAATTGTAACAGAGATATTAGTGGTTCAACTCAAAATATTCAACAATCAACTGAAACTGTATGCATATAAATGTGTTAAAATATCAGAAACTTTGGTATATGTATAAACATGCAGTTATTTTAAATTTCATGGAACATGAAAATCAAAGATACATGAATATTAGTAGTTTAATAACTGTTTGATTATTTCTCCAAGCTCTTAATACAAGATTTGCAAGGTATTACTGACTATTCAGATATGATGATCCTACTCTAAAACGGAGCATTGTTTTTAATTCTGGAAAGATGATACAAGAAATCACAATGTTCAGTTTCAACAATAACATGAAAAATGGAACTTTGAAAACCTCACCTGTTCAATCTTTTGTTCATTCTGATGAGATTGTCCAGTTCTTCACTTTGGGAAGAGAAAACAAAATCTAATATTAATTTAAAACCAAACAACAACAACAACAAAACCCTTCCCAGAGTCAAAGGGCAGATTAGCCTTAAAATAACTCTGAGTCCTCAGAAACAGAACGTGAGCCCCCATGTTAATTATCTGTGAAACTCTATTTATCCTTCAAGGTGTTCCCCAAATGCCATGTTGTCAAAGAAGCCTTTCCTGGCTCACAAGCTGAAGCCTCCGCTACGTGTGGAACTCTTACAGCATGTAGGGGTTTTGTATCTACTTTGGGGGACTTCACAGCAGTATGTATCATAGCAATAGCAATTGTGCTTTTGTTGCATGTAAACGACCCTTCCCATAAGCACTGCTTAGAATTCAGGGCTGCGTTTTACAATGCATCCTTCAGTCTTTAATAATTACTTTTAGGTAGATGTTTCATACTCATTTTTAACTGCGTCAACAAGTACAGGAACACTGGCCAACTGTAGATTCTATTCTCACACAATGTAGCTGCACAGAAAGTCACTGCTCAAAAGACACTACCTTACTTCCTAAACTCTACCACAAGTTCGTTCTAGGTCAACTAAACTTGCAAGATTGTTTCCATCTTTGAGAACTGAAAAGCCCCTTTCTGGCAACCTTTTCCAGGAGTGAACTCTTCAAGCTAAGGTTCTGTGTTGAAGAATTTCCCTTAAACCCTGGGCTCAGCTCTCCTCCCCAAGCAGGGAACTGGTCTAGGATGCTCCCCAGGAGTGTTCGTTATTCCTTCCTCCTGTGTACTCCAAGCAGTGTGCCTTCTCCACCGATTTTCTTTCCTTCTTCCATCTACTCTCATCTCCACTCCTCTTGCCTTCCTCGTTTAGTGTGTCCATTCACGTATCTTGGTTCTCTCTGTTGGCTGCTATAGAGTCACACATGTCCCCAGCTTTCTCAACATCCTTCTTTCTGCTTGAGTCATCTCTGGTGTAGACCAGGAGACCAGGATTTATACCTTCAAGCTTCTGTGCCAGAGACAGCTACACTGCCATCTAAAGGGCATCATGCTTCATTGGTGGCCCTGATGACCTGCTTCAGCTCATGTTGAGACAATTTCCCCGTAGGTAAATAAAATACTAATCATGTTCATCTTTAAAAAGAATCGGTAGGCTAGTATAAGGTTCTAAGCACAATGCCTAGAAAGAGTCTCACCTAATCTTAGCCATTATAATAAACAGGACCTTGTCAATATTTTTTATGCTTGCTATATTTCCCTTTTCAATTATATTTGTAGGCAGGAAGATACTGCCCCAGCTTCAGCAAGATAGAGTGGATGAGCCTGTTCCGTGTGGTGAAAATTCTGTATTCCACTTTTGCCAGAACTGCCCAGGACAGTCCTACCCAAGCCCTTCTTCACCATGTTCAATCCATCACCCATATGTAGGTGATTCACTGAAAGTGGCTTTGCCCATTTAATGATAAGACTGAAAGCTGAGAATAGACACTGAAAGGTTTGGAAAACAGTTATTAGCCCTGCCTAGTGCCCAAACATGGTGTTCTGTTATTGTGTCTTTCTTGAAATGCTACCTGATAAGCAAAGACTAACTGAAAATTTATTTCTATCCCAAGGGAAAGAGCAAGAAAATCCTGTACATTTTAGCCCCAGACCCTTGTGGCTGGCGTGAGCCACAATGATAAGATTTTTCAGGATTCAAGGTCTCTGGTGTATATCACAAGCAAATTACCATAAATCATGAGAAGACCCTCTGTGGTAAATTAAACACCATGGAGACAGCATTCTGGATGAAGAATTCAAGCTTTCAAAATGACTGTAAATTGATAAAAAGCTTTAGATATTAAGTTTAGCAATGGTCTTTGCCACAAATTAAATGCCCTTCATCAGATAGCAAAGCTCTCTAGTCCACAAAGAGCATCTGGGATAATGAAACTCTTTCTGCTCCCTTTAGAGGGACTTCCCTGGGCCATGTGAAAGCAGTGTTCTCTTTCTGTGGTTAATGTATGTCTCTGTGAGATTTGTGCAGGTGGCTGGGGGCCAGGGGAAGGAGAGCCGAGCGACTGCTGCTCCCACTGTGTGGCGTGACTCAGGCCACGTTGTCACTGCTCCTCAGCATCACTCACTTGTCCTGCCCTCAGTCTCCAGCTGAAAACTTGTCCCATCGTTAACAAGAACAAAATATTAACTTGGGTGTGACTTGGCCAGACCTGTAACCCCAGATACTCAGGAAAGTAAGGCAAAAGTATCACAAGTTCAAGACCAGCTTGGGCCACAGAGTGAGCACAAGGCACAGCTGGGAAACCTAAGAAGACCTTGATTTGAAATTTTTTGAAAAAAGCTGAGGAAATCTGAGACAGATCACTTTCCTGCCATGTTTAAGGCCCCAGTCTAAGTCTCAGTCCTGAAGAGTTTAGTTTGAAGCAAATTAATAATATTAGAAATGTAGGTGCTTAAATAACAGAAGAATGAGACTTGAACGTGAAACATGAAGACACTTTCTATAAGTCTCCATCTAATACAAAGGTCCTATTAGCTGCACAGAAAACCAAGAGTCATTGTCCCCTCTGGTCAGGTAATGGTGACTATTGCGAGAGGGTCTCACTTTGCAGCCCAGGCTGCCCTTTCCCCTCAGCCTCCCAAGTGTTGGAATTGAAGGTGTGTGCTAGCACATCCAGCCTTTGCGATAGGTGGGGTGGTTGTTTGGTTTGATTTTTAGTGAGATAAACTCCAGTAAACCCTTGTCATTGCTTAATTACATTAAATGGGGGGAAACTTCTTGCATTCAGGACTAAAGCAATGAGATATTTGCATCCTAGGTTTTCATATTCTTGCATTAAGGATTAAAGCAATGAGATATTTGCATCCAGGGTTTTCATATAGTCCACCTCTGGAAAAAGCTGCGTCTTAACATGTAAATGATCTTTGGTGACAAAGTAACATCCCCGAAGATGAAGAGGTGACAGATTAGGAGAAGACAACACACTTGTGCAGATAGCAAAGGTCAAAAGAAATAGGCTCTGTGCACCAGAAATACCAGGTCTATAATCCCTGAGACAGGCAAGAGCCACACTCCACTGGGTCACAGAAGGAAGACTTCACAGGGCAGCTCATTCGCGACCTGAACCTTGAAAAATGATAGGGTTTGACTAGATAGACATGGTGGCATCGAGACTGATAGAGGTGACCTCGTGGAGGGGATGGCAGAAACAAGTGTGTCTGGGAACTGTAGAAAGTCAGTGGTCTAAGCTGGTATCAAATATGGGCTAAATACGTGGGTGAAGTTGGAAATGATTCTGGATCTGAATTATTCTCAATCCAGTTTAGCAAACATAGCTATATGTAACTCAGTGGGCAGTGAGGAGTCATGGCAGATATCTACAGAGAAATATCTGGCATTCGGGGGCAGTAATGGGGCAGAAGGAAGAGAGGCTAGAGGATTATCAGTGATTTTGAATAGCCATGCTAATCTCTTATCCCAGACACAGTGAGGGCTTGAACTGTGTCCATGTATGTACAAGAGATAGCATAGATGCTTAGGTTATGCAAACTTATACTTCACAGAGTGTGAGGGGATGGAAGAACTGAGAACGACTGGAAAGTCAAGCCTGCGGAGATGGAAGAACAGAAGTAGAAAACAGAATATCTGTCAAGAAAGTTGATCACAGTCCAAGGATATTTGGAATGGAGGCACTAAGGGCAAAAGTAAGTGGATATCTGGACCGGAGATTGGACTGAGACCTGAGGTCACTAGGAAGAGAAGACAAAATGAATCATCAAGATGAGCATTTATAAATGTCAGCACATCCGCTATGCACAGATACTTACAGAGAGACACTGGGAGATATTTTTCTTCTTAATTATATACAATAATCAGTACGGGGTTCATATTTAGAAATTGCAGGGGCAGTGGTTAGCTTTTAGATCACAAACACGAGGGGGAACACAAGTTTGAGAGCTTTGGGACCTCACCCCTTGTCAGTCTTCTGAAGCGAAGCGGCCACTGTGATGATGTCATCAAGATTCTTGGTCCTTCAAAGAACAGAAAGAGAAGCAGGTCAGCGGGGAAGGAGCTAGACTATCGGAACTAAACTTCCTACACTGTCTGTGGAAGGGAAGGGTAGGCCAGTTAGGAGTGCCGAGCTGACTGGAACGATGAGTTGGTCCCATCGTCTCCACTCACGGTGCACACAGACACTGACTTCTTCAGTGCACAGGACCATTAAACCCCCACAGAAGATGCCCTGGCATCACACGACATACACAGCGTAATGTGGGAGGTGATGAGGGTTTCACAAAAACTTCTCAATACAGGGAAGTCAGATACTTCCCGAGTCTGTGTCGTCTATGCTATAAACTGGGCCTCTTGGCTGGGCGGTGGTGGTGCACGCCTTTGATCCCAGCACTGGGGAGGCAGAGGCAGGAGGATCTCTGTTAGTTTGAGGCCAGCCTGGTCTGCAAGAGCTAGTTCCAGGACAGGCTGCAAAGCTACAGAGAAAGCCTGTCTCGAAAAACAAAAAAACAAAAACAAACAAACAAACAAAAAACCAAACCAAACAAAACAAAACAAAACTGGGCCTCTTTTTTCACTTATTATACTGAAGGAACTATGAAACTTTAAAACAGCAAGGTTATAATCTTTCAGTTTGTTCAGTTTTTTTTTAAGAGAAAAAAATTTCTGGGCTGGAGAGATGGCTCATCTGTTAAGATGAGTCTCACAGTGTTGTAAGGAGGACCGGGTTGCATCCTGCCACCCAGCTCTCGGCCGCCTGGCTAGCTTAACCGTTGAAATAATGACACAGAAATTGTATTAATTAAATTACTGCCTAGCCAATAGCTCCAATTGGCTAACTCTCACATCTTGACCGCCCCCCAAAGTTTCTTCCTCTTTTTTTCGAAATTAAAATGCAATGATATCATTTCTTCCTCCCTTTCCTCCCTCTAAATCCTTCCATATACGCCCTGGCTGTTTTTCAGATTCAAAGGCTCTTTTTTCACTAATGGTATGTAAGTACAAAGTGCTCAGCCTGTATAATGAATTTGTATGCAACACAATTTTGGTACTGGATAATCAATAGGTGTGCACTTCCCTAAGGAAGACCATCTCTCCCATATTCAGCCTTCCAAATGTAGCCTTATTGTCCTAGAACTCATTCTGTTTACCATAATGGTCTCAAACTTACAAGAATCTTCTTGCTCCTGCCTCATAAAGGCTGGGATTACAGGCATGTATCACCATGCCTGGCTTTAAAAAAAAAAAAAAAGGATTCTCCAAAGCTATTATTTTTCCTAAATAATAAAGAAGAAGAAATGCAAGCAAAAAATATCCAGAATGAATGCTCACCTAGGTAGGATGTATAAAACAGGTGTAAATCTGGACCATGACGGGGAAATGCTTCCTTACCAAATTAATCCACATGAAGGGTGAGCCTGTCCCGATGCTGCAGGACAGGCTGAGCACAATTGCTACAGCCAGGGCCAAGGGAAAGCTTTGGCAGTGCAAGTCCAACTGAGCAAAACTATTTCCCATTGTTCATTCACACCCACCCAGTAACAGGGTCCTATATCTTGAAGCAAGCTAGGACACACGAGACCAGCAAGTCTCCTTCCCTCAAGGACTTTCATCCCATCCTCCTATCCTGTCCTTATGCTCAGACAATTCGAAATTTGCAATGTAAATCTTCAGACAAATTTAAAGAACAAGAACCTATAAAAGTATGTGTTACCTAGCCAGGCACAGTGCTGCACTTTAAAACCAGCACAGTGGATTCAGGAGCAGACAGACCTCTGTAAAATTGAGGCTGGCCTTGTGTACATAGTAAAGTCCAGGGCAGCAAAGGCTACGTAGTACAACCCTATCTCAAAAAGAGTTTACTCTTTAAAGCAAGGGCTGCATAGCGCAACCCTGTCTCAAAAAGAGTTTACTCATTATAGCTAAAGTTGACAAGAAAACTGATTTTATCTAACTTATTTTTTAGAAGTACTCCAACAAAGCATGCTTTACCAATAGTACAATTACAAACATATAGACAGCAGAGAGTTTTATACCTGATATTTCTTTCAAGATGTCTATTGGATTCTCCATATGCACCTGATGTAGCTGCATGTGTCTGCCTAGATTTTTAAAAATAATGCCTGTTAGGTAGGAAAACTCTTCCATGTTAAATTATATGTATGAGAATACATTTCTGTTCAGAAATATTAACAAAAATTTTATCTTAGTTCTTTGTATTGGCTAGAATTCAGTCATCCCGCTTTTTTGAAAGCCTAAAATGTACAAGGTGCTGACTTTACGTCAATGTCTCTTCATGTGCTTTAGAGCACTAGGTACCTTCATTTGTGTCTGATCTAGATGGGGCTCATTTTATTTCCATTCAACAAAGTATTTTGTCTTTATCTCCACTAGATAGTTATATAACATCTTAAATATTAAGAATCCTTTTTGTTGTTAGACACCCAAATCAGACTATTCCTTAAAGACTATCCCATGTGATCCAATGTGGTTCTCTGTCTCTATCTCCATCCATCGCCAGATGAAGGTTCTATGGTGATATGCAAGATATTCATCAGTGTGGATATAGGATAAGGCCAGATCAGGCACCCTCTCCTCTGCTTCCCAAGGACCTAGCTGGGGCCATCTCCTTCAACACCTGGGAACTGCTCTAGAGCCAAGTCTCTTGTCAACCCTAAAATGGCTCCCTTAAATAAGATATCTTCTTCCCTGCTCCCATATCCACTCTTCCTCCATCTCAACCATCCCA
>LOEQ01001311.1:453573-477781 GCA_001685075.1 Bramus lutescens
GGCAGGGAACCCTGACTGCTCTTTGGACTGGAGAGGGAGGGGGAGGGGGGAGGTAAAAGGGAGGGGGAAGGAGGTGGAAATTTTTAATAAATAAATAAATTTAAAAAGACTATCCCATGTGAATACTACCAAGAAATGTATTTGCTCAAGTAAGAAAGAAATAAGTCTATATTTCAAAAATATCTACCCCAGCAAGAAGGTCCACACTGATCTGACGGCAGTAAATTGTACAATGCTAGGCTGTCATAATTTGTAAGACTTCTCTCTTTTCCTTAGACTCTGGCTGACCTACTTATAGATTCTTGCTTATTCTAGAGAAGCCATATTCAACTATTTTTTTGCTCTCCTGAGGACCTGTGTTAATTACTTCCCTTTCATATTCGTTCGTTAAAGTCACCATGCTGTGATTAAAGTAATCAGGGTTTTTTTTTAACATGCATGTTGTCCTAATTTTATTTTTTTTGATCATTAGTGGAAGAAATGAGCATAGTAAAGTGTATTTGACCAAGTCCTAAGGAATTAAGCCTTTTCTGAATATAAACACATGCAGCCCTCTAGTGTCAATGGCTTTAGATTAGAATTTAGGTGGTACAGGGACAGCTTATTTCAGTTCCTAGAAAAAATCTATTCTAATTATGACTTAATTGCTTAATACTATAAGACTAATAGGACCAATCATGTAAGACAGGAAGCTTGAGACATTGCTCTTATGAGATAATTATAATCGTTGCAGAAATGAAAAGTTATAAAACTAACCCATATTATTAATTAGTTCAATGAAAAACTATTCTCTTGACTCATTAAAGCAATATCCTAAGGAGGAAATTTCTCAGTGATCTGGAGGGATTTTATGGGTAGAAGTATAGCTCTGGAGTGGTACCCACTATGGATGAAAACATGGTACCACACACCCCTATTCTTTGGTCAACACTTTCTAGCAGGTCACCCTCTTATTTAAAAAAATGCCTCTATAAATGTGATTTATGAAGAATGGTTCTATAATTGTGTCTTACATGGCATCAAAACTCCCCCTCACGAGGCTGAAATTACAAGAGAAGTAAAAGCAGGCGTTCGGGGAGATTTCCAACACGCTCAATCCCCACTGAGACGCTGGAATCTAACCTGACAGTACTCATGGAAAAGAGGGAACATTGATCTTGAAAAATGAATCAAGACTATAAGCTATGTGACAGGGACACACAGGAAGACTGTCAAGCCTATGAATTTGTTTCTAAATATTAATTATAGAGTGACAAGAATTCAAAGTAGAAAAGAAAGTGTGGTTTTCCTGACTTGTAGATAAATTATTTGGAATATTCTTCAATACTTATGATAGTTTTGAAATAAATCAAAAATGCTTTAGTTTAAAAAAAAATCAAGCAACAGCCTAAAGGTATCTCAAGCATAATTGAGGACTTGGGTAGTAACCCAAAGCTGTAAGAATTTTCCGCATCACAATATATAGCTCTTAATGATAATCTTAATTGCAGGAAAATAGAAATGAAATAGATTCACATATGACATATAATGTGGTTTACATTTAATAGGCATGAGATATATGTCATATATATTATATATATATCAAGAACTAATATATAAGAAATTTTCATTCAAACGCTTCAATTCTACTGGTCCATGGTTATTTCAAAGATATAGTTCCCTAAAACAGGCAATAGCCTGCACTATTCTAAAGCAAAAATAATTACACATGTGGACTGATAGAAGTTCTGTGAGTCTTGCATTAATGATGCCCACAGAAAGCATGACCATGCTTTGCACAAAGCCATTCACAATTCCTTCACTATCATTTCTCTTCAACACCCTGGCAAGACACTCAGAATGGCAGTTCTTACCTATTATTCTGTCTCAGTTGTTTAGGAGACGCAATGGGAGAGCGGGGTTTTGGAGGTATCGGAGGGTGAACGGCTAGATCCCTTTGAAACAGAAAACAGCAGTCCATTACACCATGGAAATGTTATCCATTTTTATCTATCAACTCACAACATCTGCCATGTGCAGGGAAATATCTCTTAAACTCATGACTCCATGTATGGAGAAGTAGAAAGGTCAGAGTTCACAGAGTACATACTCTAAAGTCAGTTATTTTAAACATGGGTTTTTGAATGGTCCATTCCAACTGGGCTTTTGGAAAGTGTCTGTAACTACAGCTGGAACTATATCATGCCCTGCAGTTAGCTCAGCATTTTGCTAGTATACTTAGCAAGCCATGGCATTTCAAGCCATCACACGAGCACAGTAAAAGGTCCTCTAGTATTGGTGTATAAGCTTCTTTAGGGATTATGTCAACTTACAGGCTGCTATGGAAACAGCAAGAATGCTTCTTATGTTGTAGATCTCAAAGAAAACTTGGTTTGGAGAATTGAACTAATTCTTGACTCAACTATTATCATGACACTTCAAATGATAGCAAAACAAACATGAAATATGCCATTAGTCAACTTTCAATGAGACACCAAAGTAGACCCAAAAAGTAGACAAGGAAACTAGAAATGGGAAGGTATGTTTAACTTTGGATGAAGCCAGTTCCAAATCCAGGCCACTCTCCAGCTTCCCACCTCCCATCGTGGCCACTTCAGGGCTTAGAGTTGCTCCAACTCTAAGCTCTGTGCTTAGGGAAAAGTGCCCCATGGTCTGATCCCATAGTCCTTTATGGCTGTTGAGTGATGGGAACTCGAATACTAGGCTACCTGCATTGCCAGCTCTGAGGCAATGAGTTAACCTTAGTCTGCTTCTTCATCTGTAATGAGCTCTTTAACAGGATTGTTGGGGGATTTCTGAGGCTGAATGAGATCATGGATTTAGTCAGTGAGCATCGCTAGGTAGCTTTCTGTGTGTAATACATTCCTATTTTCACAAGACTTTTAATCTACAAATAAGTGCTATTGTACAAAAACAAATCAGAGGAAAGACATAAAGTAATAGAGTAATAAGAGTTGGGAAAGACAGAGTGATGGGGAAGGGATTCTTATTTTATTAGCATAGCCTTGGGAAGCCTTGTGCAAGGCAAACTTAAAGCTGAGACCTGCAGAAAGTGACGAATTCCCTGAGGACAGTTGGGACACCAGCTTGGAGATGGCATTTGACACTTGAAACTGTATGAGATAATGAAAGGAATTCATGTAAAGAGAGACAAACTGATAGCCAAGGACTCCTTCCTCACATCCCATGTTATTTAGTGCTCAAACAATGAGACGTTATCGCAAAAGAGTCCAAGGTGCAGTAGTCAAGAGAAGAGAAGATGAAAGCAAGCAAGGAATATCCTCCAGGTAAGCACAGCCCTGCCCGGTCTGACTGACCCAAGAAGACAAGGATGGTGAAATTAGCATGATGTCAGCAGAGTGGTCAGGTCACCCTTAACCCTGATAGAAGCCCTTCTGATAGAGCAATGTGTATTTGGGGGTGGAGCTGGACACACTTCAGGAGTAGATTTAGGAGAAAATATGAAAGAACGGAGAAGAAATAAAGTAGTTGTTTTACAGTATAGGGCCCAAGATCCAAGGTCACTACAATCCCAGAGCTAAATATTATCTTTTCTTCCCATTTTACAGATGTAAAGACTAGCCAGGAACAATGAAATAAATATTTCATAAATATACAGCCTGCAAGTGGCAGAATAGGAAATCTGAGCCAGGAGGTTTTGGTGCCATAATCTTCTTCACATTCCACTGCCTCGCAAGGGATCCTCACACCTGCATATGTAACCTGAGTAAATTACCACTTAGACAGCTCTTTCACATAGTCCTCTCTCAGCATATTCAACTATTTGGAAACGGAATGAGCAGAGGCTTAGAGGTAAACAATTTTCAAAGTGATAAATTAAGCCAAGAGTACAACAATATATGGTGACCCAGGACAGGAATGGGTGGGAAAGCTGGGGATTCAACAAGACATTGTCGAGTCTATGATGGAACTGGAGCAGAAATGGGGTCTGGAGAATGTGACTCCGTGGAAAAGAAGGCAGAATCCAATAGCTGGGCTGGTGTTTAAGGTGAGGCTGAGGAATCACCTGACTCAGGACTGGGGGAGAGAGCACTAAAGAGACGACACAGCAGTAAAAAATAAAGCGTAGAAAGTGACATTTTGTGGCCATTTACAAGGGCCTGGCCTGTGATCAGTTAAGATAGAGGGAGGAAGATCTTTGGAAAGGAGGCCAAGAATGCAAAATCCCAGAGGTGGTGCCCTCAACATAGACGAGAAAATCATCAGCTATTATAACGGGGTTGGAGGCATTTATGAGGAACAAAGGGTCTGATGTCGAAGTCTTTCAAGATTGAAGCTGAGTGACGCCTTCCGAGGAAGCCAGCGAAGAAGAAAAGCGACGGGGAACAGAAGCAGGACCAAACAAGGTCCCTTTCCTTTCCTCCGTCCCTGTGATGTGTAAGAACCGGGAAAGCCCTTGCTGAAGGAAGAGTTGAGACAGCACACCCACAGGATGAGCAATGACTAAGCAAGTTTGAGGAGCAGTGGAGTTTGATGATAATGGATGCTCGCCAGGGCGGAAGGATTTGATGTAGGATAACAGTGGTGCTGATACCAGGGATCTAAGAATCTGTGATGATGATCCAAGCGACCAGAAATGACCGAATTTCTTATGATGTCAATGGACACCTGAGAGGATATATTGGATTTTGATCGGAGGCTCGTGGGGAACACAGAGCACAGGGTTTTCTGACTCTTGGTTCCAAACCAGTAGGCAGGGGACACTAGAACAATTTGTATGGAAATACTCTCCCCTTCTCAGCCTGTGTATGGGAGGATTTTATTTGTTTAGCTTGGGTCTTTGTGCTACAATCTGAAAGTTTTTATGTGTTTCTCTTGAAAAACTGATAGCCAGTAGTGTATCTATGTGATACACAGATATCAAATTCTGTTTGCTGGTCAAATGCTTTCCTTCCAGCAGCAGATGGAAGATGGAGACTCATCAACCCAGATAATACTAGGACTGTACAGGGCACTGGACAGGCAGACACGCAGAAAGGAGAGTTATAAACGGGCAGTGGGTCTGTGTCAAGTTTTGATTATACCAGATCCACATCAATGGAACGTGAGAGTTCTTCTGTTTTAGAATGACTAAGGCTTCAAAGAGATGAGTGAATAGTTGTTGAGCAAGTCTGGGAGGGAGATATTGGCAGTGGGAAAAAATATATCTGAGGGGGTTGGTGGTTGCGGTAGTAAGGGGAGGGGGGCGGGGCTGAAGGTGGGTATGAGGTCATGAAAGCCAAGAACAGTGAAACATGCCTAGTTCCCTGGGTGGCAGGCTCGTACCCTGCTGGGGCAGCGGCAAGGCAATGCCCTGAAGGCTTCACTTCACCTCAGAGGGGCTTCCATTTACATCTTTGCATTGACAGCCGCAGATGACAGAACCCAAGCCTGGTGTGAGGGGAGGATGAGAAGAGTCATTCACACTGTGCCAGGAACATTGCGTGATCCAAGCAGGAGGATTGAAAATGAAAGGCAGGCAGGATGCTGTGGCCTGGAGTGTGTGCGGCGAGGAGAAGGAAACAAAGCACATTTATTGAAGCGATCTTAATTGAATCTTTCTTTGAGACGTGATGTCTGAGCTTAGATACCCCCCCCTCCTCCGTCCTTCCTGGCACCCTACAAGCTTTCATGGGATCTCCACTGCCACGTTAGAGCATGTAATTGTAAAGGGTTGCTTCACGCAATAAAAAGGCGTTTTTCAAGAGAAACACATGAAAACTTTCAGATTGTAGCACAAAGACCAGAGCTGAGCAAATGAAATCCTCCCGTAAAGGGGGCTGTTCATGTTGGCTGTTTTTCACAAGCCCCAGCAAAGACCGCTTCTGGTCCCTGTGTTGCTGTGGGGTAATGTACTTGGTTCCAGGGTTATTAGTGTTGCAACGGGGTAGCACGCTTGGCTCGGTACTCAGAATTCCAGAGTTTGTGGTCATTTATTTCTCTTACTGCAGCACAAGCCTGGGTTCCACTAAATACAACCGACTCTTATGTTTATTTCTGAACTGCTCTCTCATATTTCACTGTGTTTCCTTCTTCTGTTGCACAAACATTTCCATTTCGACAACAGCAAAGGAGCATACGTCGACCAAGAAGTAACCTCTCAGCTGTTCCCGCCACCCTGAAGGCCGCCTGCTACTATGCTTCCCTGCCAGGCAGGACTCTGATTCCTCTGAAACCATAAGCTCTTGCTTCCATAAGTTGCCTGGGTCCCGGTGTTTCGTCATAGCAAAAGGATGGTCGTTAATACAGCCACCTTATCTGTTCAGGAATTTTAATGGTGGCTGAGGGGTTGGTCCCCCTATAACACAATTCCAAATGCTGCAGTCCTCAAATATCAAAATCGCTAATGTCTACATGCCTTAAAATTCAAAATTGAAATACAATTCTAGAAAAATAATTTGGCAGGCTCTCACATACATAACTTTATTCATTTCATAAGCATAACAATGTGGACGTTTCTTCTCATTGAGGGCTAGTTGTGGAATTCTCCTTATACCATGTTGCTGGTAACATCTCAGTTGATGGTGCAGCCCGTTTGATGTCACATGCTTCTTTTCTCTTTACCAGAGTACACCTAACCCAGTATTTTACATGCACATTGAGTTTTCAAAGGCCGCTAAGTCAGGCATGGTGGTATAGCCCCATACTCCCAGCCCTTGGGAGGCTATCGTGAAAGATTTGAAATTCAAAGCCAGAGGAGCAGCCATTATTAGCACAACAGGAACCTGTTCCACAGCCACCTGTGTTTTAGACACCAGTGTACAAAAAAAGTATGACCCACCCTTGCCAAGAGCTTATAAGGCTTATAAGGCCCGAGGCAATGTTGAAAGGAAAGTGACTGTAACAGTTTGAGTCTTTCTAGTGGCTAGGGTCACCACTAAACCCTGAGCCCAGTCAATTCCAGGATTTCCGCTCCCGCCTAGCCTTGGGGCTGACTTTCTGAGAACACACAAAGGAAAGCTGATCTTCCTCAATCTCAGCTTCTTTACCTCCAAGAGAGAAGCTTCTCTAGATCTTTGGATGGCCAAAAAGAAGACAGTTACTGCCAAGAATTTTTGATCCCTGAAGGCCCTGGCTACTTTGGATAGATCAAGTAACTTGACATTTGAATATTGGGTTTTTTCAAGCATATGCAGATGCTGTTATGGTTAATAAAACTTAAATTTACCATTGATCTAGAGCATAAGTTCACCAAGTCAGTTCTCTAACATGGATGTGGTTTATCTTCCAAAGGCTGCTCTGTCAGAGAGATAGCAATGAGAGGAGTAGAATCTTCCAGGGTGGGATCTAGGGCAAAGTGGCTAGAGAATAATAATGTACAAATCCTACCTGAGTAAGACTAAATTAGTAAGAAAAGAATAAGCCTAAAGTCTCAATCTGGTATCCTCTCTCCTCTCTTACAATAGACACTCTCCTCTCTCAGACACTCTTGGAAAATGGTCTTTAGTGGCTGAACATATGAAGAATTTCCTTTCCAAAGCTATGAGCTAATCTTTTCCTAATAAGAACAGAACTTCAGATTTTTTTTTTTGCTTTAGCAACAGAAACTAATACTAATATAGTTGGTCAATAGACACAATTTACAAAATAGTGGTTCAGCCATATTAGCTTTTAGGCCTTAATTTTTGCAAAGAGGTAATAATAATAGCCCAGCCATTATCAGGTGAGGCAGAGAAACACATCAGCACTAAAGAGATACCTACTCAAAATGGATGGACTGCAGACCGCTACATAAAACATGAAACTAAAAGATATTTAGAAGAAACACTCTGTGACCAGACAAAGAGTTAAACAAAGAGTTGCTAAACATGATAGCAAAGACAGAATTCACTTCAGAACCTTACAAATCAGATTTCAACATGTTTTTGTTCTAACAAACACAAGGTCAAAAGATTGAAAATATCGGCTACACCTTGAAGAAAATTATAAACCACCTATGTGATAAAAAGATACTGTTTTTAAAACTCTCAAAACTCAACAGTAAGCAAACAAAACACACAAAAGGAAAAACATTCGAATGTATACATCACAAGAGGTTTCGTATACTTCACGATTTGTACCTTTGGCAAACAAACAGAGCAAAGGACACATTACGCCGCTGGTCCCTAGAAAAGCAGGAATCCAAACCACATTGAGATAACTGCATCTTAGAATGGCTAAAAGGCTTTTTCACTGGAAATATGAAACTTCATTAAGGGAACGGAGCAAGTAGAGCTCTCATCCTTTGCTGGTGCACATGGAAAAGGACAGACATTGTGACCAAACCTGTGAGATGTTTACAAAGTTAAGCATGTGTTTCTCGCATGACCTAGCAGCCCTGCTCATTGGCATTTGCTTGAGAGAATCAGCTACATGTGTTCACACAAACTGCATGGTATTTTTCCTTCAGTGAGGGGGTAAATAAAGTTCATCTCTACATCAGAACACTACTCATGATAAAAAAAGAGACTACTGATGTACACAAGAATATGGATTCATTGTGCATGTATTGTACACATTCAAAAGACTGTACACCATCTGAATCATTGTGGGTTTTTTTAACAGCTGAGCAATAAAATAACAAAACAGTATATTCCCCAATTTCCCAAGTAAAAGACAGTCTTTTTTTTTTAATGAGTCTTCATATGCTCCTCCTAGTCTTGACATTCTTATAAGGCACTGTGATAAACATCCCCCCCCCATCAACCACAGGACACCACACCCAGGGCTTGCTGCCTGCAACTTTTCCTCCCAAACCCCCGTTCCCTGCTTACTACACAAGGTAAACCCCCTTGCCTCACTGAGCTCTGCTTTTGCCATTATCAGGAAGGAAGAAGCCTGATTTAAGCAATTCTCACTAAATGACCAAAGACAACCATTAAGATGGGCTGGGGTATTTGTACTTTGAGGTGAACTATACAGTCTCTGATAGAGATTCAGAATAGTGAAGCCATTTCATTCCTGTTCAGCCTGTCTGGCTTTTGTGGTTGGAGCTAGGTGATGCTTTGGTAAATTACAAATCTACGTATCCCGACTCTCCCAGAGTTTTCCTCATCTCTGCTTTGGACCTGGAACCTCCCTGCTTCAGAATCCTCGACTGGTCTTTGGCAGACAGAGGAACAAAAGGGAGAACGGAGCCATGGGAAACTGGATTAGGTAAAGTATTGGTTTCCATTAGTTGTCTGAATGTAAGATTTTCTTAAAGCTGATATGGAGAGGCCAGGGCTGCCTGAGTTGTCCCTGTACAACTGAATTAAAAACAAGTCTTTGCTCAAGGTCAAGGCCTCTACTTGCTTGTGCTGAACAAGCTTTCTCATTCTACACAAACGCCACCTCAAAGAAATGACAAACCTCTATCCAGGTTAATGTCTTAATTATTTTGGATGTTTAGAATATGTAATCTGGGCACATGGGCATGATTTTTTTTAAGGTTTCTATCTATACTCGGGCATGTTACTGAGTGTCAGGCAATATTAATACTTATAAGAGATTCTAGTTGATGTAAAGGTTTTTATTGAAAAGAAAACAAAATCTGGTGTGTGTGTGTGCGTGTGTGTGTGCGTGTGTGTGATCATCAAACTCTGTAGAAGAAATGGCACCAATAGAGTTAAAAATGCAGCAGAATAATTAGAAAGGTTACATTTTGCCATTTATAGTTACAGACAGAAAATATAACTACAGTGCAAGGTTGCTATGGCAACTTGCTTCTCAATCAGGTTTTTTTTTTCTCCTCTAATTCTACCAGCCCACTAACTGTAAGTCAGAGCCATGAAAGAAGAGGCAGCCACAAAGTAAGAAGGAGATGTAATGGTGGTGCGTAGGAAATAGTTATTTTCTCGTTTCACCTGGTATGTGTCCACTATCTTGCTTTTATCCAGTGTTTATTTCCTTCCTTGTGTTTAAAAATGATTCCAGAAGAAAACATACTGGCTTTATCAGTCCTGGGAACAGAGACAATGGCTTCATTGTTCTTCCTCACTCGGCGTCCTGGATAGCATTTATGAATATTTACACTGTCTGATAAGCAAGTACTTTAATACGGTTTAACAAATTGCTTGCGTTGTTTTCAGACACAGCCTCACTGTGTGCCTCAGACTGGCCTTGAACTCAAGAGTCTCCTGCATCTACTTCCATGTTGAGATTGTGCCATCGTACCTGGTTAGCAAGGTTCTTAAATGAATCTTATATGACAGATAACTGCTAAACCTCCTCGAAATGCATGGGAGCATTTTAATTCATTAAGCTATAGCGTTTGGCTCAGAAGGCAGAAGGCCGCGCTCCGTCACTGTTACATCCATGTTCTACACCATCTGCGTGGCACCTATCGTCTCTTCTGTCATTGGCTCTAGCCTGGCAAACACTATCACTCTTTCAAAGGGACCACACGTGACCAAAGGGGGAATTCAGTGCCAAATAAAAATATAACGCGCTTGCCAACAAGTTGTTCTGTTTTAAACAAAAGCCGTGAGGGAGAACCCGCCAGCGCCTCTGCCCTTCCGGAGGTTTCCGGTATTGATGCGTGACCCTCTCCCACACGCGCTTCACACGAGCACATATCAGGGTTGAGATGACGTTATGGCACAGTGCTGATTCTTAAACAGAAAGCTAGGACTCTGAAAAGGTGCGGGAACTTACCCTGTGCCGGCAGCCCTTTCCCCACAAGACGCCAGGGATAGTGAAGATACCTGAGAAAGGAGGGCTTCCCAGAAGTCCCCATAGAGCGCTCCATGCACACAGGAGCAGCCGTAGTACTCACACGTGTGCGGATTTACACACACTCCATCATTCTACCACCAGAGTCTGATTCTTCCTCGTTTATCTCCCACCCCCACCCTGCCACACCTTAACCTTACACATTGACTGCCACTTCTGACACTACGCCTTTTGAGTCTGCTGTATCCTTTATTGCCTGCTTTTGTGTATCGCCCTGTATTTTGTAGGAGTCTCCAACTTTGTGCTTGTCAGATTCCCAAGGACCGCTTGCATTGGCCTCTGTGTTTAGCGACCCCGTGGAAGCTTTTGAGTCTCCTGAAGTAGGGTTGGGTCTAACACTTCTTTGCACCTCTGGCGCCTTTCCAGGTGCTTTCTTTCATGTAGGCAGAGATCACCAGTAACATTTGCAAAGATGCAGGGAGTGGAAGAAACAGAGGTCAGTACAGAAGTATTTAGTCAGTCATCAAAACAAACACATAGGACAAGGCCCAGCTAATGACAAAGACACAGACGGGGTAACACCCTGAGGGAAATGCATTGTTTCCTACCCATCAGGAATTAGAACCAATGAATGAATATGTGGTTATTGATCAATTACTGTGGCTGCATTTACTTTGTGCTGCAAACGATTACAAGATGACCCCAGTTATTTGGTGAATATACTGCAGTGGTTGTTTAAGGTAATGCACTATTAGTGGTCAAGTGATTATATCAATAATTATTGTCAATAATTCTTCTGAGTCCAGATTAAAAATAAATCCCTTGGTCAGCATTCCACACTCATTCCTTTATTTGATATTTTCTCCACGTGTAACTTTATTCTAAACCTGCTGCCCCAAGTTAGGACCCCTTAGCCTCTTACCTGGGTGCTTCCCCACCCCACCCCACCACCAAGCATTTCTTACTGCTTGAGAATCATCTACACAGAAACATCCCTCCAGAGTCCCAGAATCTACTTGCACAAAGCAAAGCATATAATGGCATCTTCAGTCCCACTGTGCAAGCCCTGGGCAATCGTTTCAGCTGACCCTGAGGTTGCAGCACTATGCTTAAAACCACTTCCGGTTTGAAAGCCCTTCCTCGGGTAATCTCTCTCCTTTTCTCACAGGATCCATCGCCCAGGTCCTCAGATCCCCCATAAGATGCTGATATTCTTTGTGTGACTCCCACACTGGATCTTATGTTGCTGCTAGACAACATAAGATTTATTTCTGTAGTTTATACCTTTAGCTACCATGAAGAACACAGCATAAAGTTGCTGTGGATCCTCGGAGTTCTGTCATATGAANCCGCGCACTCCCAAATGACGTCACCTGGACACATACCCTCCCCCTTTTGATTCTTCCTCTCCTAGGAGCTCCCTCCCACTTTTCCCCTGAGAACATGCTCCATGGAGAGTCGCCTTTGGAGACTGTCAAAGTACCGCCACAAGAAGCTCAGTGTGCTACTGCCACCTAGTGACGACTTTTTCCTTGGTCAGCACTAATATTGCGCAGTAGGATGGGATAAGAAAGGAAGGCGTGGAGGTCAATGATACAAGTTGTCATGTGGGTGGCACTAAGCGTTTGGGTGATTATGACTTGAAAGAATAGTTTTGTTGTAAAAGGTAGCATGGAGCCCTCCTCCAAGAGTGAAAACACAGAACACTTCTCCAAGGGTCAATGGATCCTTGAAGCACGATTAATAAAACCTCACAGAGAAACTGGGGTTCAACCTGAAGGTCTGAAAAGCAAAATAGCCAGACACTGGCTCTTACCTCGACCTCAGTCTGAAAATGGCGATCCTGCCTCCAGGAATCTCAGAATGAGACTGTGTCTGAGAGCGGTCTCCTCCCATTTATAGCCCTCTCTGAAGCTGGGATTAAACGCCTGCACCACCGGCATTAAAGGCAGGCACCACCCGGTTTCTATGACAACAAGTATGACCACTGGGGTTAAAGTTGTGTGTTATTGCTTCCTGGTCAGTAAAGGCTGGCCAGTGTGGCTGTTTAACTTTTCTGATCCTCAGGCAAGTTTTATTTATTAAAATACAATTCAAATACCACTACAGATCCTCAGTTGAATATGGGGATGACCTCTTCTGGGGAGTACATGTAGGAAATGCCAGTCAATAAGAAATGCCTGACAAGGGTGTGACCTAAGAAGTCACAGAGATTTCTGATTCTTGGTATGTGATTTGGCCTGAGCTTCTTCCCTGGAATACCACCAGTCCTCAACTTCATATCTCTCTTAAACCTCACGCGGGAAGCATTTCAATAACCCAAGGAAACTTTCTTACCTAATGGGGAACTAAGAGAACAGCATGGTGTAAATCAGAAATAACTGTGACGGGAAATCAGATCCAAACACAGCGTGAGTACTCCTGTGCCTCAGATATGGGAGAAGATAGAATTCAAGACAGAAAGGCTGGAGATTCTGAAGGTTGCTAGAATGTGGAGACCAGAAAAAGCAAGACAAAACAGATTAAGTAACTGAAGCCAAACAACAAGGGGAATGTGTTATGAATGGAAGACAAGCAAGGAACAGGAGCCCTGCTAAGGGCCTGGCTCACTTTCCTAACACAATGCAAAACCGTTTTAATTGTTACTTGGGAAAATGAGATGATCTGATTCCTACTTTATTAAAATAAATATAACTTTGTTAACCATATAGAGGAGTGACGAGTAGATATAAGAGTGAGGGCAAGGAGACTATTCAGGGAACATTTATTGTCATAATATAGGAGAGAAAGGATTCAAGGGGATAGAAATACAAGGAGACACATGGATTCAAAAAGCATTTAGAAGGCAGGATGCCAGCTTTGCTTATACAGTAAGTACCTTGGTTAAGTAGGAAAAGGTGGAAAAATACCCTCGACTTTTGTGATGGTCAACTTTAACTGTTAACACAAGCTACAAACACTGGAGAAGAAAATCTCAATGAGGGATTTCCTGCACTGAACTCACATATGAGTGTATCTGTGGGGAAAACTGTCTTAAGTTAATCAATGAAAGAAGATCCAGCCCAGTGTGAGCGGCACCATTCTCTAGGTGAGGAATCCTGGGCTGTATAACAGTGGAGGAATTAAGAAGAGCTCAAGCAAGCTAGTAAGCATGTCTGCATCCACTTCTCTCTGCTCATTACTGTAGACATCATATAGACTAGCTGAAGTTCCTGCACTGACTTCTCCACCACGGGATGAAATAAATCTCCATTCCCCTGAGTTGATTTTTGGCAGGGTATTTTATTGTGGCAATAGAAGGAAACGAGAATGTATTTCAAGGTGTCAGAAGGCTGGAAAGTTTCGTGGTATTAACTAAGGTAAAAGGTCAGGGCTTCGGTAAAAGAACATGCCAAGTTGCCAATTATTTTGAGAGATTTAAGTGTCAAGGAAGGACTATACTACGTGAATATCAGAAGAGAAGTCTGCAGGAACAAGTGACTTTAGGTATCCTCATACTGACTCTGCTACTGCAGGTCAGAACATGCCATCAGGAGAGAGGAGAAGATGCTTTGAGGTTTGGGAATATTGGCATGTAAAGACTCGGTTAAAGATTGTGAAGATGACTCGAGGAGAATTGTTTAAAAGAAAATCTGGAAAAGGGTGTTGGGAGGGTTAATATGGCCAGGAAGCAACAGTCTAGCTGTGTGGTGTGAAGGGTAAGTCTTCCCAGGGACCTGCTGGATCAGCAGGGGATTGTACCCGAGGCCATCAGTGACCTTAGGGAGAGCTGTTCGCAGGAGGTGAGGATAACAGAAATCAGCAAAGTGCAGATGGAACTCACTGGCATGGTGAGAAAGAAAGAGAATGTCAGCTTGAAGGGCTTTGAAGGATCTGCCCAGAAAATGTCAAAGATGATATTTTTAGGACGAAAGATTTGAATAAAGGGAAAAGGGTAGAGCAGGGGCTTGATCCTGGGGCAGGAGATCTAAGGAACAGCTAGTAAAGTTACACTTTGTATTCAAGTCTTGATAAAAATGAAAGGAAAATATTTGAGCTGATGGCATTAGACAAAACTTCAGAGAATATAAACCTGCTGATATCTCTTAATACTCCAAAACATTGTGCTGGTTATTTATATTTTAAAACATTTACAAGCCAGTAAGTATTACACAGATCGTAAGAGCAACCTCGGAAATCAGTTGGAAGAGGGAAGCGGGTTTGCCTAGACAAACTTTACATGCTATGTCCTGCTGTCGGGAATTAAATTTGTCTGCTTAACATTCAGCTCAAACGGAGTGACAAACCTTCAAGATTTGCCAATTTTGCCCTCTACTTTGTTTGATCATTCATGTCTGAACCCTTCATTTCAAGACTAATGTATGTGAAAAAGAAAATTACCATTGTTCAGAATATTTTATTGTATTTCATATAGTCTTGGAAATTTAATTTGGAAATTATTAAAACTAAAGCAAAGTCATGAGCAACAGCTACATTATTCAAACAATTAATTTATCACAATTTATTTTCAAATGTGAGAATTGTTGGTTTCTTTTCCTTAATAAAAGTAAAACTGTACAAAATTAAATCTTTCACCCAATTCTATTATTGAGCCAGAAAATTTCCTTAAAATTTCAAAAAATAAAATCGGTCTCTGTGCCATTCACATTTTCTTCTGCAAAACAAAACCCTTTTGCTTTATTGTTTATAATTTTGTTCAGTATAATTGGTTTTCAGGGGTTTGCATAAGTTCATGAAAGGAGTCCAGACTTAACTATGGGGAATGTTCAAGTTACAGGGCTGTGAAAAACTCAGAACCTACGAGGGGTTTGTTTTGTTTTGTTTTTGTTGTTTGTTTGTTGTTTTGTTTTACTTTATTAAGACATATAAGCTTTTTATTTAGTTATTAATGTGATTTTGGCAGGGAGGGGTAGTTTGTTTTGTTTGAGACAGGATCTCATTATGTGGCCCTGGCTAGCCTAGAACTCTCTACATAGATTAGGCTGGCCTTAGATCAAAGGCATTCACCTGGGCAAAATGTGATTTAAAACAAAACTTTATTTTAAATGTCCTTTTAGACTGGTACATGATGCTTTAAAATATAGCTGATCTTAAATATGTATATTGTTTGAGATGTATCTATAAAGGTTGGTACAGAAAGATTTACACATACAGAGATTTACAGTCACAGGCATAAGCATCCATGTGTAAAGATAGATGATAGACAATAAAAATGTGAAATCACGGCTTTCATTAATAAAACAAACTGAGACGCTTTGTTCCAGTCTGTGCTGCATTAACACAAGCCTTCAATCCAAACACAATTGGTTTTGACTTCTTAGCTAGCATGTTACAAGGAAGGGAATGATTGGCAGAGAGGTCTAGGGAAAAAGGCTAGAGAGGGGCTGTCTCTTGGAATAGTGGTGCTGTCTGGAGATCTGTTTAAGCATCCGATGAGGGTTGGAGATAAAACAGCATTTCAAGGACAGACTGCATCGTGAAAGCATACCTGAGCACTGAACAGAAAATAGTGACAGGGCAGTAAGGGGGCAGGAGAAGAGGGGAGAGGCGGGAAGAAAAGAGGAGAGGATCCCCGTGCACCAGTCAGAGATATAGAGAAATAAATTCAGCACTAGGCTCAAAGGTGTTAAAAACCATAGTCCCCCAGTTTTATCTGTCTATGAACTGTTTTCATTTGCTTTTGATCTTCTGGGATCAGAGATCCATTTTTGTAGCATTCTGTCTTTCTTGGTCATTAATAATCACTTCTATTTTTCAGCATTTATTATAAAGTCTACCTATCAACCCTGGGACAGGTACATAAAGATGAGAAGCAGACTCTGTAATCCTACTCCAAGGGAAAGCTCTTTGGACTCTGCTACACTGCCATTCACACCTCCCTCCCTGAAAGCTCCGAAGCTCTCAGGCGGTGTGCAAATAGCCTTCTGAACCGGGAGCAGAGAGATGCATTGATAAAANAAAAAAAAAAAAAAAAAACTATCAACCTCCTCATTTCCTTCATTCTAGGGCTATGGATCTGAGCTAGATTTTTTTTTCCGACGGAGCATTATTATTCATCTTCCATGTAAAACACAACCAGCAAGTTGATGAATCACAAGGGCTGATAGCCAGGACTGCCAGCTCAGAGCAAACCATACCCACAATCTCAACAGGCTTTGCGTATGTGTGAGACCTTGACTCATGACCAACCCTTGCACAGTTTTACAAAGTTACAGAATCACTTGTTCATTATAATAATAATTTATAATAATACGAGAAGCAAGAAGAATGGACCAAAATAAAAAATAAGTTTGAAAATACCTAGTAAATACTTCTAATAAAATTACCATGTGTTGCCTATCAAAGAAAAAAAATCCTGCCCACACTGTGATCTTTCACAGTGAGGCCATAAATTCCCACTGTTTATTCTGCTACAATTGCAGCACTTTGTCATGAAAAACATTGAAAATTAATATGGGACCTCCTCAGTTCTCACAGCCTGTCAGATGGCTCACCAAGAACCCTGAGAAGCCTGACCCCACACCCACTGGGCACTGTCTTCTTCAGAGGTCACAAAATTGCCATCAGCTTATTACCATGCAGCTTAGTGCAAGACACAATTATATCCTGTCAAGGACTAATGTATCCCTCTATTACAGCATAGCAATTACGTCTTCCCTTACCTTCCGCTGGCTCCCGGGCTTGGAGAGGCGCTGTGACCAGGAGGGGGTGGTGGGAACCAGGACTGTCTGTTAAGAAATGACACCAGTCATAATCATAGCGTTTGAATGGCCAATCCCACCCCCTGGGGGTAGGAGGGCAGTTGATAGCTAAAAAGGCAACAGGATAATTTTTACAGGAAGCCTTGGAAATAAAATGGAAATAAACTATTTCATAAAGTGAGTAATAAGAAAGGATCTTATACTTCAAGCTCTAACCCCGCCCCCTGCCATGTGAACCACCTTTTTCATTTTTTTTTTGACACTAAATAATGAGGGTATTTCCTTAAACAGAAAAAAAAGGGGGGAAAGAACAGCAACCGTCAAATCTAGACTGTAGGTTTGTGTGCATTCATCATGTTAGTCTTCCTTTCTCTACCTTCCCAATCTAGCCCGTAATGGAAATAACAACTTTATTCTCTAACTAAAATATGATGTCTAAACTGTGAGTAAACACTGCTGTATTTGATTGTGTTTACTTTGGCTTTAACAAACCAATTTCTAAGTATTTTCACACAGCTACGTATTGTCCACTGAGAAGATTTCTCCCCGCACCCTACTACCCTCTGTTTATTCACATAGATTTATTTTTAGTTTTATGAATAACTTAAAAACATACATACACACACATATAATAAAATTGTCTCGAAGAACAAAGAAAACAGTACAAGGTCCCCGTAAAGAGCCTTCACTCTGCTTTAAAGTAGAATTAGCCTAAAGTCCAGAGCAAAGGAGGACCCTATGGGCACGTGGTGATGTGTGGTTACTCTCCAATCACCATCTCAAGTAAAGCCGCTCCCTGGAGTGTAGCTCTGCGGAAGGCTACTTGAAGTAGCGTAGCTCTTAACACCTAAGCTCACCGTCAGCATCATCTAGAGGACCTTGGAGCAGAGCTCAGCCAGAGATAGACACAGCGTGTCCAGCTTACCTCTTTTTCTTCACAGGGGTGGTAGCAGATGTGGAAGCTGTGGTGGTGAGGTTTGCGTGAAAGGAGCTTCCAGCTGACCTGTTCGATGAGCAGAGCAATCATTACCTTCCTCCAGCTTCCTCCCTACCCCCCACCGCCTTTGAAACATCGTATAATCCACACATATGCCAGCCTACTGTCTATCTACAATAGAACGTCACTGAAGGATCGAAAAGCAGGAAGGAAAAAATCCTCCTCATTAGTTTACCTGTCCTGCACACTGTCAGGCTCTTACAGAGCTGGTTCAGAGATGAAGGCTGAGAAAGTCATTAACACCGGTGTTAATCGTGTGAAGCTCAAGCTAACCAGTTGTGACATGCTATCGATTTGCATTCTCATTATCTTATTATTTTGTTGTGATTGACGGAATTAGGCTGTCATTTTTTTGCATTAGAAATATGATCTTAAGAAAAAATTGAGAAGCATAACATTAGTAATCTATATTTGGCATTTAGTCTCCATTTTGGCGCATATTCAGATCCTCAAAAAATGGCAACGACCCAGAGTCTATTTAGCACACTAAGATTGGGATCCAACACGAAAAGTATTCTATCCATAAATGCAGTTTTTAAAGGTAATTATGTTAAAGTTCATCCAATTTGTGCAGCTTGTAAGTGTGTGCCAGGGAAAACGTCTTTCATGGTTCCGTGATTCGCCGAGTTTGCTCTGAGGGATGAAGTGCTGAAGTGAGGGGCATCAGGGAAGAAGATGAGGTGCTGAATGAGCAGGAGTTGGTTGTCTAAGAAATGGGGAGAAACAGAGTCCTCTGTCTTACTTTGTTTTGTTGTTATGTGTGTGGGTGTGTCGTGGCATTTCACTTGTAGTTTAATAAGTAAAACTTGCCTGAGGATCAGAAAGGTCAAACAGCCACATTGGCCAGACTTATAGACCAGGCAGCCATAACACACCACCTTTAATCCCAGTAGGCACACTAGCTTGCCATAGAAACCAGGTGGTAGTGGTGCATGCTCTTAATCCCAGAACTAGAAAGGATTATAAGGCAGGAAGAGACAGCTCTCAATCACAGTCTCATTCTGAGATTCCTGGAGGCAGGATCGGCACTTTCAGACTGAGGTAGAGGTAAGAGCCAGTGGCTGACTGTTTTGCTTTTTGGACCTTCAGCTTGAACCCCAATCTCTCGCTCTGAGATTTTATTAATCGTGCATCATTATTTGGTCTACGTGCATTTCTGTGCATCACTTGCCTGTGTGGTACAAGAGGAGGCCAGAAGATGGCATTAGATCCCCTAGGACTGGAGGCACAGAGGGTTGTGAGCTGCCATGTGGATGCTAGGAACCAAAACTGGATCCTCTGAAAGACCAGCCAAGGCTCTTAACCATTGGGCTATCCCTCCAGCCCTGAGTCCATTTTAAAATACAAGATGAAAGGTACCAATCTAAAGTTGTGATTCTTTGAGAATGGTGAGAGGTAAGCTTTTTCAGGACACGTCCAGACAGATGCTGGGAAGCCTGTGGGTCTTCTCTGAGATTGACTCTGCCAACACCACAGGGCCTTGTTGTAGTTGAGTGACACTTTAGCCTGAGGGTTGTAAGCCTTGATTGTGTTTAAATGCACACAAGAAAAAAACACATCAGTACTTACATTTTGGTTGTTTCTGGTGTCCTAAGCATGGACAGTGTTCTGGAAGAAGAAAGAAACAATGGCATAGTTTCAGCAATGGTGAAAATCTAGTTAATTCTTCCTTTATCTGTGTTTGTCCAAGAATTTAAAGTTATGAGGAAGAACTAGAGGTTACTGGAGAGGGAGGAAAAACATCACTGAATGAATTTGGTGAGGTAATTTCGTGGTGTTTAAAATCCTGTGCTAAATCCTGAGATGCTCTTTTTCTTCAGAAAAGTCATTACTATCTAAGCCCAGTGTCTTAAGATGCTAGATTTGATAATTTCAAATATAAAATTCATAACCTTGCCACATAACACCTTAACGGAGACACAGATGAGGTGAAGCTAAGGACCCACAGCAGTGGAGCCTCTGGGTTTGTAAGCCAGGAAACATTTTATTCTACCAAGAAAGGTAGTTCTAAAATACAGAGGGTAATTTGGCCTGCACAAAGCTTGTACCATGTCAACCATTTAACACTCCAGAATGCAGCAAATAGGAGATCCAAGCACCAACCCCTAACGGAAGAGGTATTAACATTTAATGGCTTCCACAAAGTCAGTTTTAAGAGTACTATTCCTGCTGGGTTGACAATGCTCCAGCAGATGGCGCCACACCCATAAGCACGTGGGTAGCACAAATTTGACTTGGGCTATACATAAAAAACGATAAAGACATGGGCAAGGAGTTCAGCAGTTAAAAGCCCTGGCTGTTTTTCCAGAGGAGCTAGGATTCGATTCCCGGGATCCACATGACAGCTCACACCCTCTTGTGGCCTCCTCCAGCCCTAAGGCCTGCACATGGTATACAGATAAATATGCAGGCTAAACAACCATGAGTATAAAATGAAAAAAAAACAATTAAAAAAAGACATTGGGGATCAGAGGTGGATCTAGGAGGAGTCAGAGGCAGGCATGGTGGTGAATAAGATCAAAATAGATTGTATGAATACGTGAAAGAAATGTTCAAAGCATTAATTATATTTTTTAATATACAGAGGGTAAAATTTTGCAGAAAGGCATTAAGGATGATTGTGAGTTGTTAGGTAAAAATAAGCAACACTTAGAAAGGATTCTATCTGAATTTTATTTCCCGAGGTAGTGAGTGCTGGCACCTGTTGGTTAGCTGGTTATCTGAGCTCTGGGCCTTCACTGTTCCAGCATCAGCTCTTCCGCCTGACCCTCACACACAATACACAAGTTTGCACAGACATTTAGCTTGTCAAACTTCTTCCAGGTCTCTACATGCCTTAACATTTTTATATTTAATCCTTTGGTTTTCTTGTAAAAAGAACTTCTTGTGCTGTTTTACAAAACCTGAAAATGAAAGAGGGCTGAGGAGCTGCCTCGACAGCACCTGATTTTTGGGTGCCCAGCAACACTCAGGTACTGCTCACCTCCCGACTCACTGAGATCTTAACTCAGCTGCTGTGCATCATATTTTTATAGCTCAATGATAATACTTCCTGTGTTGGTAGAAAGGCATCAATAAAACACTTCAGGATTCCTTTAAAGGTTCTGCAGCATAGGTAACGCTTTGTGTTTGCCACATATTTCTTTTCCTTCAGAGCTTACAGAAGCCACGTTTGCCAACTTAAATGTCATTAGGTTGGGACCCACTTGACTGAGTTTTAAAGATCATGGGCAGAAACATTGTGTCATTAGGTTGGGACCCACTTGACTGAGTTTTAAAGATCATGGGCAGAAACATTGTGTCATTAGGTTGGGACCCACTTGACCGAGGAGTTTTAAAGACCATGGACAGAAACACTGTTACCACGTTCGGCCCCACTGTTTTACAGTGGATGGCTACAAGGGAACACTGTCTGGACCCAGCAGGGTAGATGCACATATACAGTCACAACAGTTGTGATAGTGTGCACAGAACCCATGAAAGCACACACCAGACCAAATCCCAGCTTGTGACGATGGGAGTTGGGCAGGAAGCCTAACACCTAGACATGGAGCTATTGGCAATTGTTGACTTCATGAGGAGAGAGTTTTCTCTAAAACCGTATGTCTTGATAAGTTGACCACACTCCGGCAGAAGGCCCCATATCATCACAAATTAGTCTTGATAAAGAAAAAAGGGACATAAAGTTGAGTGGTTGTGGTGGTTTGATTGAGCACAGTCTCCACTGGTTCATATGTTTGAATAATTGGTCCCCAGTTGGTGGACCTGTTTGGGAAGGATTAGGAGGTATGACCCTGTTAAAGAATGTGTGTCAACATGGGTGGGATTTGAGGTTTCAAAACATGAACACCACTCCCAGTGTGCTCTCTGTTCTTTCTGCCTCATGGTTGTGACCAAAATGCGAGCTCCCAGGTGTTCTTTCACCTGCCATCATGGACTCTAAACCTCTGAAACCAGAAACCAATTAAATGCATTCTTTTATAAGTTGCCATGGTCACAGAGCAGCATCAAAGCAAAAAAGAAAAGTAACTAAGACAGTGGGTGTGGGATGTGGTGGATCTGGGTGTAGAGTGGGGGAGAGTATCACCAAAACAGGTTGTATCTGGGGTTAAAGGCATGTGCTACCACTGCCTGGCCTCAAAGAAACAATTTTTTTAAAAAAGATCCAAGGAAAAGATTTACTTCCACAATAGAACACGAGAGGGCGCCCTGACCTAGCCTATTAAAATGATTCTCCAAACTAGCTTAGGGTTTTTATTTTTCATGCCGTGCGTTATTTAAACTTCCTCAGCACAGTTCACATTTCTAACAACAATGTGTATACTTACAAGTGGTGTTCCAGAAGCTGCTGTCTCTCCACCATCACAGTTGAAGAACCCAAGGCTGGAGAATAAGGACTGATGTCCCTCAGTTTAAGTTTAGCTAACAGATCCCAGGCAGGGTCTCTCCTACCCATACTCAAGACTCATATTCAAATTACCATCTTTGAAAATGGGAGGAGGGGAGGAGGTGGAAATTTTAATAATAATAATAATAAAAGATACTGGAAAAAATGCACTTTTGCATAACTAAGCATATTAGTTAGAAAGCAGAACGTTGTATCTGGGCATGGAGGTACATATCTGTAAACCCATCACTAGAGGTTTTGGAAAAAGCACTGTGCGTAGATTGGGGCTCAGCCTGTGTCCTCATTAGATGACATAAATCAGCAACAACTAAAAATATTTCTGCATACAAGATCAACTCAAAAAAGTATCCTAAGATTGTCAAGCTAAGATATGTTGTGTATTTTGGAAATTTTCTAGGTCCTGGTTCAATGTTCTAAGTGCTGTCTCATTGATCGGTTGTGAACTTTTTCTTTTCTTTATTTATTTTTCCTTTTTACACTGATTTTATTTGTTACTAGAATAATCAACCAACTGGATTTTGATAAAGAAAAATAAACAAGACCCAGTCTCCAACAACAACAACAACAAAAAAACAACCTACTGCTTCCCCTGGGAAAATCATATATTTAGCTAAGACTCTGTGAGGTGAGGAGACAATTTGGACTTCAGAGGCTCCTCTCCTTGAGAGAAAATAGCACCAGTGCAAAAAAAAAAAAGCCTCAGTAAACGCTCCAGCCCCTCCCTGCATGGTAAGAATGGGACTTGAGGTTACACATAATGGATCTGATGCACTGGCATGGTTCATAAGCACCTCACCTGTCCAGAGCGTCATCAGATCTGTGCCGGCTAATCGTGGCTTTTGGCTCATCTCTCTCAGCTGTTTTCCTGTAGCAAACACAGTTATCAAGGGACAAAATTACAAAATTATCTCATAAAACCTATCCTAAATTTGACAAAATGTTGACCTGTTTAGCTAGGAGAGGTACATGTTAGCAATGAAAAACAAAGTTGGCATGCACATCTTCCAAATGTTGACTTGGACAAGATAAATTAAGGCAAACTCAGTTCCTACTGCGGACAAATGATACATCACTGGCTCCGATGGTTTTCCATGTTTTCATAAACCACTGTGGTGTAACATCCTCACACTGAGGTTGTCGGCACTCGTGCTAAGAATGGCTAATAACTAGTGTATGTTCTTTCAATGCCGTGGGTGGCTACAGAATAGGAATAGCTTACCATCGTGTACGCTTATTTTATCAAAGGCTGTCAGCCCTCTCTGAGGGCCCGCTCCTAAAATGCTTTATTTAACATTCAGCACCATGGACAGGCACAAAAGCAAAAGGCTTGCGACAGAGAGAAGGAACAGAAAATCCAGAAAGAAGTGGAGAGATAAGAGTGAACGATGATGGGTGGGATGGAGGAAGGGTGGTTATTGGAGCAGGGAAGTAGATATCTTAATTAAGGGAGCCATTTTAGGGTTGGCAAGA
>LOEQ01001312.1:5231-22118 GCA_001685075.1 Bramus lutescens
GACCCTCAAAAAATGACTGCTGAACTTGCCTAAAGGTAAGACCATCCTTCAGGGCTCCTGCTTCATGAAAGAGTCTGCCAGACATTCTGCAAGACACAGAAGAAAGCAACTGATGGACTTTGCCATTACAAGACAGAACAGATCTTCAAATTTTCTGCTTCATGTAAAAGTCTTCCAGATACTATGGGCCTGTGAGCTGAAAATGGATGCCATAACATTACAGAAGAACTTTGGGTGACTGTTCAGGCAGCAAGATGTCTCTGTCAATTCTAGAGTTTTGGAAGTTGCTTACAATGCCCTTCCTGTTTTCTTAGGTAATATTATATCCTTTTGGAATCTTTTATGGAGCTGAAGAATAGTTATAATTGTAGTTTTCCTTAGTTATGATAAAATGTAAAGTAGATATAAATATTGTAACTATAATTCTTGCTTGATAACTGTTTTGTTGTATGTTATTTTGCTATGTTAAAGTTAAAACCTTCCCTTTTATTTAGACAGAAAAATGGGAGGTGATGTGGGATTCCCTTCTTATGCTGTGAATATCATTGGTCAATAAAAAATCTGCTTTGGGCCTATTACAGAGCAGAATAGGGCAAGGTGAGAATTTCAAGCAGATAGAGGAGGAGAAAGAAGGTGGAGTCAGGGAAAAGCCATGTAGCTGCTGCAGAAGACAGATGCCAGACACTGGACGGAACATTACAGGTAGGTCGCAACCACATGAAGATTAATAGAAATGGGTTAATTTATGACATAAGAGTTAGCCAATAAGAAGCATGAGCTAATAGGCCAATCAGTGTTGAAATAATAGTTTCTGTGTCATTATTTCAGGTCTGGGCAGCCAGGAACAAAATGAGCAGCCTCTGACTACATTAATGGGGACAAGGGATATTTATTCTGGAGTAATTTTGAGTGAGCATGACCCAGGAGCACAGATTTAGGTTACCCTAAACTTTGTATTCCAAGCCATTAACAAGAAAGTCATAAATCAAGGCAAGTCTTAAATACATTGGTGAGAACACTAAAGAGGCAGGTACGGTGAGATTTTGCTTTTCTAAAGTCCTAAGATGCTATCTGATGACATCCTTTGCTTGGCAGAAGCTAGTTGTATAGTTAGGGTTCTATTGCTGTTATGAAACACCATGACCAAAAAGCAAGTTGGGAAGAAAGGGGTTTATCTGGCTTACATTTCAACATTGTTGTTTACCATTGGATGAAGTCAGAACAGGAACTCAAACAGAGCAGGTACTTGGAGGCAGGAGCTGATACAGAGGCCACAGAGGATGCTGCTTACTGGCATGTTCCTCATTGCTTGCTCAGCTGGCTTTTTGATAGAACCCAGGACCATAATCTCAAGGATAGCACTAACCACAAGGGGATGGGCCTTCCCCCATCTATAACTAATTAAGACCATGTCCTACAGGCTTATTGTACAGCCTGAACTTATGGAGGCATTTTCTTAATTGAGGTTCCCTCCTCTCAAGATGACTTTAACTCATGTCGAGTTGACATAAAACCTGTCAGCACACTAGTGGTCTGCTAAATTAATATATTCAAAGAAAAGGCTTTTAACTATTGTCATAAGCTGCTAGTTCTGACACAAAAGTGGGAAAGGAATGATTGTTCCAGAGGCCCAGAACTTAGCCCAATAGGAGATAATTAGCCTCTGGACCTGGAACCTTCTAGTCTCTCCTCAGTACTGAAAATTCTGATCAGACAACCACTCTCTTCAGGTTCCCCTCAGGAATTTTCATTTGCAGCCAAATGAAGCTTCTGTTCGGGCATTTCCATTCACACAGTGAGGAGACCATGACAGGTTTCACTTTCTTTAAGAAAGTGATCAATGGCTGCCCCTGGGTCAGGGTGTGACTACTGGATCAGAAGGTCCTGGACGCTGTCTGAGAGCAAGTGACAGCCTTACTGTGAGTTTTCAGCACACCATGGAGCTAAGGCCCCCTGGTAAGGAGTCAGAGAATAACGGAAATCAGGACTAAGTGACAAGTGACACAGGTGTGAGTGACTTGGCGCAGACAAGGAGGGAAGAAGCGAAACCAATGCGTGAGCTAGAAGGACCTGAGAAGGGGTCCCTCAGGCTTTGACGGCACCTAAGAATAAGTAACCACAGGTAAAAAGTCTTCCTCCTGGGCCAAATGAGAAGCAGAAGTCAGTTAAGCCAGGACCTTACTACCTTAAGCCGTGGGGTGAGGTGGGAACAGAAGGTCAATCCAGGCCTGAGTACTTAGAGCACAGTTCAGGGACAAAGGGCATGGAAGAGAGCTGGCAGAGGGCCAGGCCAGGTCTTGAATCTCCATTTACCCATCCCAAGCAGATCTGAAACCTCTGGTAGGCACCCAGTCAGGTGGGGAAGCTCTGCCCATAAGCAGCGGCTCAGCAATGCCTAAAAAGCCACAATGGACCAGAGATCTCAGGTCATTCCAGCCTTCTACGGCTCCTACCCATGCCTCTGAAGTCCACTATGCAAAAAATCTTATCCAAAGAGCAAAAGAAACTAATTCCAGTAGAGACTCCCACTGTTTTCTGCTTGTTTGTTTTTGTTTGTTTGGTTGGTTGGTTGATTGGTTGGTTTAGTTTTTTGAGATTATAATTACATTTCCCCCTTACCTTTCCTCCTTCTAGACCTTCCCATGTATCCCTCCCCACTTGCCTTCAAATTCATGGCCTCTTTTCTTCACCAATTGTTATTGCCTGCATATATGTATAGATAAATATATTCCCTCTGTTGCCCTCCTTCTCTTGATGACCTGGTAACATCCAATATCCTCCCCTGACTCAGTTCATCTCCTCCTCAGAGCCTCCCCTGACTCTCATTTAGTTCAGTGGAAAGTGGAGTGGTTAACATCAGCTTGGGAGTCTAACCATTCACATGGCTTTATTTTGGTAGCAGCAATAAAATTCAAGCAGGGTTTTCCACTTCCCATAGATGAATGCTGCTTTTCCAACCTGAGTGCTATAAGAAGTTTCCGCCAATAGTAAAATGCTTGGAGTGGATCAGTAAGTAAGCTCTAGCCATCAAACTGGCAGCTTGCATGCCACCAACCACCCCCTCAGCCATCAACAATGAGAAGTTTGGCAGTGTCCTACTGAGGAGACAATGGGGGTAGAGCCACTCTCAAGACCCCACTCACTGCCAAAGGCAGGAAAACAGCCAAGCCAGTTTTGAGAAACAGCTTCATCACTCCGGTCAGTGGTTCCCACGAGGCTAAAAGGTAATAAACTGGGTCTCCTGTCCGCATTTCATATGTGCTTACCCAACATAAGGCTGCATGTGCTCATTAAAATAGCCATTTTCAAAATTGTTTTGGTTGGCGCTATAACAATGCAGTGTGGTACACTGGCTATTAACTTCTGCTTAATAAATGCACTGTGAGTATGAAGTCTTTCCCAGCATGCTATCATGGGAAGGAGCAGTTCTAGAAGATGCCCTGATGAACAAGGTTCATCTGCCATCCTTAGACTAATGCATTAAGAAGTTGGAGAGCTTGCCAAGTTTATACTGCAAACTTGGACTTGGGACTGGAGAGATGGGTTCACAGTTAAAAATGCTTACTGCCATTGTAGAGGACCTAGGTTCAGTGCCCAATACCCATAGTGGCTTACAGGTATCTGTAACTACAAGGGACCTGGTGCCTTCTTCTGGCCTCTGTAGAGACCAGGCACAAAAGTGGTGTACATACATACATGTAGGCAAACACTCAGACATACACAATAAAAATAAAATTTTAAGAAAGAAAGGTAGCAGATTCATCTCAAGCTAATTTTTATTTGCCCAGCTCTGGAGTTTTGTATTTGTGTGGATTTCTTTGTCTTTGTTCTCATATATCCTAGGCTGGCCTCAAACTTGCTATATAGCTGAGAATAATCTTAAATATCTGGCTCTCCCAACACTGGAATGACAAGCAGGGATCACTACGCATCTCCATGCATGCCAAGAATGAACTAGCCCTGTAGGTTTTCTTATCAATTTGAATTCAGCTGATCTCTTCTCCCAGTAGAAAGACCATGCAAATACATATTCTCCAACGTTGACAGGTCCATCAACACCCATTGGCCCGTCTGCACCTGACTTCACTTTGAGGTATCATGTCCCCATCCAGTAGAGACACCTTAGCAGTTTTTCAGTGAAACTCTGTTGCTTGTATTAATCTCCAGAGCAGAGATTCCAAAAGAAGAATTCAGAATCCAGGACACACCCACACACCTCATTTAATTTTAAAGACAACTTTTCTCCATGACCTAGCTCTTGTACTTTTAGAAACATACCCCAAGGAAATATGGTCCCCAAAAATGCATGCATAATGATGTTCATCAGAGCACTGATTAAGTACCAAAAATTAGAAACAATTTAAATGTCTGGGAATATGACTTGAATACATAATTCAATACTAATGATAAGCTATATAGCCATTAAATAATAAATATGTCATCACCATATATATGTTAATAACACTAATGCATACAGTTAAAAGAAGAAATATTACAGGGGATCGAGTTTACATGACTTCCCATCCCTAGGGCCTTGGGTGCTCACTCAAGGAGAATCCCAGATACTGCCACCAACCCCAGTGTCCTGGGCTACCTGCCATATCAGTGTCTCCAGGCAAGTGCTAGACTTGCCATTATCCCTACTGTTCCAGTATCCAGATATGCATCAAATAACTCACAAAGGCCACTGCACCTCCCATCCCTGTATACCCAAAAGAAGCACTGAGCCTGGGGATAAGAACTGGCTTTTTCAGTGGCTGCCTCTAGAAGCTGGAAAAGAACAGATTTAGGAGTCAGTGTCCTACGTGGCAAGATTTGACCTATAATAAAGACAGGAAACCAAAAGCACCTTCTACTGAGAGTCGTTCCTTCTGTCCTTGGTAGCCCAGCTACGCTTGCCTTGGGAGTTCTCCAGAGCTCAATGAGGCTTCGCCTTCTCTTTCTCCTCTCTGTTGCCACCGTGAGAACGCACATTGCAGAAAGGCCTTAGGAGAAAGAGACAAAAGCTAGCCTCGATCGTACATGTTTGCTGCACTGCTTCACTTTTATTTTGATTGTCATTTGATAGTATTAATCAAGTTTAAACCCTAATCAAAATAAACCTTTGGGTATGCCTATGATGACAAATCCAGAGAGGGCTAACTGAGTAGGGAAAATCTACCCTGAGTCTACAGAGCACCACCTCATGATAAATTTGTTCTACCTGAAGTTGCTTTTTTGGGGGGAGGGGGCAGGTAGTTTGGTTCCAATGATGAGGACAAAAAAAAAAAGACTTGTTAAGTCTAATAATGGATATAATTACATTCATGGTACCTTAAGATATTTATTAGAAGTTTCACACTTAAGATTTTAACTACGCCATGAAGAACAGCAAACTGCAAAGCTAGAGGAAACACAATCTATGAGACTGCCTGCGTGTCTGACGTCAATAAGTTTTAGGGAGTTCCCAAAATTACCCTCGCCTTTGCTAATCCTCCCGAAGAGCTCACAGATCTTATCAAATCCTGATAAATTCAGGGTTAAGATTTATTGCAGGGAAGGATACACTTTCAAATCAGCTGAGCGAAGAGGCCTTTGGGGGAAGCCAGGGAAAGGAGCAAATGTGAAACTTGTGTTGCTTCTTGCTGTAGATGAGGGACAGTATTGTTTTCATGGCTCCGACGGGTAAGGTAATGTATGGAAAGCATTACTGAAAACAGTGTAGTGGTTTGAATGAAAATAGCCCTCATGATGTGGGATGTCCTTCTGTATATGTGTTACTTTATTTGTTAATAAATAAAACAATTTTGGCCAATGGCTTAGCAGAGTAAAGCCAGGTGGGAAATCCAAACAGAGATNTACAGAGAGAGTAGGTGGAGTCAGAGAGACGCCATGTAGCTGCCAAAGGAGAGAGATGCCACCAGAACCTTACTGGTAGGTCACAGCCTTGTGATGATACATAGATTAATATAAATGGGTTAATTTAAGACGTAAGAGTTAGTTAATAAGAATCCTGAGCTAATAGGCCAAACAGTGTTGTAATTAATATAGTTTCTGTGTAATTATTGGGGTCTGGATAGCTGGGAAACAAACAAGCCGCCTCCACTTACACTCCAATAAGCCCACAGGGAGTTGCATTATTAGGAAGTGTGACTTTGTTGGAGTAGGCATGGCCTTGTTGGAGGAAGTGTGTCTCTGGAGGTGGGCTTTGAGGTTTCAAATGCTCAAGCCAAGCCCAGCGTTACTCTCACTTCCTTCTGCCTGCATATCCAGATTTAAAACTCTTAGCTTCTTCCCCAGCACCATGTCTAACTGTGTGACACCTTGCTTCCCACCGTGGTGACAATGGGCTAAACTTCTGAACTATAAGCCAGATCCAGTGAAATGTTTCCCTTCATAAAAGTTGCCGTGAACATGATATCTCTTCACAACAATAGAACCACTGACTCAGATTGTAAGTCTTCATGTCTAGAGTCTTTACTGGGTCTTCAGCATGGGGACACAACTGATGGTCCAAGAAGCTACTTTGTTTCCAGTCTCTTTGAAGGTCAACTGATTCCACATGACTCAAAGTTTCTGCTCAACATTACATTATAATATACGGTTGATATCAAAAAGCTAGACACTGAATGAAACCATGCATACATATTCCAGAGGCCTGGAGCTGACTGCCCAAAGATTGAAGGCAAAGACCAGACCTTTACTGGGACAAAGTTAAATTCCTCATGACAGAATCCCCCAGTAGTCTATGATGCCTTCAAGTCTCCATTATATCAAGTCTCAATTTCTGCCAGTGTTCTATTATAAGCTTCATTTCCTTCAGGTCTCCATGGCTTTCATGGTCTTCATGTTTTTTCACGATCTTCAGGTCTTTATGGCCTTCTTGGTCTTCGTTCCCTTTAGGTCTCCATTGTTTTATGGTCTACATGGCTTTTATTACCTTCATAGTACCATTAACTGTACACCTTTAAATCTTCTTTAAGGTTTGGCTGCTCATAAAGAAGAATAAAATCCTATTATTTTTATCAAAACAGGTAGATCTGGAAGGAAGAAGTGATACAAGCCAGACAGAGAAACACAGGCATCATAGCAAATTTCTCACATATGGAATTTTTTTTTTTGGTGTTCTGTTTGTAAGACAGAATCTCACTATGTTGTCATCTTGCCCAGTCTCCCAAGTATGGTGATTACAAACCCATGCCACCATACATGGCTCATACACAGAAACTAAACATGACCTGACAATACAATAGAGATTACTGGATATTTAAAAGGATATATCGGGGGAAAATGAAGAAGAGGAGGTTGTATTTAACCCATATACAGTATATATGTGCTTGAAGTACCACACTGAGCCCCATTAATATGCACAATTAATATAGTATTAAATTTTTTTGTCAGGCATGGTGGCACATGCCTTTAATGCCAGAAATTAGAAGGCAGAGGCAGGTATGAGTTCCAGGCCAGCTTAGCCTACATAAAAAGTTCCAGAACAGTCAGGACTACCTGGGAAAACCCTATCTTTATAAATAAATAAATATATTACATCTATACTATATATTATATATATACATCTGTAGTATATGTTACATATTGTATATAATATATTATCTATAAATTATTATATATTGATTATTTTAAAAGGATGGGGTATTTTATTCTTTTCATTTTATTTTATGAATGTTTCACCTGCATGTATATATGTGTACCATGTGCGTGTGTCTGGTGCCTATAAAGATCAGAAGAGGGTGTCAGATCCCCTGGAGCTGGAGTTACAAATGGTTGTGAACCACCATGTCAGTGCTGGAAACTGAACCCAGGTCCTCTGCAAAAGTAACAAATGTTCTTAATCACTGAACTATCTTTCTAGTCCATATTGTAGACTTTTATTTTTTAAAGACAGAGCCTTTCTCAGTAGCCTTAGCTATTCATTTGAGTAATAATCAAGCAAGGTACTTAGCATGTATACCACCTCAAACATTTATGCTTGTTTGTTTGGGTTTTTGAAGTAGGTCTTACTATGTAACTCATGCTGGTCTCCAACTTTAATCCACTGGTGAATATTTAGGCATCCACTAACCTCTCAATAATCTTGGGAGAATGGGTGTCTTTTCAACATGCTGATGTCATCTCCTTTAACTCTACACCCAGCAGTAGGATTGCTCAGTAAATGGGAGTTAGAATTATTCTATTTTGTCTATTGTGCGAATGTCTGTGCACTCATGTGTGCGCATGATTACATAGCAAGCACTCTCTTTTAAATATAATAATTTTAGTCCTTTGAGAATTTCATACAGTGTATTTTAATCATAGTCACTTTCCATAACTCCTCCAAGTTCCACTCCCACCCTGCAAACTCTCCCAACTTCAAGCATCTTCCTTAAATAATCCACTGAATTTAATTTGTACTGCCCATATTTCCCTGGGTGAGGGGCCATCCATTGAAGCATAGTCAACCATCATTAATAAAAACACACACACACACAACTGGGGCTGGAGAAATGGCTCAGCGGTTAAGAGCACTGACTGCTTTTCCAGAGGTCATGAGTTCAATTCCCAGCAACCACATGATGGCTCACAACCATCTGTAATGAGGTCTGGTGCCCTTTTCTGATGTGTGGATATACATGGAAGCAGAATGTTGTATACATAATAAATAAATAAGTCTAAAAAAAACCAAAAAAACAAAAACCTGACCTTCCCTCCCCAAGACAACTATCCTTACTCCTCAGTTACTGATGGGGATTTGTGAGCCCCCTCCCCCTCCATGATGGATCGTTGATTGGATTGATCATGTCAGGTCTTTTTCAGGCAACCACAGCTGTTGTAGCTCATGAACAATCCCATAATATCCAAAAGACACTGTTTCTCTCTAGTTTCCCCCACCTCTGACACTTACAATCTTTCCACCCCTCTCCTGCAATGGTTCTGAACCTCGGGGGGAGGGGTGAAGTAGACATCTCATTTGTGGTTGAGTGCTCATCTGCAAGTGTGTATTAACTGCCATGCATAGCACCACATTAAGCCCTCTTAACCAATGAGCCATCTTGGCAGCACTAAGCAATCTTACCAACCTCCCATCTTACTTTTCATAGGAACCCCTATACTGTTTACCACAATGGCTGGAACTGGTCTATATGCCCACCTATGCTGTGTGAGCACCCCCCTTTCTGCACACCCTGTCAGCACACCTTCCCATTTGTCTTTTTGATCATGACCTTCTGAACCTAACTGAGCTGGTGCCTCAAAACTATTTGTATCTTCATTTCCCTAGTCATTAAAACCACAGTGTAGAGCTGTTTGTCTCAAAGGCACCTGCTAAAAAGCTTAGTCACCAGTATGGCACTCTGTGAAGAGGATGCAACCCTCAAAAACTGGGCTTACTAGAAGAAAAGTCTTGAGTTGTGCCCTTCGAGGAGACATTGGGACTCCAAACTTTTCCTCTCTCATTCTTTGCTTCCCAATCACCGTGAGGTGAGCACCCTCCTCTGTCACATCTTCCCTTTATTCTTGTGCCCAAGGCAACCAGAGCAAGGAATCATGGGCTGAGGCCTCTGGAACGAGAAACAGAAGCAAACTTTCCCTCGTTTTAACTCATGTATCTCAGGTGTTTCATCACGGTAGCGGAGTGCTGGCCGATTGTAATGTTGCCTGTGCTGTACATGTTCCTCGGCCGTTCGTATGTCTTCTTTTGAAAGATACCTACTAAGGTCTTTAGCCTACTTATTAATTAGATTATTATTAGCTTTGCTAAATTAAAATCCAACTATGCCTGGGGTATTTTCCTAAGCCCTTTTGAAATACCAAATAATTTTCCAAATTATTTGTTCTATCTAAGAAATCCTAGGAGGTTATGTTATAAATGTCTTCCATTTGCATACGTGGAAAGTGATATCTAGAAAGGAGAAGCATCTTCCTTAGGGTCACACTGCTCTAACAGGGAAATGAGTAATGGCGGAGTTCTGGGCCTCCAGCAATAGTAGGTGACACTAGAGTATAGAATCCAAGCAACCAGGAGGTAATGTCAAATATTTACTGCAGAACTCACTGCTTTTAACACATGCATGAGATAAAAAAAAAAGACAAAACAAGATTTACTATGAATTCATTGAGAGGATTCAGTATATTTGAATGTCCATTAATTACTTATGCAAAGGGCCTGGCATGGAGCCTATTTAAGGGCAATTGAAGACATTAAGTCGTTTGCCCAAGCAGAAGGATTCTGTAAGTCAAAGGGTGTTTTGAGGATGGATAAAAGGCAGTGGGTTAGGCCTGCAGGGCAGGGGCCAGTGAACAGAGAAGCTTTGATAGAACTCTCCTTTCTTTCAACAAATAAGATTTGGCAGACGACTTCCTGAGGTGAAGATAGTTAAGACACAATCAAATAAATTTCTCATTGAGGTCTTCAGTGTACTGTCAGGCCCATTAATCAGTGCCCATAGGGCATAAGTTGAGAGAATCTGAGATTTTTTTTTCAAAGATGGAAGTGACCTTGAAGGTCACTAAATTTAACTTTCTCATTTTACACGTGATTTTCATAAAAAGAAACCAAGATCGACGGCAGCGAAGCTGCTGGTTCTCTCTCGCAGAAAGTGCCGCCTCCCTTCCTCAGGATGCCTGGTCAGGGGCGTCCCATAGGACCTCCTCAACTTCTGACTTCCCAGCAGCCTTTCTTGCTCTAAGGAAATCATTTTCTTTCCTAACCCTGTAGCACACATCTTGTAGGACTCCTTAGGAACCGGTCTTTCTTTTCCATGGATGAGTGTGGAACTCCACAGTGCTTGTGGAATGAATGGTCCCAAGCTCTGTACCTGGAATGCTACAGCACATCCCTAGCTTGGATCCCATGACTTGCCAGCTCAAACTCTTGTCGTAGCTTTCCTTGGCCTCGCTCTCATCTCATGTGGGAAGGGGCAGCCACAGTGCTCCAGATCATAATCTAAAAGTTGGCCTGCCCGGGTCTCTGTCTTTCCCACTCACTGACTAATAGCCTGGCTTAGGTGTCTGCGTGACTGCCTCTCCTGTCTGGGTAATAGGGTTAATAATATTGCCTGCCTGTGATGGTCAATTTCAGTTGGGTTAAGAAACACCTAGAGGTACTAGACAGATAGGCGGCTTATTTGGTAAAGTTCTTTGCATGCAAGCATGAGTACCTGAGTTGAAATGCCAGTATCCATGTAAAAAGTCCTGCATGGCAGTACTAACCTGTAATCCCAGCACTGGGGAGGAGGGAACAAGTAGATCCCCTGCGACTAGCCAGCCAGCCTAGCCAAATCCATGATCTCTGGGTTCAATGACAGCCCCACACTCAGAACATTGGTGAAATATACCTTTGAATGTGTCTTTCAGAGTTTTTCCAGGCAGAATTAACTGAAGAGGTACAATCTGCCTTGAAAGTAGGTGGCACCATCTTGTCTGCTGGACTCACTGAATGAATAAAAGTGGGGAGGGAAGAGAGAAAGCCAATTAAGTGCTCACCTTTGCCTTCCTCTGCTTCCTAATCTGCTGCACTATGAGCAAGCAGCCTCGTCCCTCCTGCTGCCACAGCTGAGAGCAGCCAGCTCCTGCCACCACGCCTTCCTCATCATGATGGACTCCATCTTCAAATCCATCCTGTGTGAGCTCTTGTCAGAAATTTGAGCTCAGAAACAAGATAAGTAACTCCCAACACAACTTTCTAGGAGTTTGTGAGGACTGAGTGGGGAATGTACTCTAAACCACTTATAACGGTGTCTAGTTGAGGCTGGAGAGATGGTCCTGCTGTTAAGAGAGTGTGCTTATTGCTCTTGCGAAGGATGTCGGTTCAGTTCCCAGCACCCACATGGCAGCTCATAACCATCTGTAACTCCAGCTCCAGGGGATACAACACTGTCTTCTGGTCTTCAAAGGCACCTGCACTTATGCACAACACACACACACACACACACACACACACACGTCTTAAAAACAAACAGCAGCAAACAGAATCATTGATTTCCTGTTCTCACCTAGAGCAAAGCTCAGTGTATGGAAAGTACAAGACACATAGCCATGGCCAGAAGTTTCCACAGCATCCAAAGATGCTGTCAGCCCTTTTCAAGACAGAAAATTTCCCGTCTTCCCAAGGGCAAAGAATTCAGAATAGCCTGTTCAAAGTGCTCATCTGGTAGTCATCTGAGCAGGGAGAGATGCATACAGCTGCTACTGGCTTTTAACAATTCCATAAAGTTGCATGAGCAATTAAAACACATTAGGGACAGATTCCATATTTGCTCCCAGAACCAAGGAGGGTAATTGTGTCATTGAACTCATATCATTTCCATTTAGCGGGAAGAGTGCTCAGGTCATAAACACAATGGTTCTTCATTCCACCACAGCCAACTGTGGAAAACATAATGGAGACCTAATGACCCATCTAGCTTAATCAAAGCAAGGAATCTTTCATCTTTCTTTCTCCTTCCAGAAGCCTCTGCCATGCAAATTGTATGAGCCAAACTTAACCTGATGCCACAGCACACACGCAAGGTGGTGCCCATCCACCTTGATGGAGTTCTCAGCTTGGAAGATTAGAAATGTTTTGAGCCAATGACTTTGAACTCAGGAAAGCAAACATTTCCTCAGAGGGCAACATTGGTTATGAGACATGATTAACCTCTCCTACCCTGTCACATTTCACAGATAATAATGGATATGGCTTTCTGATTTTGACATCAGTGCCTTTCTTTCCTCCGGTGTTAAATATTAGTCTCAGGCTCTTGTGGCCAGTGTGTGTGTGTGGAGGGGAAGACAAGGTGACCAAATCTCTGTGTGTGTCAAAGAGCCTGTTCAGGCATGTGCACATGGGTGTGTTCATGCCTGTGGGGGCCAGAGGACACCTTTGCTTGTCATTCCTTAGGCCCTACATATCTTGGGTTCTTTGATTTAGAGTTTGGATGTTGTTTTGCTTTGTTTTGAGACAGGATCTTTCCCAAACTGAAACTCTCCAAACAAGTCAGGTTGGACAGGACCAGGGCCGCTGCCTCCACCACCCAGGATTCGGATTACAGCTGTACTGCATCACTCCTGGGTATTTAACATAGGTTCTGGGAATCAAACTCAGGTCTTCGTGTTTGTATTTTACTGGCTGTGCCATCTCCCGGCTCCAAAGCACCCACATTTTATCATGGTCTTTATCATGGTCTTCAACTTTATTGCATCTACCACATGTTGTTGGGTGGTCTGAATGCTCAGCCTTGCTGGCAGAAACACAAACCGAAAAACCTGATGGCAGCATAGCACTTCTCTTCTCTGTTTGGATGAGCTTCAACAAAACAGCTTGGTCTTTGTGTTCAAGTCCACAGGACTGCTTGACCAGCAATCTGTACTTGCTACAGGGAGACAGAAACAGAAATCCCTGTCAGAAGTGGTATCTTCAACATGGTATTTTTGTGGAAATGAGACTGTCTCACCCTGTTGTTAAACTAGACCCTAAGAGCTGCTGCCTCTGAGTCTTAGAAGTTGCTTGTGATATCTTTCTGTCTTGGTGGTCATTTTTTTTGCACTATTTCTTCTCTCCCAGGAGGAAGCAACCCTACTGTAGAACATTGTTCTGTCTAAACAGAAAAGTCACCTTCACTTTCGGACCATCACAGCGGTCTGGACTTCCTGGAAAAGAGATAACAATCAGGAAGACACAGCAGAAGAGCAAATGAGCTGAGATGTGCTGCCCACAGATGCTCTTGACTGCTGAGATAAATGGTGACATACACACTAATGATTATCATCAAGCTATTTTAAATGAGGTGGGGCTCCTAATATGGGCTATCCTCCAAATGAGCATCTTATTAAGTAAAAAGAACCAGGTCATGAACAGGGAGTGTGGTTTGAGGGTGTATGGGGTGTGTGTGTGTCTGTGTGTTATAATGATTTCCTTCTTTCTTTCATTATTTTCTTCTTTTGTTTGTTTGTCTTTATGTTTACTTTCTACAAGCTCTCAGGTATCCCACATTGAGTTGCTCTTATTTTTCCAAAGTTGGCCACAAACTCTGCCAAAGGTACCTTTGAACTTCTGATCTGCCTGCCTCCACTTCCCAAGTGTTTGGATTATAATGGTGCTATGCCCAGTTTCATGCCACGTGTTTATGTGTGAACTGTGGTGTGTGCATATATGTGCTCATCTGCGTAGAGGCCAGAAAACAACTTCATGGTCATTCTTTAGGGGTCTTCCATCTTTGTTTTTGTTTTGGGTTGGTTGGTATTGGATTTTTTGTTTGTTTTGTTTTAGACAGGGTCCCTGAGTGTCCTGAACCTTGCCATGTAGGCTAAGATGGTTAACCTTCAGGCATCCTAGGCAAATACTCTACCAACTGAGCCACAACGCTAGCCCAAATACATTGTAATCTTTACATATGGAGAGTATTTTGCTAGAAGAACCCATTAGAAATTGATAATGGTTGTCTCTAGGGAGGCAGCCAAGGACTTAGGAAAGAGACTTGCAGAGGTCAGAACTCTGTAAGAACAATGGCTTGAGTTCTCATCAGAAGTGATAGAAGCTAAATGCAGTGGAAACAACATTCTAAAATGAAGTTTTCTAGATAAGTAAAAAGTGAGAAAGTTGTCAAAAAAGTACACACAAAATAAGAAATATTTTTTTAAAAAAAGGTTTTCAGACTAAAGGGAAATAAAAGTAGATAGAAACTCAGGTCAATAGGTAGGAATGCAAGTTGCTAGAAGTGTCAACTTACGCATCAATATAAAAGACTCTTAAGGATGTAGGGATAGCTCAGTGCATACTCCTGCTTATAATGTGCAAGGATATGGGTTCAAATCCCAGCACTGAAAATAACGAGAGTAATAATAGCAACTGTTTTACTAATCTTACCTTATTAAAATAACATTTATAGCTTGAAACAAAGTAGAAATATTTCGTGGCTTGTAAAGATAAAGGTAAAACATGTGAGTATAAAAAGTAGATAAGTTGGAGAAGCCATGGATCCTCTGCCTGAGACAGCCAGTTAGAATCTTTGCCAGTAAGTCACTGCCACATGGAGATATACAGATTAATAGAAATGGGTTAACTTAAGATGTAAGAATTAGCCAATAAAACTAGAGCTTATGGGCCAAGCAATGTTTTAATGAATACATTTTCTGTGTGATTATTTCAGGTATAAGCTAAGTGGAAGCCAGGACAAACAAGCAGCTCTTTTCCCTGAAACAAATGGTGCCCATGTGGCCGGATAAATCCACATAAAAACTGAGAAAGCTTGAAATGGAATTCTGGACACAAAAATACAGAGTTTGACACAGCTTCTTACTGTTTGCTGGCAGCATGCCACAGCGCCTTTGGGAGGGATTTTCCTGATTCAGCCACAGCAGAAGAAAGCTGTGTGGTTTTAAAACACGGCTTCCTGGGCTGTGCTGCCAGCACAAACTCCGGCTATGAAGCATTTCAGTGGTATTTGTGGGACCAGGTGTTTGTGTGCCCACTCAGGGTCAGGAGGAAAGTAGCTGAGATCATGCCTGTGGATCGGCACTCCCTGGGCAGATGGTAGAGTCAGGTCTACTAGGCTTGCACAGGTGGGAGAGCATGGTGGATTCCCGCCTCCATACACAGAGATATTTCCAGGCTGCGCAGTGCTCTACATGGGATATTTAGCTTTTACTCAGAGGGAAAAAAAGGGTTCATATGCTGCATGGTGCTACCCAGAGTTTAGGTGGTGAGGATGGCTCCCACCAAGCAGTCCTAGAGCTGAGGTGAACTACCTCCACCATATTTAAAGTGTGAGAGAGGCAGAGCCAGCACCCAGGGCCACTGAGACCAAGCTGTTTAAGTTTTTAAGAAATGCTTTTGATCAAAAAATAATTACAGATACATAATAAAGACAAATTCAAATAGAAAAGAACTCTAAATGGGTCATAGTGTTGGATAAACATACATAGGCTTGAAAGAAAAAAGAAAAAGTGTATAGAGAGTTGGAAAAGAAATAAATCACTTTTTAAAAAAAGTCTTTAAAGAGATGGAGTACAGTTAGTTATAGATTAAAGGAGTAAAGAAAAATAAGCCATGGAAAATGGAAAATTCACAGAGAGTCTGGATTATGTATATTTTTGTGTTATCTTTGAATTTTTTGACTGTGAAGGAGCCAAGCACAGAGAGACATTTCATTGTATGGGCTGCTAAGCTAAACCAGCATGTATGTTTTAAAGATATCTTGATTCCAAAATTTGAGTCTAAGAATATGCTGCTTTGGAAAAGAGGTTTTTCTTTTGTTTCCACAGAAAATGAGAACCTTTGAAATACTTTCAGACAAATATGGTTTGATAGACCATGCCCCCATGAAAGGTCACTGTGAGCACCCTCAAAAAAATTACTTCACCCAACTGCTGACTGAGATGAACCTAGCACACAGGATACACCTTAAAAGACCTGATTAACAGCACCCCTAATCAGCAGGAAGCAGTTTGGAAAAAACTATGCCCATATTCCCAAATATTGTCTATAAATGTTTGCTTACATTCAAAGGGGTATGTGATATAGTTATGAATAATTTGCATTGGTATGGATCTTGGCTTATTGATAAAAAATTAAGATCAATTTTGTTATATGTACATTTCTGCTCTTGATTAAGGTATTGTGTTTGTGTAGCTCATTTAAAAAAATGTAATGTATAATTAAGAAACATAGGTTAATAGTCACCTATAATAGTCAAGATTGTAGTCATGTTAGATTTTCTAGATGTATAGAGATATATTTCAGTTAGATAGGTATTCTTCAAATCTTTCAGAGACCTTCAGAATATGGCATTTAAATGTTTTAAAAAATTTAGGACTATTTATGACAATGAGATACATCTGCTCCTGGCTGTACCAGTTACTTCAAGAGGAAGATGAGCATCAAAGAGGCTCCTTATGGAGTTTGCTAGCCATTTGGGCAAGAAACTGTTCTTGCCT
>LOEQ01001312.1:32553-44701 GCA_001685075.1 Bramus lutescens
TAGATAGATAGATAGATAGATAGATAGATAGATAGATAGATAGATAAATGATATTTGAATTATGGGTTGATAATTAGGTAGATGATGGATAAGTAGATAACATGATAAGTAAATATAGATGATAAACAAGTATATACATAGATTATAGATTCATATTTAAATAGATCATAGAGTGCCCTGATCTATCACCTTTGCTTAAAATAACACCCTCTAGAAGCCTTCTAAATCATGAAAACAGAAGCCCTAATGCCATGGGACCAGTCCACAGAAAGGATGCTCCAGCTAATTCCTGTAAGGTGGCAGGGTGGCAGACTCTGGTCATCTAGACAGAGTATCCCATCAGTGGAAGACAGTGACTCCCACAGGAAAGATTCCTGTGTTACCTTGCTGTCCAGTGGCTTTTTATTCCTACATGTTTAAAATTGGCTTCTATTTTTCAAAATGTCCAAAGATTCAAGCTAAACAATGTGCACCTGTGAGTTGCATGCATATTGTCTGTAGGCCGTGGCTTTTGATTGCGGTTCGAAAAGAGATGGAAACAGAAATTAGTCTCTAATCCATGCCACACACAAGAACTGAGACTAGAGTGGAAGACAGTGCAGCGGAACCAGCAAAGCCAAGGCTGGTAGCCAATGAGATATGTTCAGGGCACCATAACCAGCAGTCTTGAAGGACAAAAATGATGATGGTAACATAGTACTTCACTATGACATCAACTCCCTCAGCTGCTGCCAGGCCTTAAGTGACTCCCAGAAGGCAGACATAGTACAATGTTGAAGGCAGATGACATGGTGGTATGGGACAGGGATGTCATGACTGAGCACTGGCTAGCAGGTTTAGATGCTTAGAACCCAACTGGCCATAACCATAGAACTCACAAGAATGCCTGTTGACTGTTTGTGGCACTCCTGGTGGCAGGCAGAGCCTGCACAAAGAGCAAGCCCACCACTCTCTTTCTAGAACCTATAGCTGCAACATCAAATGCTGTTTTGAGTCCATTCATTCTTGAAGGATTATCACTAATTTGCTGCCACTTAACTGAGCCCAGGTCATTTTTTAGGAAGTCTAAAGAGGAGAGAGATCACATGACCACCACAGATCTCTCTAGCCCCATCAAGGGAGCATATTGCAGAGTAGTTGCTACAAGCTAGGCATCAGACATGAGAACTGCCCATCCTTGGGATATCATGGGTGAAATGCAATATTCTATTTATATACAAAGTCAGTGAGGGGCAGACTCAGGACAGTGTGCTTGACAAGGAGCAGGTACGGGAATCCTACCAGATCTGACACTTCACAGTTTGCATCAGAGGAATTACTGTGCTGTTGCTATCAACTAACCACACCTAAAGAAGAGAGAGGCTGTACCTGGTCACGGACAAAGTGCACCTGCAGATGGAAAGGGGCAGTGCACTCGGCCCTTCTGACAGGGCATCTGGGATATCTCTAGCCTCTTCCCATCCTCTGTTAACTGGATAGGTCATAGTAGAGAAGTTGAGAAAGATGCACCTAGACTGACTGTAAAGGCAGCCAGCATTTCATTGTTATCTCTTCTGTGCTGTCTATCATCCATCCATCCATCCATCCATCCATCCATCCATCCACTCATCAACCCATCTACTACTTGTTCATCCATCCATCTATTTAGCCCATCCACTCCCATCTATTCATATATCCACTCATCTATTCCATCCACCCGCCCATCTTTTGTCTACAAAATGGAAATGAAAGTAACAGTTTCTACCCTGAAGATGATCTGGGTTATTGGTACATGTCTGTACAGCACTTCAAGACTGAGGTAGAAAGACCAAGAGTTCAAGGCCAGCATGGACTAAACAGAAGGACTGTCTCAAAACAAAACAAACACAATTTGCTGAAGTATAGGAAAGACACCATGATGCTGCCTCGTACCTGGGAGTGATTTGTCATTCCTGTTGGTCATGACAATCTCTTTTCCCATAAACTTTGGCATCTGAGAAAGCCTCAAGTCAGCTACAGTTGTCATTTACCTCCTATAACTCAACCTTGATTCTACCATGTCTCTCTTTAGCACACAGCAGATCTCCTCCCTGCCTAAGAAAAGGCTTGGCCTTTCAGATCCACCCATGAGGAGCCCTTGCTGGCCGTGCACCAAAGGACAGTGCCTCACAGGGCTCAGGAGCGCTGCAATCAACTCTCACACTCAATGCCCAGAGCATTTCTGTCCCTGCCTCTTATCCCACCTGTCTGGAGGTGAGCCCCACTCTTCGGTATCTCCAGATATCAAGATCTTCTCTATAGTATCAAGTCATTTTTCCTTTCCCCAGACTTATTATACCCAGATTCAACTCTTGCCACACACACCTGCACCAGGTGCATCCCAGCCACCTGGGTTGGACTCTGGTGATTTCATTCCAACAATAGGTGCTGTTGCTGCTGCTACAGATCACAGAGAGGGAGGGTGGGACTGCACGTTGTATTGGCTCTGCCTGACCCCAGGAGGGCCACAACCACCTCCAGGTAGACCACCCATAGGCCAACAGTGTCACGACTTTCCCTATTGCAAACTCGTGTGCATCTAACCCTTCTTACTTATTTTTTTTTTGTATTTCGGTGTGTAAAATGTATTGGTTCAATAATGTATTGCTACATGTAAAATAGTTTATTTTTCTAGAGGTTTAGCAAGCAAATGGCAGCCTTCTTTGCACAGGCTTTCCATAATTATATGTAATAACTTTCAAAATGTTCCCATTTCTGTTTTTATTTAAATTGCAAGGGGTTACATAAGTCTCTAACATACTTGGAGCACATTGTACATTGCATCTAATTACAAGTTGCATGTGTGTCACTTTGGGTGCCCTCATCGGCCTTGTGCTCTGTGGCACACCAGACCCCCATGCATACCATAGTGTGTTCTGGGAAGAGAGGGGCAGCCTACAACATACACAGCTTGTCTTACACTGAGATGTTCTAGAAAGCTCCTGAACTCTGAGGTTTGCAGAATTGACAGGCACCTGGATATTTCCACTCTGGACTATATGAGTCTACCCAGCCATGGGTACACCCACGATGCAGTCATTGGCATAAAAATCAAAAGCATCTCGCTGGTGTGTGCCACACGGGGAGGTGATAACCTCCACTAAATGATGTGTAACTTGAAGCTGGGGAGATGGAAAGAGAATAAGAATGCTTGCTGTGCGAGCATGAGGTCCTGAGTTCAAATCCCAACAGCCACATACAAAGCTCACATGCCTATAATCCCAGTTCTACGGGAGCAGAGACAGAAGGATTGCTAGGACTTAGCCTCCAGCCTAGCTCCGGGTTCAGGGAGAGAAAGCCTCAAAGAAATAAGGTGGAGCGTGCTAGATCAAGACACCCAATATCCTCCTTTGGCCTCTGCATGTGCTCACATGAGTTCTTGCATCCCCACCCATCCCCCACACGTTCATACACCATACACGGCACAGCACACACAAGCAAAAAAATGCATAATTCATTAATTGTTCTTCTTTTCCCCTCTAATTCTGTAATTTAATTTTAAAATATCAACTTTGCTTGATAGAATCCATCCTTTCAATACCTAAGGGATGGGCATTATTCCTTTAAATTAAATACAATATTGAGATGTGCCACCTGGATACTGTGGTCCCTTAAGCCCTTTAAGCAATATTCTCTTGGAAACAGCATGACATTTTTGCTGAACACAAAGTGTCTTTTCCCCCAACTGTAAATGAGCATTTTATGCCTTCCCAAAATCAAAATGATATTTTTACTGTTATGATTTTATTATGCTTCTTGATGGGGCAGTTTGCTTTCGTGAAGTTAAAGAAGGCAGCGAAGTGGAAACTCTAACAAATAGGGCATATTGAAATTGGGTTCTACTGCTTAAATTTTCCATTCATTTAATTGGGGAGAAAGTGTGTGTTTGTTTGGATATCTAATTATTGGGAAAGTAGAGGTTCATTTGTCTAAGTTAATATCCCTTAACCAAGTTAAAAATTAGCATACATCTCTTTAATTACACCTTGGAGTGACAGCAGCATGCATCAGGCCCTCCACTGGCCTGTTCACTACAGCTCCCACCAGCCCAACACTAGAACAAGGCTGGGAGGCAAAATCCTCACTACCCATCTCTCTCAGGGGCCTGGAGACCCTCTGGTCCACCCTGTCCCCTGATACCTCTGAGCCCCACAAGTTCCATTTGATCACCCGCCCCCCTCAGGGACTCTTTGGTTTTCAGATGGACTCTGGGACACCAAGCGTGGCTCCCATGTCAAACCCTGACCCTGAAGCTCCTCTGCCTGTATAACACTGATGGACTCTTACATTAGGCTCCAGCTAATCCCACTACCTAGTTCCCCATCCCCACCTTGACTCCTCCCCTCTCTACTTCACTGTGAGCCTCAGGGCAAGTTGCTCAGAGCAAGAATATGATCAGGAGTTGTCTGTTGATGAAGAAACAGAGGGACCATTGGGTCCATGATCCTTCCTTCCTTCCTAGGACAAATGAAGGAATGCTGTAAATCTCCACTGTGGTATAAGAAGCACTCAGTAGGACAGGAGGTTATCAATAGCTTGCAAACCGCTAGGACTTGGTGAGTGCACCCCCTGGAGGCTGAGTAGGGAATGATTCTCTTGTCTAGGACTACATGTTTCATTCTTTTCTTTTGGTCTTTCATCATTGTCATCATTATTGTTGTTACAGGGACTCATGTAGCCCAAGGTGTCTTTCACTCACTATCTAGCTCAGGATGACCTTGAACTCCTGATCTTCTGGTCTCCATCTTCTGAATTCTGGGAATCCAGGCATGTGCCACCATATTGACACCTGTACCTTCATTTCTTAGTAGTTCACTAGGAAAGTCTATTCCTTCACTTGCTTATTTTTGCCCACATCAGATGATCTGGGCTTAAACATTCAGCAACGAACAAAAGAGTTATGGAAACAGTAGCATTTCAATGGCTAAGTTGCTACGTAAAATGTTATTTATAGAGTTTACTCTAACATGAGAAATATCATCATATCAAAAAAGAATAGTCTGTGACGTTCAACATTATGTGAGGACAGGGATAGCAAAGGCAATTTTCACAATGCTGGAGAATCCCTAACATAGTGATGAGCGAGCAGGATGCTAGCTGTCCCTTGGGCCAGGCAGCCAACAATAGCTGTGAGTGGGACCCAACACAAAGTAGTAGATTTAGTGAAGACAGTATGAGATTTGTTTGTGACTTCTCTTTGGTAGCTTTGTAGATGGCGGTGTCCAGCTGCCCTGGACAGGTTGGGCACACCTGACAGTGAGCCCTTGTCATTTTGTAACATAAGGAAATCCTAGGGTGTGGCTCAGTAGTAAAGTGTTACTCAGCATGCTTCAGTCCTTGTGTTCAATCCTCCACACTAAAAGGGAGCAAGGAAGGAAGGAAAGAGGGAGGTAAGGAAGGAAGGTTGGGAGGCAGATGGGGACTGGGGGCCAGAAGGAGAAATAAGGAATCATAAAGTTTCTTTGTCATTCCCTGGTTTATGTCGCCTCCACTCCAACAGCTGGGTTATATTGCTATTTTGCTCTTCCCTAGGGGAGGATTCTGATGACATCATGCCTGGGAGGAGGTCCCATTGCTGGAGAGCTTTGGGTCTGAGCTCCAGGGGAGGGCCAGCCAGCTCAGCAGACAGGTGTGCTATCCCTTTCCTCATGACCTCATGACAGACCCCTGCACCCCAGGATTGTGGGTCCCCAGCAGAGCTGGTGGTAAACAACAGAGAGCTCTACAACTCACACTGCACAGACAAGATGTTTGGAAATCAATAACTAATTTATATATGGCCCTCTTTGCAGAAGGTGCTATTTCATTGCATTCAAACGCTGCTGGAGTGTACACCATGCATCTAGCTAGAGTCTGAGATCTAGCTCAGGTGAGAGACACAGCGATGGAGACTCCAGCAGGAGAAGGTGCAGGCGGGCTCTGGGCAGAAAGTCCTATATGCTTGGCCCAATACCAAATCCACTGTGGTCACCAGCCAAGGGACTGCTCCATGCTCAGAGTGGTGGCTTCTCCTATGGACTATCCCAGTATGCAAATTGGTCTGAAGAAGTACATAAGTCATTGCCAGGAGGGCAAGTTGTTTTTCTTCTAGGGTGGAACCACCAGTAAATTGCCTATGGCATAGTATATAACTCCATACTCATGCACATACAAGTATTCCTAAATAAACTCAGTGAGGTGTTTTGGTTTTGTTTTTAAAGACATGACAATAGAGAGGGGACATTTTGAGACAAAGGACCTCAGAGAGAGTGGTAGGGAAATAAGATAGGGAAGGGATGAATATGATGAAATTGCATTATATACATGTATGAAGTTGACAAGAATAAGTAAAAATTTATTTTAAGTACAGCAGTTGGGCTGGAAAGTTGCCTCAGGAGTTGAGAATGCCTAATGTGCTTGCAGAGGCTTAGTTCAGTTCCCAGCATCCACTTGGGGCAGCTCACAGTTAGTTACCTGTAACTCCAGCTCCAGGGATTAGATATTGTCTTCTGACCTCCAAGGGCACCTGTGCTCACATGTACTCATAACAGATACATATATATATACACATACACTCATAATTTTTTTAAAAAATTATAATAATTTTTACAGCATACAATAGCCAGTAGCATGTTGAGTGGGTACGCAGAGAAAACTCTTCAAAGTTCTCCTTAATCTTTCCACAGGTAGAAACACATAGAGCTACACAAAGCTATCATATTGTCATATCTCTCTCTCTCTCTCTCTCTTACACACACACATACACACACACACACACACACACACACCATCTGGAACACGTTTTTCTGTACAATCATTTACCAGGAATCCTTTGGAGTATCCTCCATTTCAACATTCATTCTGTCTGTACTGTTGGCTAAGGAAATCTGAGAAGACACAGTGAAGTGCTGAGTCCTCATGGGGATGATCTTTTTTCTTTGAAGTTCTTTGTACTGTTCTATATCCAGAGAGAAGTCTCAAGTGTACATTCCTTAGACTAAATGTTTTACAACTTTCCACACTTTACGATTTCTTTCTATAAAGAGAATTTTCCTACCTGAGAAACTTGAAGCGTTTATGAGAAAGATGTGCATGTGATCACGAATGCTTATGTGAGGAGAATTAACTCACTTGCACTTTATTTATTTGACTTTAGCCTTCAAGGCATGTTATTTAGTTTTATTTATTCTCATCTGCAGTTGGCTATCCATACCCAGGTTTGAACACATGGATTCAACCAACTATGGATATGTCTTTAATTGGACTATACAGAGCTTTTTGTTGCTAATCCACTGATAATATGGTATAGCCACTATGTGTATAACCCTTGCATTGTATTGGGTAGTATACATAAAAGATGATTTCAAGTATATAGACTGATCGTATAGGTTATATGTGAATCTGATGACATTTTTATGTAAGGGACTTGATCATCCTTAGATACGAATTCTAACAAATGATTCTCTGATCAGATGTTTAGTAAATGGACCAAATGATGTGGTCTCTTGATTCAGGAAATATGGCTCATGTGTAAACCAGCAAGAGTCAGAACATATGAAATACTTAAGTCCTAAAGAGGTTTTGAGGTTTTGTGAGCTGGAGACATTGCTTAGTAGTAGAACACTTGCCTAGCATGTATAAAGGCCTGGGTTGCATCCCAATACCACACACACACACACAGTGTGTGTGTGTGTGTGTGTGTGTGTGTGTCTCCAAAAATTTTTATATATCACTAAATGTTCAGGAAGAAAGAGCTAGAAATCTGGAAACCACTTTCTAACCTAATATTGAGAGCAAATTTAAGCTCCTACTAAGGGGATAGTGGATTGTAAGGCTTATTGATTCAATAACTCAGAAATATCACTAAGGATTTCCCCTATTTTCCTGCTAAGCCAAGCAGAGTTGACCCCTTTTTATGATCACCTCCCTTATATGGCCATACAATGGCTGCAAAACATAGATGAAATAACACGTTCCCAAGTCCATCTACACCAGGAAAAAGAAAGTCCTTTCCCTGGACACAAAGTAGGAATTCTCCTTTCAAACTGAGCAGGCTGCAACAGTGAAGAAGCCATGCACAGATGCACTTAAGCTAGTCACGGTCCACACAAAGAGCTGGGAATGATGTTAGCTGTGCAGAAAGGATGAGGAGGTGGAAACCTCAACATAACGCATGTCAGGAAGTGTAGTGATAAGGAGGGAGCGGGCCCTGCTTTTCGTCCCGCCCAGCTCCCACACNACACACACACACACACACACACACACACACACACAGGACAAGCCTGGGGACACCTGAGTACTTCCCTGTACTCCTGCAGGGCTTTATTTTTAAAGAAAAAAATCTTTAAAGCTTAAAGGTTTTATTTAACAGCATGTGAAACATTACTGTTACAGGGACAAACCCCCATTTTAAATAGCTTATTGAGACATTAATCATCCAAAGTCCCAAAGATATGATTTTTAAAAATAATTTAAATACTGTTGCATTAAAAAAGCTTTGGCCCACAGCTTCCCCCAAACTTCCAGTGCAGATTTCCTCTGATTTATTGGAATAACTGAATGCCATCCATTAAACTTGCTTTGTTAAGATGCCTGGTAAATATTGCCAGAACCCAAATCCCAACATCTCAGCCTGCACACGCATTATACTGCAATGGTTCTCCGTGAGCTCCAGGGAGCTAGGGAGCTTTTCTTTCCCAGTGTCTTTGTTGCCCCCCTCATCTTCACTGTGTGAACTGACCACATTATTGCCCCTCTTACTAACATCAGTGAACTGGATGGGGAGCCCTCACCCTTGGGGACCACCCTGATATCAATTTTGACTAGAACTGAAGGATGGGGAAGAATCAATTTAAAAAAGAAAACAAACAAACAAACAACAATAACAACAACAATAACAAAAAACAGACCGTGAAACTCTCAAGTTGAAAGATAAAAGAAAAAAGGTAAGTTGTTCCAGAAAGTGAAAGTCACTTTTGAGTGCCCCCAAATGCAATGCCAGCACGTGGGCACTTCATTATGCAGATTACTAGGGAGCCATTGGTGGTCTCTAAGCAGAACATTGAGGTGACTGCAAATTTGGCCTTGGAAGATCACACGAAATTGATTAAACCTGCCAAAGCTGTCCTGTTCCTGTGATAGTGTGAATGTGATTGACCCCCAAAAGCCTTTGATGTTTACATGCTTAGCCTCCAGCTTACACGCTATGAGGGAAGGATTAGGAGGTGTGGCCTTTATGGAGAAGATATGGCCTTGTTGGAGGAGGTGTGTCATTGGGAGTGGGCTTTGAGACGTCAAAAGCAAACACCAGGGCCAGCCTCTTTCTATCAGTTACTGAATGATGTCTCTGTGATGACAATTAAGGTAGTAGTCACCAATCTGATTACAGGGGAAGGCTAATTCAGGTGCCCTCTCCACTAGTGCTAGGAGTTTTAGCTGGGGTCATCCTTGTGGGTTCCTGGGAGTTTTCCTGGCATCAGGTTTCTCCCTAACCCTAAAATGGCCCCCTCTATCAAGCTATCTCTTTCATTACCCTCCCCCTCAACCATCCTAATCCCTCATGTTCCCATCCCCTCCCCTTTACTCCCTTCCCTCAGTTTACCCAGGAAATCTCATCTATTTCCTCTTCTTAGGGAGATCCATACATGTCCTTCTTAGGCTCCTCCTTGTTACCTAGCTTCTCTGGGGCTATGGAATTTTGCCTGGTTATCCTTTGCTTTATAGCTAGTATCCACTTACAAGTGAGTACATACCATGTTTGTCTTTTGGGGGTCTGGGATACCTCACTCAGAATGATTTTTCTAGTTCCATCCATTTGCCTAAAAATTTCATGATGTCATTGTTTTTTACAGCTGAGTAATACTCCATTGTGTAAATGTACCACATTTCCTTCATCCAATCTTTGGTTGAGGGGCATTTAGGTTGTTTCCAGGTTCTAGCTATTTTGAATAATGCTGCTATGCACATAGTTGAGCACATGTCTTTGTGGTATGATTGAGCATCCTTTGGGTATATGCCCAAGAGTGGTATCGCTGGGTCTTTAGGTAGTCTGATTATCAATTTTCTGAGAAACCACAATACTGATTTCCAAAGTCGCTGTACAAGTGTGTACTCCCACCAGCAGTGGAGGAGCGTTCCCCTTACTCCACATCCTCTCCAGCATAGGCTGTCATTAGCATTTTTGATCTTAGTCATTCTGACAGGTGTAAGATGGTATCTCAGAGTCATTTTTATTTGCATTTCTCTAATAGTTAAGGATGTTGAACAATTTTTCAAGTATATCTCGGTTATTTGAGATTCTTTTGTTGAGAAATTGCTGTTTAAATCTGTACCCCATTTTAATGGGATTATTTGGTATTTTGATGTCTAGTTTCTTTATATATTTTGGATATCAGTCTTCTGTCAGATGTGGGGTTGGTGAAGATCTTTTCCCATTCTGTAGGATGCCGTTTTATCTTATTGACAATGTCCTTTGCCTTATAGAAGCTTTTCAGATTCAGGAGGTCCCACTTATTAATTGTTGATCTCAGTGTCTGTGCTATTGGTCTTATATTCAGGAAGTGGTCTCCTGTGCCAATGCATTCAAGGTGATTTTCTACTTTCTCTTCCATCAGCTTCATTGTAACTGAATTTATGTTGAGGTTTTTGATCCACTTGGACTTGAGTTTTGTGCAGGGCAATAGAAATGATCTATTTGCATTAAATGCTTTCTTTTATATGAGTTGCCTTGGTCATGGTGTCTCTTCAAGGCAATAGAAAGTGACTAAGACAATTCCTCTAGGAGGAGGTCAGGTTAGCCTTCTTCAGACAGCTCAGCAGAGCTTCCTCTTTCTGCATGGAATCTCGTGTGACACTCTTTCTCCTGGCGGGTCTCAGCTCCCTGACAGTCCACCAGCCTCTTGCAGTCACGTTTATGCCCGACATCTCCCCAAGCATGCACCTGGGGCATCAACCATGTGGCCAAAGATACCAGTTATCTGTCTTTTCCACACTTTGTACTGGTAGTAGAGAGATTTAGCTGGCCCAGTGGGTAGATGAACATGAGAAAGAATGAAGGGGTGGTTGAGAGAACACCAGCATTCATCATCAAAATAATGTCTCTTTTTTTTTTTCACGTCCCAGGGAAGCCAGCACAGTCAGGCCCCTGATAGCCTCCAGGAAAGGAGAAAGAAGTGTGAGCAGACCAAAGAGGGAAACAGAGTTTGGACTGCTGGGATGGAAGATCCCCTTTCAAAACAGAATATGCTCACCTTATGAGACATCAACTGAACCTGCCTCCTGGACCTAATTGCATTCCATTGTCCCTTGAAGACCCTTTACCCTCTACTTCCTCCTTCCTTACAAGTAAAGACTCTTCTAAAACCCATGCCTGACACTGCTTTGGTAACCAAAAACCAGAGGTTAGATAGTCCAGAGACCTAGAGTCAAACCAAACACTACCAGTTTCTTTTAGAGCATCAATAAAATGACTCCTAATGGTTTTTTGTTTGCTCACAGGTCAGAGAAGCTTCCTATGGCAGCAGATGGGAACAGATGTAGAGACCCACAGCTAAAAATTACATAGAGAGAGTCTAAATGAGATGTTTCTATCAAATACTTCCTCTCAGAGCTCAGGGAACCCCACAGAAGAGAAGGCAAAATGAATGTAAGAACCAGAGAGGATGGAGGACACCAGGAGAACAAGGCCATCTGAATCAACTAAGCAAGGTGCACATGAGCTCACAGAGACTGAAGCAGCAAGCACAGGGCCTACATGGGTTAGTAACAAGCCTTCTGCATATATGTCATAGCTTTTAGCTCAGTATTTTTATGGGACTTCTGAGTGTGAAAACAAGCAGGTCTCTCTCTGACTCTTATGCCTGCTCTTAAACCTCTTTTCCTCCTGTTGGATTGCTGTGTCCAACTTTGAGATGACAGTTTTTACTTCATCTTACTCTATTTTATTTTGTTGTATGTAGTTGTTATCTCTTAGAAGTCTAGAGAAACAAAAGGGAGTGGACCTGGAAAGGAGGTGGGGAGAAACTGGGAGGAGTAGAGGGTAGAGAAACAATAATCAGGATATAGTGTATGAAAAAAGAATCTATTTTCAATAAAAGAGTGTAACATGAAGGGGCCTGCTTGTTGGGGTTTCTGTCCCACCCAGTACCCCACA
>LOEQ01001312.1:54565-65313 GCA_001685075.1 Bramus lutescens
GAGAGAGAGAGAGAGAGAGAGAGAGAGAGAGAAAGAGAGAGAGAGACCGAGACCGAGACAGAGACAGAGACAGAGAGAGACAGACAGAGACACAGAGAGTACATGAGTATGTGCAGTTAAATGCCATAGAATGAATGTCCAGATCAAGGACATCTTGTGGGAGTTGATTCACCATTTTCACTATATGGAGTCTGAGAAATGAACTCAGGTCTCCAGACTTGCCAGGAGGTGCTTTTGCATACTGAGTCACTTTGCTGGTCCAATTTTTAAAAAGTTATACTCAATCCTGTCTGGGAGCAGACTCCATATCTCTTTCCTCCCCGAGTACACAACTCCTTTAGTTCTTGGCTGCCTCTGCTACATCTTCAGTTCCCTGTATAACATAAGTCAGAATCTCTGGGCATCAGACCACCTTAAAAGCTCTCCAAATGATTCTCCTGTGAGGACTGAGGACACCAGGGTTCCTGCCTGAAATAAGAAGGCAGCTGGGTATGAGAAAGCAGTGGACTTCAGACTGCCAGGTGGTTTATTCATGTGGACTTAGAGGCTTCCCTGCAGCTTCAGACAGAAAATGTTGGTTCTGTACCCACTTTCCTGGGCGTTTTACCCAGGCATTGTCTCAGACATTGGTAGGAAGTTGATGTGGCACCTAGCTATGTGAACTTAGAAGACTACATGGGCCTGTGGGGCCCTCCTCAGATTCTTCTGTGGATATGCTACAGTCCAGAGTGAAGAAACCAAGGAGTCTAAATAGAATATCTCTGAGCTCTGGGTCCTCTGTGTCTGTCCCACATCCCAATTCCCAGACCCAGGAGTAGACTAAGTTATGTAAAAGTAGACATAAAGGTTGTTGACCAATTGAAGGTGGCTACATAGCTAACTCAGTAAATGGGGAGGTGGCTGGATGTGGTGCACATGCCCATAGCCTAGCACTTAAGAGGTGAAGGCAGGCACTGCAGAGTTCAAAGATAGCATGGGCTACATAGTGAGACCCTCTCTCAAAACAACAGGTTTGGGGATTACACAAGCAGGCCCAATGTAATCACAAGTATGTCTTGTTGAACAGTGTCTTCCAAAAGCAAATATCCCCTGGAGCCTCTGAAGGTGGCCCTATGTAGAAATGGGGTTTCTGTAGATGTCATTGGTTAAATCAAAACAATATAATGTGGGCTATGGCGGGTCCTAAGCTAGTGACTGCTGTTCTGATAAGAAAACAGGGACACCAGAGACACAGCATGGAAGGACCAGGTGATAGGGTTGAGTTACAGTGCCACCAGCCAGGCAGCGACAGGCATACGTGAGCTAGGAAATGGGTGAGGAGTGGGTTCTCCTTCACAGCCAACCTTTCAGCTCCAGGTCTCCAAAGTCTGCTCTTCAGAGCTGTGAGGGTGGGGTCATTTTGAGCACCTGTTAGAGATGTTCTGGGAAAACAACATGGGGTCCTTGTGCAAGCAAGAAGACAGAAGAAGAGTCACCACCACAGAGATGGAGGTGTGAAGGAAGACTCACATGGCCCCTGATGGCTCAAGACAAGGAGGGGCACAAATGTAGGCAGCTTCTAGAGCCAGAAACTGCAGAAAGCAGAAAAACGGGCCCTCCTTCGAACCTTCTGGAAAGAATGTGTCACTCTGAAACTGAGATTTTGGCCTAAGAACCATTTTTGGATTTCTACCTTTTAGAACAATTATGGAATAAATCTGTATTGTTTTCAGCCAATAGATTTGTGGAACTTTGTTAGAGTAGAAATAAACCTCAAAAGTGTCAAAAAAAAAGAACATGATAATTTTTTTCTGTGCCTTTTTAGATTAAACTGAAATTTTTATACTTATTTATTGTTTATGTAGGAGGAGGCATGCCATAGCTCAGGTGTGGAGGTCAAAGGGCAACTTCTGGGAGCCGGTTCTCTCCTTTCACAGGCAGGTCTGCGGATCAAACCAGTTGTCGTGCTTGGTAGCAAGTGCTCTTCACTCTCTGAGCCCTCTCTCTGGCCCTCGCTTGGTTTTTGTTTGTTGGCTTGTTTTTAATATAGAATAATTCCAAACGTTTTTACTAAGCTCTTATAAATTCCTTCGTTGTATTTGCTCCCATAATTCTTAGAGCTCCTTTCCATTGACACTAGATAAATAGTCCCTATATTTTCTTCATTTTTCCTAATTCACTTTTTGCATTGATTTTACAATTCAGTAGTTCTTAGCATTCATTTCTGGTTGATGATAGATGCTCTGAGAATCTGTGGAAGCCACTTCCCGAAAGAACACAGGTATACAAATGCACAACTTAACCCACTGATATACTGGGGGAGGGGGGCTGTGTGTGCTGCCAAATCATGATTGGCCTCATGGAAGAGAAAGAGGACACTCTTCTTGAGTGACCAGAGGTGACCCTGTTCAGCTTGGGGTAGGGCATTACACTAGGCATGATTTGGCTTTACTTTGCTGTGACCCAACTACTTGAAAGAAGCATAAATTTGGATTCCGTTTCAGAGGTCAGAGTCCCTGTCTCCCTGCCTGTGCTGGTCCTGGGCCTGCAGTGAGGAACAGCATCAGAGCAGAAGGGCAGAGTGGAGCAGAGCTGTGTATCTCCAGGCAGCAGGGAAACAGAGAGGAGGATGCCTAAGCTGGAGAGCTTCCTCCTTCCTGCCATTTTACTCCATCTGGGCCTCCAGCCTATTAATATCGCCCACATTTAGGGAGGGTTTTTGCTCATTGTCTCCAGAGCCATCCTCACAGACACACCCTGAAAAGTGGGCTTTCCAAATTGCCTAGGTTGTCTTTCAGTCCAATCAAGCTGACAACCAAGATTAACCATCACAGGAGGAAAAGGGATCTCTTATAGGCACAAGAAAGTGCATTTCCAAAGGAGAGAAAGAGAGGCAAGAGGAGAAATTAGGGCTATGTCTCAAAGATAATGAGGAGCCTACTATAGCTGGGACAATATGTTGAGGGAAGGCAAGGAGCTCTCACACATCTGTTACTGACCATGGACCAGTCAGGAAGGCATCATCCTGCACATTACGCAATAAGGAGAGCGTCAAGGCCTCTAGAGGCTAGCACTAATTGTCAACTTGATGTAATATAGCTTCTGGCCATGCCTGTGAGAGATTATCTTGATGACATTAATTGAGGTGGAAAGACTTGGCTACCTTTGGTGGCACCGTTCCCCGGCTGGGAACCTGGCCTGTGGAAGTGAAGGAAGGGAGGAGAGCAGAGTGCCCACCGCCTACTCTTTGCTTCTTTGCTGCAGATACAGTGTGAGGAACTGAGTCAAGGCCTCCCTCTGGGACTTCCCCACCGTGATAGGCTGTACCTTGAACTGTGAGCTGAACAAATCCTCCCCCTTAAGCTACTTTCCTAGCATATCTTATTGCAGCAACTGGAAAGAAACTGAAACAGAGCCTGAGGAAGACCAGAAACTTTAAGGAAAAGCACTTGGGAAAGTTCTAAATATGTGTACAGGTGTGTCAGCTAGAAACAGCTTATGTTCCCATTCAATTGGATGAAGCTGTAGCAGCATCTTTCTCTGAAGGTTTTCTCATGCACATTCCCCCATGCATAGGTGCGATGACAAGCTGGGGATTCCTCCATGACCAGGTGCAATGACAAGCTGGGGATTCCCCCCTGCACAGGTGCAATGATGAGCTGGGGATTCCTCCATGCCCAGGTGCAATGACAAGCTGGGGATTCCCCCATGCACAGGTGCAACGATGAGCTGGGGATTCCTCCATGCCCAGGTGCAATGACAAGCTGGGGAMTCCCCCATGCACAGGTGCAGTGATGAGCTGGGGATTCCTCCATGCCCAGGTGCAATGACAAGCTGGGGATTCCCCCATACACAGGTGCAATGACAAGCTGGGGATTCCCCCTTGAACAGGTGCAATGACAAACTGGGGACTCCCTCATGCACAGGTGAGATGATGAACTGTGAGGTTCCCCCATGCACAGGTGCACTGACAAGCTGGGGATTCCCCCATGCACAGGTGCAATGACGAGCTGGGGATTCCTCCATGCCCAGGTGCAATGACAAGCTGGGGATTCCCCCATGCACAGGTGCAATGATGAGCTGGGGATTCCTCCATGCCCAGGTGCAATGACAANTCCCCCATGCACAGGTGCAGTGATGAGCTGGGGATTCCTCCATGCCCAGGTGCAATGACAAGCTGGGGATTCCCCCATACACAGGTGCAATGACAAGCTGGGGATTCCCCCTTGAACAGGTGCAATGACAAACTGGGGACTCCCTCATGCACAGGTGAGATGATGAACTGTGAGGTTCCCCCATGCACAGGTGCACTGACAAGCTGGGGATTCCCCCATGCACAGGTGCAATGACGAGCTGGGGATTCCTCCATGCCCAGGTGCAATGACAAGCTGGGGATTCCCCCATGCACAGGTGCAATGATGAGCTGGGGATTCCTCCATGCCCAGGTGCAATGACAAGCTGGGGATTCCCCCATATACAGGTGCAATGACAAGCTGGGTATTCCCCCATATACAGGTGCAATGACAAGCTGGGGACTCCCTCATGCACAGGTGAGATGATGAGCTGTGAGGTTCCCCCGTGCACAGGTGTGATGACAAGCTGGGGATTTCTCCATGCACAAGTGTAATGACAAGCTGGAGGAACTGGGAAGATGCTTCCCTAGCCACCTTTGAACCAATGCTTACTCATACTGAGACCCAGAGAGAAGTTAAGACATTTGTCCAAGGCCAGTGATTTGTGGAATTAGACTCCCAGAGGGCAAGAGTGAACAACCGTGGCATAGTTAACACAAACTTTAGTCGAATGCCGACTTTTCAGAGCTTTAACTGCTCTCAGATGTGATCTTTATCACTCACTAACCTATAAGGCCTCTGGGGCCCAGCGAGGTTAAGTAACTCCTCTCAATCACAGAAGCTAAAACTAATCTTGATCCCAATTCTAGGGAGTTTTAAGGACTATGGGGAAAAACACATAATGCCCTAAGCAGCGACGGCAGACCTTTGCCAGCAATCCAATGGGGCTTGGAATCAGGGCCTGCATTGGATTCAGACAATCTTTTTAAGCAGCCCAACAGACAACATGTGCCTCTGACAAGTGAGCAAGGCCTTACACACTGTTTACCAACGTGCGCTCCATTGGACCCCATCTTTGTGAGGGGCAGCATGCATTTGCAGCCCTTGTGTCTACTGTCCTGTGGCTTGGGGCATGCATGTCTGCCACATGCTCACATTCCCAGCTAAGGCTGTGCTTCAGTGTCTCCTCGTTTTCCTTGTACCATGCAGCTGGGAGCCAAGCAACAGATAATCCCATGGCCACCCTTCAGCCCACAGTGTTTGGGGCCTTTGCATGTGCTTTCTAAGATAATTTCTGCATTCACTGACCTTGCCCTGGAAACCCTGCTTCACTAAAATTCCCCCCTTTCAAAACTCATCTTCTACACCTGTGTTCATAGCAGCAGCGACCTCAGCACCACAGAGGTGACAACAGCTCAAGTGTCCTTTGGTAAGCAGATAAGTCAAGTGTGGTATTGTACGAAATAACGTGACTCAGACTTAAGAAGGAAGGAAATGTTGGCACATGCCCCATCAGGTATGAACCTTGAGGACGTTGTGCTATGTGAACCAGGAAGGCATGGCAGCGGGAGAGTGGGGCTGGTTACACTTGGGTCCGCAGTCAGGAAGCAGACAACTATGAACGCTGGTCCTCAACTCGCTTGTCTTTTACTCAGTTTAGGACCCCAGCCTGTGGAATGGTGCTGTCTCACATTCAGAGTGGCTCTTCCCACCTCAAATAATCTAGAGCAATGGTTCTCGACTTTCCTAATAGCTATGACCCTTTAATACAGTTCCTCGTGGTAACCTCCAACCATACAATTATTTCATCGCTACATCATAACTAAGTTTTCTACTGCTATGAATCCTATTGTAAATATCTGATATGCAGGATATCTGATACATAACCACCCAAAGGGGTGGTAACCCACAGGCTGAGAACTGCTGATCTAGAAACTACCTCATGGACACGCCCAGAGATTTGGCTCCTAAGTGGTTCTAGATCGCATAAGTTGGCACTGTCAGCCATTACCCAGCATATATGAAGAACTACAGCTGCCAGATCTACAGTCAGAAAGTAGAATAGTGGCTGCCAGGGGTTGAGGGGAGGGAGAATGGTGCCTAAAGGACAGACACACAACTTGGAATAAGGCGAAGTCTGGAGCCTTCACAGCAATATGAGTGTAGCTCACTGAGACAGATCAGGGGTACCTGGATCTCCCTCAGAGTATGTGGCTAGGAGTGAGGCCTTGTTACATGTTGTTAATTACATCAATGTAAGGTTTTCCTTGTAAATACCCTTCAAGGTTCACTGTTCCTTCAGAGAAGCTAAGTTGCTGGAGGCCTGGTGATGGAAATCATGCAGTTGTTCCATTCTTTCCATGTGCCTGGTCCCTTAGGTAGGGAACTGTCAATCAGACCTGTGATGGCTGGCTGAATGGTCATCATGGCACCCCTGCTGTTTTGAACATCTTGTGGGCATCCTGAGGAAACTATCGGTACCCTAACTGAACAGAACCTGAAGACGTGGCTGAAGCCGCAAGCTCTGGGAGGCCTCGCTCCAGTCACTACCACTGCAGGCAATGGGCATAGACTTCGGAAGACTCCACTCCTGCCAAGAAAAGCTGCAGTGACTTCTAGNGAAGACTCCGCTCCTGCCAAGAAAAGCTGCAGTGACTTCTAGTTGGCCCTGCTCACCCTGCAGCTATTTTCTCTCAGGACATAAGGTAGACACCTCTCTAGTGACTCAGCCAAAATCCTGTGATTGGCAGAGTCACTGTATAAGGATTGCGATTGATGGAATTAGAAGCCATGGTGTGATGGGTGTATTTACAGTCCCCCGGTAGGTTTGGCATGCTCCTTCCTAGCTCTGTAATGAAGCTGTTCTTCAGTCTTGTCAGGTTAGCTTGGTAGGTTCCTACTGAGTATTTTCCTTTGATGTTGCAACATTAGGCACCAACAAAGGCATCTCTCAGAGGGTCTTTTGCCTGTTCTTAAAGAAAATGGGTTGAGCTGTTTCACAAAAAGCATAAAGAAAAAGAAAAGACCCTAGGGCTCCCTTCCCTAGCTGTGGAAGCAGCAGACACAGCATTAAGATGGAATGACTGAAGGGTTCCCAAGGGTAAAGGGCTGTGGTACCTGAAACTCTGAGCTGCAGCAGCAGCTGTAGGCCAGTCAAGGACCCCATACTCCAAAACCAAGATATTATAGTATGGGGCAGCTAAAGAGTTTCCAAACGTGACAGGGGATAGACACTACCAGAAACTGAAGAAGAGCAGATGCATCAGGAAGGCGAGAGACAGCAGCAACGCTGGCCCACTATGGGAGACAGCGACTGTGAAGGGGCCAAGGTAGGTGCTTAGGACGAATGCTACAACTCCGGCCTCTGGAGGAGTCTGAGAGCTGCCAAAGGTTAGAGAGCTGAGGAGTCCAGGCTATGGGGCTGTGACTCTTGATGGTCACAATTTAGAGCAATAAGCTCTACCTTGAACGCTAGAACAAGAAACTTCCAGCTTTGAAAGCTTGAGTCGTAAGCCTCTGGTTCTCAAGGCTTGGAGATATACGCCTCAGGATTTGGAAGCCCAGCTTATGAGACTCTAAGCTCAGTATAAACACTAAGGAAGCCTGTTCTTGTTATGTGAGTCAGGCATGCCTCCAACTCACTCTGCAAACAGGCTTGCCTTGAACTTGTAGCTGTCCTCTTGCTCCAACCTCTCAAGTGCTAGGATTGCACGCATGCATGGCCTTATCCCACTTCCCAGGCACAGCTTGCAACCAGATAGAGCCAAAGAAACCCCAGTCGGCCTCGGCAATAACCTTTCTGAACTAAACACTTAAAGATGGCTAAATTCACAGCAGGCTGCTCAAAACCGCCTGTAACTCCAGTTCCAGGGGATCCAACACCTTCTTCTGGCCTCTCTGGGCACCCACAAACACCTCCACATATTCATACTCACACATACATACAAATAAAATCCATCTTTAAAAAAAGCCTCAGTGGTAAGTTTTCATGTACAGTTTACCACCATTTTTAAAATTTTGCATATATGTTTTTATGTATCTGGGTGTTTCGCCTGCATGTATGTCTATGCACCATACATGCCTGCTGCTGCTGCTGTTGCTAGAGACCAGAAGAGGACATGAGATACCCTGTAACTAGAATTACAGATGGTTATGAGCTGCTGTGTGGGTGCCAGAAATTGAACCTAGGTCCTCTGAAAGAGCAGTCATTGCTTTTAACCACTGAGCCTTCTCTCCAGTCTTTACCGCTATTTTGTTTTTTAAACAAAACTATTTAACACATAAGCCTCTGCTGCTTACTCAAAAAAGTCCTTGAGACCCCACAGTGAGTGAGCTAAATGGCCCCTGGTGTCACAGTCATCAGGTGCTTTCTTCCAGCAACCAGGGGTCTCTGGAGGAAACTGTACCTGCCTCTGATAGGGTCAGTAGCCCCACACCCAGCACTGGTCCTGAGCCAGGGCCATGCCTCAGGGTACCTTGCTATATCAATTAGGACTCTGATTTGGATGTTTCCTGGAAGCATTAAGCTTTCTCTGACTCCTGGATATGATCACAGAGTCACAGACACTCACTCTGATGCTGCTACAACCGACCAGTCATTTGTAAAGGATTGGCTTGACAAGTCGGACGCTTTCTTCTTGAAAAATGGAGATGAATATGAAAATATTGAACATCCCGAAGGAATGGCATGATTTACAGAGGCATTAATGAGAGCGGAGCCCTGCCCATCTCAACTCATGCCAGCCACAGACTCACCTCTATCTCCTTCCTCCCCTTATCAGACCTGCTATCCAGAAGCCTATAAATATCGCTGTCGCATATTCTATGGTGTTGAGATGGCAGCTGTGGTGATAAAAGTGTCTAAGGTGCTCCAGGATATGTCACAGAGAGAGATGGCCCGGAGACTCAGCACAGAAAGTATTCAAGACGAGGACTGGTTTGGGGTGCCCAAGGCAAGCAGGCAGAAGGAACAAGGAACCTCAGAAGCAGGCAGGAGGAACAAGGAAACTCAGAAGCAGTCTCTAAGGCCAGGCAGTCCCTGAGCACCTGAGGCTGTTTGCTGCTTCTGGTGCTTGGGAATGCCAGAGCACGCCCCCCACCCCAACCCTCCCCGAGCCAAGTTCCAACTTGTTTCCATGGTTCCCTAGCCCTCACCCAACACAACACGTGACTAGATGGATTCCCTGAAGACAATCACAATCCTGACTCACATTGGCTCAACACTTCATGCAGGTCATTTTTAAAAGGGTTATCTCATTTAAGCCTCCAATAACAACACAATAGACTCCTTTGTCTGCATGTGCCTATGGAGTACATTAGTTTGAGTGAACGTCAGGTGATCTACTCAAGGACTTGTGTGATGTCAGGAGGAAGACAAACTCAAGGAGACCGGATGACACCTTCATGAATCAACATGTGCTGTGTCGCTGTGAAAACATGCTGGGGGAACAGGAATCAAATTCGGCCTCCCTCAGCAGATGATCAAAACTGCAACCCAAATGTCTGGGTCCCAAGCATTCCTGACACTTTGATAAAGGGGCTGGTAGAGGGAGTGGTAGCAAGACAGGTAGGGTGTCCTTACTCAAAATCGAGGTGTCAGGTTCCATGCAGGATGGCGGAGTGGCATGCAACAGCTGCCACAGCCAGGAAGACTTTGATCCTAAGGGACAAGCTCACAAGCAAATGGCTCACAGTTGAGGAGCCATCGTAGAACATGTACTAGGTTGTCCCATGGAGTACGGCCGCCCTGAGGAACTCATGGGCCGACAGTCAAAGATCACCAATGAGATTCCCTACACTGCTCACCTACCACACAGGTAGGATCGTTCAGGCTCCACTGGCAAGCAGGATGCCTGAGGCATGAGTCAGGGTTGGTGGGGTACATGTGGGTGGTCATAGTAAGTAGGCATCATCGGAGCACTCACTATGCCTCCATCAAGGCTCATAAATCCCCAGGAACTATTTTTAAGGGGTCTGTCTTGCCTCTCAGTTCACAGTACACACCAAGCAAGGACAATGCCTGCTCCTACATTCCTCAGCATCCAAGTCATAGAGTGCCACATACATGACACGTAACCCATACATGTACCGAGTGTCAGATCTGGAAGGTTATACGCACAGTCTCCTACTGTACCTCCTTCCTGCCAGTCCTGTGTGAGATCGTTGATCGGCTCCTACAGAGGAGAAAACAGCCTTGTGTGTCAGACCTCCTGCACGTGAAAATAAATGGGTGCCGTGTATATACACACAGGAGGAGATACTGCTCAAGCAGACTTCTCTGTAGATGGATCCTAGGTTGTGCAGTACACAGCTTTGGCATGTGCAGGGTACTGTGAGGAAAAGTGCCTTTGGCCAAACATCCACCCACTAGGAAACAGCAGAGTGGAACCTTTCTTCACCTGTTGACGCCAAATTTTGCCCACCTACCTCTTTACCATCAGGGCCCGGGGAAGGTGCTTCGTAAACTCTTGATGATGGCATGGTGCTCCAAAAGGATGCACATCTTAACTCTTTCAGTCCCTGGGGATAACAGTGAGTCATGATGCAGCCTCACAGCTTAAAGGATCGACACATGCAACTAAGAAGAAAGCAGCCCCAGCCACAGACCTGCATGAGTCACGCACGACAGGCTAAAGACGGGGAAACAAGCCGGAATCAGGGACCAAGAAAGAGGTGGGAAAGAAGCAGCAACATTTG
>LOEQ01001312.1:94077-109023 GCA_001685075.1 Bramus lutescens
CCTCCCTCCCTTCCTTTCTGCTGTGTGTGTGTAGGTGTGTAGGTGTAGGCCGGAGGTCATTGTTGGGTGTCTTTCTCTCTTACACTCTCCTCTTTGTGTTTTGAGGCAGAGTCTCTTACTCGACCTGGAACTCATTGTTTTGGCTAGGCAGGCTGGTGACTGAGCTACAGTATCCCTGTTTTCACTTCCTCATTGCTATGTTTATAGATACATGCTGCTGTGCCTGGCCTTTTCCTGGGTACTAGAGCCCAAATTCAGGTCCTCAAGCTTGTGATTCAAACACTTTACCCAGAGAGCCACCTCTACAGTCCTGGGTATTTAGCTTTTAAAAGAAACTGTCAGATTTTACCCTACTGGCTGCATGGGCTACCTTTACCCGTCGAGTGCTGCTTCCTTCCTGCCCTCACTGTCTTTGCTATTGTTCCAGTTTGTCCACTTTCCCCAGGTTGATTGGCACAGCAGTGTCTTCGTATGGTGGGCTTTGTGTCTCCCCAAGGTAGCCCTCCTCTGATGCCTGGGTGTCATGTCCACGTGGAGGCCAGCATGCAGCTGCCGGATGATGATGGAGATGTTCCAGGGAGGGGATAGCAGGAGCTGGGCCATTTGTACAGGGTGGGTCCCTCAAGATGGCTCAGTGACTGCAGGTTCTTTCTGCCTGAGGACCTGACTTTGACGCTCTGAACTCCCATGGAGGAAGGAAAAAATTGGCTCTTGCAAGTTGCCCTCTGACATCGGTGGGTACCAAGATACATGTGCCCTTCCCCCAAATAAAATAAATCTTAAAAAAAAAAGAAATAGCAAAAAGGTAATTCTTTGTTTAGCAACAACAAGGAGAGAACTTGTTCCATGTTCTCATGGAAGGGTAGTTGTTCAGTGTGAAAGGATGCTATGGAGGGGTTGGCACAGTTGGTGGGAGCAGCACTCATGGAGGACCCACAGTGCTTAACTTCGTTGTTGGTCACTCATCCACACCATCTCTTTTCTGACTGTTTCAATGTGCTGAGAAGGTCGTAGGGGCCTTCTGCTCTAGTTCTCTTTCTGTTGCTGTGAAAAGGTTTGCTGGGTTTACAGGTTAGAGTCCATCATCCAGGGAAACTGAGGCAGGAACTCAAGGCAAGAACTGGATGGAGCAGAGACCGGCTTGCTTCACCAGGGTTGCTCAGTGCTTTTCTTATACAGCCAGCAGAAGAAAGTGCTCCCCAGATGTGCCCACAGGCCAGTCTGATGGATGCAGTTCTTCAATTGAGATCCCCTCTTCCCAGGCATTTGTAGGTTTGTGTCAAGTTGAGAAACCCTAACCAGCAAAGAGAGCAAAGCAGTGAGGAGGTGCGTGTCAGAGCTGGCTTTTAGCCCTGCCAGGTTGTCATCAGTAACCTCTTGGAGTTGATGGGGTTGGAGGTGCATGGTCACCATCAGCTGTACTCCAGGGTCCAAATGGGACCTTGACATCTTCAAGGTGGAGACGCCATATGTGACTAGGAAAGCCTCTAAGCCTCTCTTAGCCTCCTTTCTGCCTCTCCCCGAATACTAGTTGATGTGGGGTTCACAGGAGTTGATTTTCTGTAAGGCAGATTGGAAGCATGGTGGTACAAGGACGGAAAACCCTGCTGTGTATTTGGTTTTACTAACATGGGGGAAGCCCTTGGGGCTGTCATTAAGATCCATGTGCACAGTATATATATATATATATATGTTTTACTGGGACTTCTGGGACAAAGTGCCAGAGGCTGGGTGCTTTAGGTAACAGATACTTTTTTTTAACCACAGTTCTTGAGCTGGAAGTCTTAGGTGGCCATATGTTTTGTTTTTGATTGTTTTTGTCTTTGCTTTTTGTGACCATCTCTTGGCTTTAGAATGGCCTCACTCCCCACACAATTCCATTCTGGGGCTCTGTGGGTGGTTTGAGTGAGAATATCTGCATAGGCTCATGGGTTTTGAACACTTGGGCATCTGTGAGTGGTGCTGTTTGGGGAGGCTTAGCCGGTGAAGCCTTGCTGGAGGAAGTACGTCATTGGAGGTGGGCTTTGAGAACAGAAGGCCTCCCCCTACTTCCTTTTCTCTCTCTGCTTTTAGTTTGTGATGGAAGATGTGAGTTCAGCTGCCATGTCTGCCATGCCATGCCACCTCAGCACGATGTTGCGGGATTCTTATCCCTCTGGAACCATAAGCTCAGATAAACTTTTCCTTATTCAGGTCGCTTTGTTCATGGTGTTTATCGCAGCAGCAGGAAAGTGAGCAGTATCGGTCCCAAACTGAGATTGTAACTCCAGAATTCATATTTAGGGGCTCACAACCCAGCCCACAGCAGTGTACCCTAAGACTCAGCTGAATTTCTCTTGTTTTCACGCCCTTGGGTTTGGTTTTGTTCTTTCCTGTAGGCTACAAGTCCTTGGAAGGATGTGGCAGATGAAGTGTGGGGTACTCCTGTCCTTGGTCAACCTGGAAGTCAGCAGTAAAGCCGCTGCCAGAATAATGCACTCAGGCAGTGTTAGACCAGGATAAGAGCTCTATTTGATGCTGCTGTTCCTTAATGCCTCTTTGGGTCTGGGCGCTCACAGCTCACACACCCTGCTGGAATTCATTTCCCGGTTCACAGCAGGTGTGTTTTTGTGGCAGAGTGGCCAGGTGCACTGTGCTTCCTGAATCCTAGCTCTGTATTAATGGCCTTTGGTTCTGGGAGGGCACCTTTGCTGCCATCCCGCTCCCTCGCTCACCGCCCGCTTCCGGGAACTGCTCTGCATACTGCGATGGGAGGCTATCTTTCCCTGGTCAAACTCACAAGGCACTACTGAGTCACAGGGGAGCAAAAGGACCAGTGAAGGGATTGTCTTGGGGCAAATAAATGACTTCAGCGTGGTGATCATTTTGAAGCCATACTGGCTCTGCCCCCACCAAGTAAGTCACCACAGAGGGTGACTGCACCCAGGAGGGAATCTGGGTACACTCAGGCGCTCTCTACTTTCAACAGGCGGGTGGTTCCTCCCAGACGGACAAGGCAGCTTGTTAAATTTTTAGCAGGTGCCTATGGTGCCTCACATGTGGTGGACGACATTAAAAAAAAGTCTCAGTTTCGGAGGCACAGAGAGCCCTGTTGCGACTTTATTTATATATTTGTTAGTTGCTTTTTGAGACAAGGCTTTAGTCGGTAGTGTGCTGGCCCAGACCTCACTATGCAGCCTAGACTTACCTCAGATTCATCACATAGCTGAAGATGGCCTTGAACTCTTGGTCCTCAGACCTCCACCTCCTGAGTGCTGGGATTACAGCTGTGAGATTTTTTTGTTTTGTTTTGTTTCATCAACTGTAGCTTTGCCAGCTTCTGTCTCTCACAAGAGTGCGCGATGCAGCAGGATGAGCTTTAGATCGTATTCCTGAGATGGGGTGAGTGGCCATAGTTCATACTGGTTCTCAGTGTCCCTCAGCCTCTACCAGGTGCTGTTTAAAGCTGTGATTTGCCATTACCTTGGGAGTGTGGCTCACAATTCATGTGCCACCTGGAGTGATTTGTTTAACTGGATCTGAAACATTAGATAAGCTTGTAGAGAAATGCAGGAGCCATGATTTCCTTTCTGAATCTGGCTGCTCGTTGCCTTCACAGACAGCTCTGCTATTTTGCTGGCTCTTTGCTCTTTTGAGACAGGGTCTCACTGTGTAACCCTGGCTGGCCTGGAACTCAGTTTAATAGACCAGGTTGACCTTCGACTCATAGGGGATCCTCCTGCCTCTGGCCTGAAAGACAGTCCTTTTTGCTGGCTTCTTACAGTTAAAGTTTGTTTTATGGTGGTGTGTCTGACACAGGTGGCTCACAGCTCCCTTCCCTGCATGCACAGGTGGCTCACAGCTCTTTCCCCTGCGTGCACAGGTGGCTCACAGCTCTCTTCCCTGTGTGCACAGGTGGGTTTAGAGAAGTGTGCACCTTGGAGCTGGTAGTCTTTTCTACCCGCTCCTGTTGACACTTATTTTCTGTTAATCAGTAAGTACACTGGAACAGGCCCTTTAGCATCACCAACTATGAGCACAGGTTGTACGTCTTCTCTTTATTTCTGAAACTCAATGGCAAAAAATTGTCTGGGTCTCCCAGAGACGGGCAAAGAGGACTCTGGTGTCTGTGGTTTTCAAGATGTTCCCCATGGTGCTGGTCTAGGGCACTAACTCTGCTGAGTGCCTGTTCTGTATTGACCCGGCAGCTTCTGAGCGTGCCCTGGGGAGAACACACCTTGTAACACCTGGTAAGCTGTCTATGGCTGTGAGCTTCTTTTGGCCTCAGAGGGTAGTGGTGGAAGGCTATGGAGGAGAACTGCCTGTGTTAGGTTTTGTCTTATTACTTCCTGGAACCTGTATTTTGAAGTATTACTGCTGTTTGTGATGAAATGTGCACCGGGAAAGGCAGTGAGAACCCTGTGACAGTGTGAGGTGAGCAGGCGTTGAGGTGGGACATGGAGCAGTGTTGGGAGGCCATATTGAGGACTGTGTGGTCAGCCCTTGCAGCCTCAGCACCTCACTGAGAGACAGGGCAGCAGCAGCACCCGTGCCCCTTCCTGCAGGCCTGGAACTTTCAGGAGGGAGTAGTATATGGCCTCCCCTTATGTTAACTCCTTAGAAAACACGTGCCATTTCTGGCAGTTGTTCTAAGTCTGAAAAGGATGTTGTGGGCTTACTTTTTCCTCAGTGTTTTAGAGTTTCATTTTACTGACCGCGGGTCAGATTTCTGGTCACTGTTTGCTATTCTGAGGTGAATGTTCTGGATAGTTCACTCGGGCTGATGGGCCTGGGCGTGGAGAACTCTGCTGGTGGAAGGAAAACAGTGCTTTCAGTAGCTTCTTCCTCCTCTCCCTCCTCCCCCTCTTCCTCATACTCCTCCCCACCTTCCTTCCCGCTTCCCACTCTTCCCTTCTCCCCTCCCCCACTCCTCCCTGTCTTTCCTGTTTCTTCCCTCCCCTTCCTCTCCTTTTCCTTTTCCTTCTTCTCCCTACCTCTCTGTGCTTTCCCTCTTCCCTGCTCCCTTTCTCCCTGATTTCTCCTCCTTTCCCTTTTCCCTTCTTCCTNCCCTCCCTCCCCTCACTTTCTGTGTGTGTCTCAGTTCTATTTGGCACTGGTGGTCCAGAGCTGCCCTCCGTGGGCCCCATTCTATCACAGGCCCCAATTTGAACCTGCCAAGGCCAGTGTGATGTCAGATTGGGTTGTTGTAAAGTGGACAGACAGATACTCACTGGTAGGTGGCTCCTGTACATGCCAAGACCCCACCCTGCACAGTTCTGGGTGATACCCAGGGATCTTGTTAAGCATGTAGATACAGCGGCCATGGGATGTGGACGTGTCTGCTGTAGGGACCCTGCTCTCTACCCAGGTTGGGGTTCTGCCGTTAAATGAATTCTTGTTGGGTTCTGGAGCTTTGGGGTTTCCGGGTGACTGATAATCAACTGGATGTTACCTGTTTTCATGGCAACACCAACAGTTTTTCCTCTTAGAGTTCCTGGCTCTCCAGATTTCAGACTGTGGGTGGCTGATGGAACCTTGAAATGCCACAGAATGCTCCTTGTGGCTTTCTTGGCTTCTTCTCCCTTATCCCCTCAGCTGGGTGCCTGATGGGGTCTGGGTCACAGCCCCACATCCTGCTGTCCTTCCTTGGCTTGGTGCATTTGTGCCTGATTCTGCTCCCAGCCTTGTAGGCTTGTCTTTCTTGTCTGTCTCCTGACTTTTCCCCTTTGTTCTGAGCCAGCCTGTGGGGACAGGTACAAGGGAAGGCTGAAGACCCTTTTAGAATGATTCTGAATCCCCAGACCTTACCTTCCTGAGGGGAGGAAGGAACAAGGAGGAGGATGGGAGCCAACAGGTGTGTCTCCCTGGAATCTTGGAGCTGGAGGATTCTGTCTTCATTTCCTTTACCAGAATCCCCTCAGGCAGAGGGAAGGACCTCTGTGGCTGGGGCAAAGTCTTCCACAGCTCTGGCTTCCATCTGAAGAGGAGAGACTCAGCTCTTCCTGCTCTACCCACACAGGCTACTGTAAGATGGAACAAAGAAGACATTTCTGCTGGCAGACCCTACAGCTTGGGTTCCCATACTGCATGTCTCTTGAGTGTTCCCCAGGTTGTTCACCTTGTGCTGAGTGATTGACAGAAGTTTCTATCCCAGAGAAATATTCTGGGTTCATGGAGCTAACTCATGCTGAGCAGATTCTCAGCTTGGGCAGTACTGACTTCCTGTGCTGGGTCAGTTTTGTCACAGGAGCTATCCTGGGCCTTGCAGAATACTCTACAGTATTTACTTAAGAATCCATAGCTCTTTCCAGCTCTTGGTGGGAAGCTCCCCCAAATGTCTCAGACCTTGCCAAGTGGTTTCCTTGGGGCAAGATGGCCAAACTCACAGGAGTCCCGACTTGTTCGCTGCTGCTGCTGCTCTGACTGGCAGGAAAGTGTGTCCTATGAGCCATACACCTTGTACTATGTTCTGGTTGTTTCTTCTGCCGCTGTGGTCAACACCAAACCAAAAGCAACTTGAAGAGGAAAGGGTTGGTTTCATCTTATACTCCCAAGGTCACCAGTGAGGGTGGTCAGGGTAGGAACCTGGAGACTGGGACTGAAGCAGAGACCGTGGAAGAGTGCAGGCTTCTGGCTTGATCATCTTTCTTTCTAGCTCAGGCCCACCTGTCCACAGTGGGCTGAGCCCTCCTACATCAAATCAGCTATCAAGAAAATGCCCCACAGATATGACCACATTTTGTGTATGCTGTTGCAACCCCTGTGAGTTCATATATATGCTACACTCCTCTGCCGCTGGTTCTTCCACTCCTCCCTTCCCCCCAAACTGATTCCTAAGTGTTAGTGGGAGAGGTGTGTGTGCACATGCGCATGCGCATTAAATGCACATGTGTGTAGGTGTCCCTGGAAGGCCAAGGGCCTGGGATTTCTCTGGAGCTGAAGTCTTAGGCAATTGTGAGCTACCTAATATGGGTGCTGGGAACTGAACTCAGGTTCTCTGCAAGAACAGTATGTGCTTTTATGGCTGACCCATCTGTTTAGCCCCTAAATTTTTTATTAAATAAAATTTTATGCATGTATTATGCATATTTGTGGCCCTGAGTTATGTGGTAAAGTTGTTCAGAGGACAACTTCTGGTAAGAGATTTGATTCTTTCCTTCTCCCATGTGGGTGCTGGGCAACAAATTCATGTCACAGTTTTGGTGACATCACCTTTACCACCTGGATGTCAGGCCACTGATGCTTTGTGGGTCAACTGGGGGCCAACCAGCCAGACCAGCCTTTCATGTAAGAAGTATCCCCAAGCCAGTCACTGGAGACCTGTCGGGCATATAGGAACCCAGACACTCCATTCAGAGTTCTTTTGTTTTTGAGACAGGATCTCACTGTGCAACTCTGGCTGATCTGGAATGCACTCTGTAGACCAGGGCTGGCCTTGAACTCACAGCAATCTGTTTGCTTCTAACTCTTGTGTGCTGGGATTAAAGGCATGCACTACTACACCAGGGGACCCTCAGAGTTTTATTTGTAGAAATAAAAGCACTTTCCAAGCCTCTTTTTATTTTTCTAAAATAATAACTTATTTTCTTTAGCATACTTGACTTTACCAGGTGCAAATAATGATTTAGCAGGAAGAAGATGTGATTATTTTTCTTCTAAATTGCCTCACTTCTATTAACTTAGCATGATTTATTTCAAGCCCTTCCTGTCCTGTGTGTTTGGCCATCCATTTCTCAAAGGTGTGAGTGCATGGCCACTGCGAACCTTGGGTAGTTCTTGGTCGGGTGAGGGATACTTCTTTGAGGACTAATCTGGTGAGGCTATAGGGATGGAGGACCTGGGGTCAGAGCAGTTTCTGGGACTACCTCTCACAGGAAGGAGGAAACATGGCCTGTGAGCCTCAAGCTGTCTTCTGGCGTTTCTACCCACAGGCTCAGTGGTCACTTAGCTCCTTCCTGACTCTGGGGGCCTTAATGTCCTATGGTACAATACACCACTGCATATTCACAGCCTCCCTTGCTGTCTGGACATGCACTTTGTTTCCACCTGTCTCGATTTTTCCAGGCTCAGCCCTTCCTTCCCACCCAGCATGATGAAACATGGCCTCTCATATGTTACTCTCTGTAGTACTACAATGCACTTCTACTTCAGGCACCATGTTCCCAGTGTGTGATATGGTCAATGCATGTAGGTGAAGGGACAGATTTCATCTCACCATCCCTGAGGCTGGAGTCGTGTGTGTGTGTGTGTGTGTGTGTGTGTGCGCGCGTGCGCGTGTGTGTGCGCGTGCACGCGTGTGTCTGACTTGTGTTGCTGCTTCCAGGCTGATGTGGAGGCCCGCTGAGTGACCTAGCAGATGACTGGGGCAGTGATCAAAGCTGTCTTCCCTCACTTGTGCCCTCGGCTGAATGAGTAAGGATATAGGTGGGTGGGGTGAGCAGTTTTTATAGCTCAGGAATTCTCTAGGTAAATGGGGCCATCACTTGCATTTTTGCGATTTTTGGGGGGGGGCTTAGAATTTCTCCTGCTGTCGCTTGATTCAAGGCTGCTTTTCAGGTCTCTTTTGAAGATAAAAGAGTCCTCCATCCGATGATGACTCAGGAGGTAGACGGAAGGTGACTGTATGAAGGGGGTGGCAGTTGAGTCCTGGCTCCAGCTCCACCCAGTGAGGCTGAAGCTCGTCTGGGGTCTCAGATGATCCATCAGTGAAGGTTCTGCCTCTAGCTTTTTCTGCCCCCAAATGCGATGAAAAGACAGGTATCAAAGGAGAGAATCGACGTCAAAGTGCTTTGTAAGCGCAGAACATTAAACAGCTACAAGGAACACTTAGTGTCTGTTCAAATGGAGATGGGCCGCTTTTCCTGTCCAGTTCAGCTGATGCACGCAGGAGACTGCAGACCAAGGGATGCGATCCAGAGCACTTGGGGCCACTAATTCACTCCCTGACAAACGATACTGCAGGAAAATGTGATAGCTATAAAAACAGTTTGTCAGTTACTCAAAAAACCACACATAGAAGTAGGAACTAGTAATGCCCCCTCCCGCCCCCACATGGTCCCCATAGAAATAAGGACAGCTTAAAAGGGGCCTGCAGACATTGACAGTGCCCTGTTCACAGTACTCGCAAGTGGGCATGAACAGCCTCAGTGTCCACGTTGGTGAGGGGATAGTGCAGTGAGATGTTCCTGACTCTTAAAAAGGAATGAAGCAGCTCTTCACGGGACAGTGTGGATGAGTTTTGCAAACCTCTTTTTAAGGGACCATAGCTAGTAACAGAGGGGCGTATTTTGCAGGGATCTGCTGAGAGGAGTTATCTACCACAGGCAAATCCATAGATAGGGCAGATGAGTGGTAGCCTGGGGCTAGAGGAAGGGGGATTCATTGTTTAACAGCCCTTTCCTCTTTTAGGGCTGACAGTATTTTAGAGTAGATGGAAGTGACAGGAGGCTCACAATATTGTGAATTTCTGACGTAAATGTTGACCCAGTTAGACACTTTTACCTCAGAAGTGAAAAGATGAAGGCTAGTCTTAGCTTCTGGGCCATATTTGGTCTGTGGGCTTTGGATTGTTCACACCTGGCTTAGAGTCTTAGAATCTTTGTGTGTGTGTATGTATGTGTGTGTGTACGCGTGCATGCGCATGTGCTTGTAGAGTTTGATCCCAGTGTCTTCCTTGATCACTCTCCACTATATATTTCGAGTCTCTCATAGAACTGAGAGCTCACTGACTGGCTAGGCAGGCTGGCCAGCAAGGCCCTTGGGTCTGCCTGTCTTCTTTCATTCCCCAGCACCGTTTATAGATGTCCAACACCACATCTGACTTTTTCTTTCTATTGATGGTGGGAATCTCAACTCAGGGCCTCATGCCTGTGTGGCAGTCACATGTCCCACTCAGTCACCTCCCTGGTACTCAGAATCTTTTAGTTTTAGAACAATTACCATTATTTTAAATGCTATTTTGTGCTGGTTATTTAAAGAATGTAGACAATATGGAAAGTGTAAAGATCTTCAAAACAGCAAAACTCTGTATTCTCCACTTCGCTGTAAACACCATTCTGGGTTGCTTACGTGGCGCTGGTAGGCAGTGGACCTTGGGCCCGTAGAAGGCATGAGGGTCCGTGCCTGTCTTAGTTTCCTTGCTGTGGCTCTGATGAAAGGGACCCTGACAAGCGTGGCTTATGAAAGAGAGGGTCATTCAGCTCATAATTCCAGGTTCCAACCCATCACGGTGGGGGAACCGAGGTAGCAGGAGCTTGAAGCGGCTGCTTGCGGCACATCCGTGATCAGAAAGCACAGCAGCTCTGAGATGAGTGCTGCTGCTGCCCAGACTCCACCTAGGGAATGCTGCCACCCAAGTGAGCAGTTCTTCCCATACCCTTCAAGGCAGTCAAGCTAATTCCTCACCGAGGCTTGTCTCCCAGGTGATTCTAGAGTTTGTCTACTGACAACGCACCACAGAGCCTCTGTTGGAGGCCTCCCCAAGAGTTAGTTGTCTTCTTCCGTGTGAGGACTTAGCAGAGAGGGTATCTGTGAGGTAGAGGCAGGCCTTCACCACATGTCAAATGTGCTGATGTTTTCAACCCGGGCTTCCGGCTTCCAGAACTCTGATGCGTTCGTGTTACTGATTGTTACAGCAGTCAGAACAGGCCATCACACCTTTGCCTGTATAAGGAGGTGGAAAAGCAGGAGGATCTCTGAGCCTTTCACCCAGCAGGCAGCTTGCTCATCCATCCGGCTGTGGAGGTGGAACTGAGCTGGTCTGTCTCTGGAAACTTCTGTTTTGAGCCATAAGCAAGGCAAGAGGCCTTTGCAGTGCCAGAGTTTGGGCTGGGGTGGTACAAATTGAGTAGAAGATTTTCTTCAGCCCTGTTGCCACCAGATAAACTAAAGGCCAAGTCTCCATCCCTGGTTTTTAATCTCTAGCTGGCAGTTGACTGTGGGGACCCAATGTGGTCAAGGGCTCTAAGACATTTGCCTACACAGCGTCTCCCTTTGATTTCTGTGATTCAGAGGCTGGGATGTCAAGGTGGGATTCACATGGAATCAGCCTTCAGAGTGAGAAATCACAGTCCCTGGAAATGAAGGATTGTGTGAATGTGTTTCCTCAGGATGGAGGTTGAGTGATCGTGGCACACAGGGCACAGCATCAGGGCTTGCTTTGTTGAGTGTCCCAGCGTTATTTACAAGGTTAGCTGCTTGCTTGTGAATATGGCCAGCGGCTTTGTGATTTGCTTTTAGATCTGCCTGTCTGCATTTTATGTTTTTACCAGTTTACAAAATTTCTACCAGGAGACTGGGGAGACTCAGTAGAGTGTTTGTGGTAAGTACAAGAGGGTGTGAGTTCAAATCCTAAGCATGTACATAAAGATTGGCCAGTACCATGTATGCCTGTAACTGTAGCATTGAGGTAGGGGTAGGGTAGAGACCAGTAGATCTCTGGAGCTTGGTGGGCACTAGCCTGGCTGTTTAGTGAGAAACCCTTGCTCAAGTTAAATAGAAAAGAGTAGAGAGCAATACAGACATATGCCTGATGATTTCCCCTGGCCTTCATGTGAACACACACCAGCATGTACACCCACATGCATATATATAACACATGTGCACATGTATGCACACACACACACACACACACACACACACACACTAGAATTGGGTGGACTCCTTGGTAGGTCCCAGGCCTACTTCTCCTTGCTGTTTCCTGACCCCCAGGACATTTTGTGTACAATTCTAAACTCATTTGCAGAATTGCTTCTCTCCCCTCTTACCTGATAGTTATTTACCTGTGATCAACTGAAGTCTGAAAATGGTAAATGGAAAAGTCCACACATGAATGATTCATGTTTTAAATAATTGAGTACTGTCTATTACTGTAATTGTTCTGTTACTACTTAGCTGTTGCTGCTTTCTTCCTGGGCTGGCTTTGTACTCGAACTTGATCATACCTACGTGTGTGTGTGTGTGTGTGTGTGTGTGTGTGTGTGTGTGTGAGAGAGAGAGAGAGAGAGAGAGAGAGAGAGACAGACAGACGGGGGCACGCGTGCACGCACGCAGGAGAAACATGGTATATGTGTACTGGGTCATAACACACATGCCTGTTGGTGAGTGGGGACTGCTGTGCTTGTGTGTGGTGTGTGTAGAAGGGTGGGTGCCCCTGCACAGGGAGCCTCAGACCAGGGTGTGCCTGGCACCCAAATGGAGCCACACTGTCACAAACTTTTTTTTCCCATCCAACATTTGAGAACTTGGAAGTGTCTGCTGTTCTTTCTTTCTCTCTCTCTCTCTCTTTTTAAGTTATTATGTTTAATTTATTTTATGTGTGTATGAGGGGTACATATGCATGCCACATTATGCATGTGGAGGTCAGAGAGCAACTTGCATGTGAGTGTTCTCTCCACCATATGGGTTCTGGGGGTCAAACTGATCACCAGACTTGGCAGGAGTTGCCCTACCTGCCAACTTATCTTGAGAGCTCTGACCTCTTTCCCTGAGAGGAAGTGGGGGAGGGGAGGTGTGAGGAAATACCTAGAGTGTCCAGACATGTGGCTGTTGACTGTGAGGCAAAATTTTCCCATTTGTGCAATGCTGAGTGAGGTGAAGATCCTCTGCCTGTAGAAAGTGAAGGCGAAACCAAGGAATGATGGGTGGCCATGGACAGATGGCTGACCATGCCTGAGCACTGACTCCATCATAAGAGACCATCTGGGTATCTGCAGAGAGCCCATGACTGGGATAATGTGCTCTGGTGATTTTTAACTAATATTATATTTTATTTTTTGTGTGTATGTGTAAGCATGTTGCAGAGTGTATATGCACATGTGTGCACAGTTGTATGCACACAGATACCAGAGAAGAATGTCAGGTGTCCTGCTTCACCACTCTCTACTTTATTCCCATGAGACAGGGTCTCTCACTGAACCTGGAACAAGGCTGGCAGCCGGCAAGCTCAGTGATGCTCCTGTCTCTACTACATATAGCGCTGGAGTTACAGACACATATGACTGTGCCTGGCATTTTACATGGGTAGGTGTGAAGAAGGGCACTTAAAAGAAATCCCACACTAGCTCAGAACTGAGAATAATATATGGTTATCTATTTAGGGGTAGACTCACAAATCAGAATCCTCTGCTGGAACGGAGAACAGCAACGGAATCCTGCAGCCAGAAAAGAGCAGCCGCGTGCTTTTCATTGGCATAAATACTATAAGAGGCCATGCCCAAGTGGGCGGGTAACTTAAAGGCTACTGGCTGTAGGATTTCCCACAGCATAGGAGCTGGGGTTTCTAACTCAGGGCCTTATTATTGCATAGCAAATGCACTGTTTACTGAAGTTCAGCCAGCCCTTGCTCAGGTGAGTGTGTAAGGGCTGTGAAGGAATCCTGCAAACTAGGACATTGCCAGTGCTGACTGGGAGTCTGACATGTGTGAGGCCAGGTGACTGCAGGTGTAGGATCTTGTGTAGGACTGGAATAGGAGGAGGGGAATGTCCTTGGTGTGGTGAGTTGTAGGTTGGCTAAGTGTGATAGCTGGGGTCGGGGGAGGGAGGTTGGACCGTGAAAGAGTTAAGAAAGAGCCAGAAGTGGAAGCCTTGGTGGCACTTGTCTCAGTTTGAAGCCTTGGCTGTCTTGACTTGTCTGTGCGTAGAGGTGTGTCAGCAGAGATGGACAGCCCCTGCCTCCTGCCCCTCAAGGGGAAGGACAGGAGTGCGGTACACATTCAATTCTGCTCATCACCTGGTAACCACCTGCACATGGGATGCCACCTTTGAATAAAGAAGCCTGAGAGCTGTTCCCCCGTGACAGAGCCACCTCAGTTTTCTTCTGTTTAAAAAAACTAATAAGTAAGCAAACAACAATACCAGCACCGAAACCCACCCCAGAAGCCCAAGAATACTAGAGAGCTGTTAAGTGGAATCATCAGATTTCCATCCAATTACTTTATGTTTGTTCTCATCCTAAAACGACTTCCATGCTCCAGTCTGAATTGAGATTTCTAGGGAAAGTAAACAAAAGGAAAAAGATTGAACTTTAAGAGCCGTTTTCTCATCACCATTTGCATCTATTTGCATACCAACGGGAGGGAAACATAGCTACTTAACGCCTGGGTCTCCTGGCTATATCATTTCTTAAATATTTTCTACTGAAAGGCAGTGCATGTTCCAGGTGAAACTGTAACCCTCAACTCCTTCAAAGTGGTTGAGGTTCTAATTGAGCGTCCCAGAATGTGACCTGGTTTGCCGGAGGATCGTTATTGTGAGCTAGGATGAGGTCTTGATAGAATAGGTTGGGCCTTTCAGCCAGTGGCACTGTCTCCTAGTGTGAGGGACAGGATGGCCCCCATGAACAGGGAGGAAAGTAGAGTTTTGCTGTCAAAGCCCAGAAGGGACGAGGAAGGTCTGTGGAGCACCCCAAACTACCAGGAGTTGGGAGGCTCAACGGAAGGGCCTCTTGTCAAGGCTCGAAGCACAGCCCTGCTGACCCCTGCTCCAAAGCCTTGTGAGGAAACATTTCTGTTATAGGTGTCCAAGTTTGTGATACTTGCTTATGGAGCTGCAGAAAGCTGGCACAGAGGTACAGCCAGGACACAAGAAAAATTGGCCATTTAGAAGGAGAGAGTCATGAAGAAATAAGAACCCAGGATGGTGGTTAGAATGAGAATGCTCCCATTAGGTTCATATATATTGATACTTGGTCCCCAGCTGGTGAAACTATTTGGGAAGGATTAGGTGATGTGGCCTTGATGGAGAGGGCATATCCCTGGTGCTGGGTTTTGAGTTTTCAAAAATGCTAGCCTTGTCCATTTAGCTCTCTCTGCCTCCTGGTTGTGTGGTGGGGGAAGTCCTTCTGTATATGTGTTGCTTTTATTGAAATAAGCTGCTTTTATGGCCAATGGCTTAACAGAATATAGTCAGGCTGGAATATATATATATATAGATAGATAGATAGATAGAGAGAGAGAGAGAGAGAGAGAG
>LOEQ01001312.1:127091-150696 GCA_001685075.1 Bramus lutescens
CTCTCTCTCTCTCTCTCTCTTTCTCTCTCTCTCTCTCTCTCTTTCTCTCTCTCTTTCTTTCTTTTTTTTTTTTATTAAGTCCCTGGCTTCAGCCTAAGGCATGGTTCCACTCGCAGTGGGTGGGTCTTCTCACCTCAATTAACCTAATTTACATAATCCTTCACAGATTTGCCTTTCTGCTGGGTGACTTTGGATTCCTTCAGGTAGGCCATCTAGATTAAGCGTCACAGTTGGGTCCCTGAAGGTCCTACACTTAGTTTAAGGTGCTGCAGTTAGACCTTACACTTCTCTCCTTGTGGTCAAATATATGTAGGCTTTCCCTTTTTGACAATCCCTGCTTCTCATTGGCCTTTCTGGGTCCCGGGTGGTGAGCCCATTTGTATTGTTGGGCCCACATCAACTAAATCATTTGGTAATTCTTTTTTGGGCTTTGGAAGCAGCTCAGGAGGTAGAACAGGGTAGCCTAGTAGTCCAGAGTAGCCTGGTATTTGTTGTGTAGATCAAATTGGCTTCACACCCAAAGCAATTCTCCTGCCTCAGCCTTTTGAGGGCAAGGATGACAGGTATAGACCACCATACTCAGCTCTATGGAAATTCTGTGTTTAATTTTCGGAAGAACTGTCAAAGTGGCTTCCCTAGCGGCATCTTTACAGCATACAATCTATCCGTAAAGAGTTCTGGCTTCTTCAAATGTTTGTATTATTCTTAATTAGTGTCATCATGTTTGGAAGTTTATCACAATTGTTTAATAAGAGATTTTGCACCGGTATTTTGTGCTGGGCTCTGAATGTTATGTAACCAGTTCCAGGAATAAACACCATCATGGACTGACAGGGCATACTGTAGAGTGCCATCCCTGCTCAAGAGCAGGGGCTTTTGGCTAGGAGTGGGTTTGCCAGACTGCAAGACAGACGCCCTTGCTTTCCAGGTGTAAGGGATGTCTCCAGCAGGACTAGGACCTGGAAATGAGTGTATCACCCCCCCCCTTTGTAGACAGGAGATAGGGTCTTGCTTATTTGTGCAGGCTGACCTTGAACTCCTGATTCCTCTGGTTTTGTCTCCTCAGTACAGCCAGGTACCACCACGCACCAAGTTCCTAGTGTCTGGGCAGTGTACTGTAGGCGGGATGCGACTCTCCCTAGGTCCACAAGTTGCTCAGTACTTCTCTGAGCTCATTCCTGGGAGTCCCCATTACATAATGCTTGTGAGTGTTTCTTTCCCCGCTGTGTTCAGGCAGCCCACTGCAAACACCACTCCTAATTACTGCACATTGTCTTCTCCGTGTTTTGGGCACTGTCCAGGGAAGGCAAATTTATCAAGCATTTAACCAAGGCAAGATTTGTCTGGTGTCCTCTGGGAGCTGGAGTTGTACACTGGCTCCTTACTCAGCAGTTCTGCCTGGGCTTCATTCCTGATATGACAGACAGGAAAAACAGGTGCCCTACCCGTCCAAACCAGGCCCTGCATTTTCTTTCTCCCTCAGGCCATACTGGGATGGGCTCTCCTGAAGTGCAGGCTGTCCCTCTTTTCCTCCGCAGAGCCTCTGAGCCAAGCCCCAGCTGCCAGTGCCCAGTGTTGATTCTGCCTGAGAACAAGAGGGCAGTGTGTGGGCTGCTGGGCCTTCAGCATCTGAGTATGCAAATCTATCCCAGCAGCCTTCTCCCTCTGCAGTGCAGTCCTTGCTCAGCCAATGCTTTGGAAATCCTGGGATTAACCCAGTAGAGTGAGGCTTGTGCTGGTCCTGACCACTGTGCTCTAAGAGCGACCTTGAACATGCACTCTCTGAGGACCTACATCATATAGTCTTTTAAGCATCTCCCTCTGATGGCTTAGACATGAATACCCTCCTTTGGGCCAGAGCAACAGGAGAGAGAGGCCCTGTTACCACAGGCAGGGCAGGGAGCAGGAGGAGGATGGAGGACGGAGATGGGGTTAGTGTTGCATTCACGTGCCTTTATGCTATGGGACGACAACTCATAAATCCTTGAAGAGTGTGTGTGTGTGTGTGTGTGTGTGTGCGCGCGCGTGCAATATGCTGTGGGTGGGTAGGTGCATGTGCCCACATGCATACCAATAGAGTGCAGAGATTGTCATTTGCCATCTTCCTGGATCCCTGTCTAGATCATGTTTTGAGACGGGGTCTCTCACTGATCCTTGAACCATCATTTAGTTGGACAGCCAGACCCTGGGATCCTCCAGTCTCTGTCACCCATCTCCGGGTTTACAGATGTGTTCTGCCAGGCCTGGCTTTTATGTAGGTGCTGGGGATCCAAGCTCCGGCCCTCATGCTTGCACAGCAAGCAATTTGCCCACCGATCCCCCTTATTCCCGCCTTAAACTTGAGGTATTGTTCAGTGTGTACAGTCATGGGTATGGTTCTGGACACGCATTCCTTTTGTCTTGCTCTCTGAGTGCACAGTGGGAAAGTAGCGAGGAGGAATCCTGCCCTCTGAGGAGACGGCTCATGGTGGAAGAAGGAGGCAAAGGACTTGGCGTTATGACAGTCACCACACTGGCGGAAAGATGGCTGGAAACTGTGCTTTGCACAGAGATGAGCTGCACGGAGGGCTCTGGGCACCAAACAGTGTGCGGTTCCTTCATTAACACCCCTGGGCGTGTCACTTTCTTGTTTATTTCAAAGAGGGCTTGATTGTTTTTTAATCTTCAATTTTATTTTCTGTCAAAGCTAAGTAATGTAACAATACAGAGGAGGCATTTCAACAAATTATACTGAAGCAGGATCTGTCTCTGGTAATAGGAGATTCCTGTCCAGTGGCTGTCTGCCACCACTGTTGTCCCTCTCTGTCTTGTAGGATGGGTGAGGGGCACCCTCAGGCCCAGGGGCTCTTAGTGGTGTTCCTAGATGCCTTTACAGTGTGCTGCTTCTCCCCAAAGTTGGCTATGCTGGTCAAGGTTGAATTCCCGTCTGTTGAAAGTAGGTTTTCAAAAAGGTTAAAGACAGCATTGCAGCCTTCTTTGTAAAAGCTCCAGCAAAGAGTACCTTTGATGCCCTTCAGCCAGGGAATGGGCGAACTCATGGCAACATATATTCTATAGCGAAACTGTGGAGAGCACGTGCGTATCTCAAAAGGTCAGGGAAACAGGTTGGACATGAAAATAGTTATGTGCTTCCATGTGACTATCAAGAATTAACATATGTCATACCTAAAAGAAGAAGGTGCCGTGGGGCCCTAGAGGGGGCCCATGTGCGAATGTCAGAGGACAGCCTTGACTTGCCAGTCTTTGCCTCCCACTTTCTGAGAGGTGGCTCTCTTATTGTGTGTTGTTGAACACACCAGGCTTCCAGACCCACGGGTTTTCTGGGATCATGCTACCTCTGACCCCCATCCCACCACAGGAGCATCCCAGAACTCATCTTACTTTGGTATGCATCATGGATAGACTCATGGGTCTGTCTGTCTGAGATGTGCACTAGGATATATTCATTCTGTCTGTATGTGGGCAGGGGAGATGGCTCAGTGGCTAAAGTGTGTGCTATGGAAGAAGACCTGAGATTGAATATCTAGAACCTATGTCAAGCCAGACATGGTAGCACACACCTGGAATCCCAGGGCTCTTGTGACAAGGTGGGAGGCAGAGATAGAATCCATACAAACTGGTGGCATTTGATAGCCAGCCCCATGGAGAATGGTTTGAAGGAGGTGCCATGCAGTGTGGAACCTTGGCAGAGCATGTTTGCGAGAATCTGCACCATCTCTGATGGAAGATGATGAAGCCATCTTGACTCAGGAGATAGGAAGATGATTGTGTAGCTGAGGTGGAAGTTCAGGACCTGCTGAACTAGGAACAATCGCTGTTTGTTCTCCACAGTGTTAGTACCTAGAGGTGTGTGCGGTTCTTGCCTGGTTTCAGTGGATTGGGGACTCTTTATTCCCACATGGCTTTGTCTCCTTAGCCCTCTCTTAGGTATGGTTGGTCACCTGTGAGTGTTCATGGGAGACCAGGTAGCTGGCCTTTGTGTCCTATACTTGCTAAGGTGGTTCATTGGGCACATTCCCTGGGGGACTTGGTACCCCTTTTCCAGGTGGCAGGAAGTGTGCTGCTATAGGTGTGGAGGCTGGACCTTAAGGGTATATTGTCTGCGTAGATGTTTGGAAGTGGCCTCTGCTGGCCATGCCCCAGGTTGGCTCTATAAGTTCTAATGTGAGCTAAAGCCAACAGTAGAATTAGGAGTGTTGCCATGATTAGGTCACCACGAAGTCTCTGGTGAATTTTTAATACAGCTTTGTAAAACCATGAGTGCTGGGTACTGTGTAGTGTGGTTGTGATGGGGAGGGTACAGGGTGGCAGGGAAGGGAGTCATGTAAACAAGAGAGGCTCAGGAGTCTTGTGGCATGTGACAGTGGGCACTGGACGAAGCCCTTCTGTGTTCTGTCTTCTATGCTTATTGGATTTGGCTCCTGATAGGCAGTGATAGCTAATGGACAGCATTTGATAGCGACCTGTCATGGTGTTCAGGTACATTACCAACATGTGGGGCAGTTTCTGTACTGAGGTGGTGGGGGCCAGGCCGGGCAGAAGTGAGTCCTGGACACAGGCTTGAGGTGAGTGATTCTGATGTGGAGTCTATTCACTTCACAAAGTAGCATAGACTCTCCCCTGCTTGATTGCTGGATTTGCTGGTAAATTTCTACACTTTTAAAATTGGAACTATGTGAATAGTCTGCTATTAAGAAAGACCAGTTAGGAACAGGGGTCTATAAAGATGACTCGGTGGTTATGTGCTTGCTGCCCTTCCAGAAGACTCAAGTTTAATCCTCAGCATCCACATCAGGCTACTCACAAGTGCCTGTAACATCAGCACCAGGCCTCTAATGCCCTCTTCTGGTCTCTGTGCCTGCACTCACATGTGGTGTGTGCACGCGTGCGCACACACACACATACACACTCTTAAAAGAAAAGCCAGTTAACATTCTAGACAGTTCTTTTGCCTCTCCTTTTATTGACTATCATTGATATTAGACTTTATGATTTGGCATTGGTGAGGAGAGGAGGAGTGGCCCAATGCTCTGCAGGACACATTATTTGAATTTTTTCAGATGCTTAGGAGGAAAATCAGGGTGTATGAATCATCACCAGGTATACCACAGGAATGGTTCTGAGCTGAGCTTTTCTGTCCTCATGGTGGAGACCAGCTTGTCACTGCCCAGGAGATCCCAGGTCCCTCACTGCTGTTTATAACACAGTGCCTTTTATTTAAGACCAGGTTGATAGGTTGTAGAGAATACAGCTCCTGGCCAGGTTTAGAGCCAGATGAGTAGAGCTGAGGTCGTGGATGCCTTGTTCTCTACTAGGGTTCTTCACTGGGGACCCTAGTGTTGGAGTCCATGGTTCTTGTCTGCCATGTCTGGCTGGTCTGCAGTACCCATGCCCGAGGAGCTAGTGCCCAGGCATTTCAGAAGCTTATGTTCTCTTAAGGTTCCATTTTGAAGAAGGTGATTAAAGAGATTAAATCTTCCCCCATCTAGTCTCTCCATCTCTGCCATTAAACAAAGTTCGGTGTAAGAGTAGATAATTTTCAGCTCAATCACTTCTTTGTTTTGCCTTTTCATGTTGTTGTTTTGTTTGTTTTGTGTGTTTGTGTGCGTGTGTGTGTTTGTGTGTGTGTGTGTGTGTGTGTGTGTGTGGTGTAAGTAAGAGGAAGTCAGGGATTATTTCTCAGGTACTATTTACTTTTTTCTTTTTTTAATGATAGGATCTCTTAGTGTCCTGGAGCTCACCCAATAGGCTGCACTGACCTTAAGCCGCAGGGAACCTTCTCCTTCCGACTCCCTAGTGCTGGGATTATTGGAGTATCTAGGTTTTTTTTACATGCATTTTGGGGTTTGAATTTAGGTCTTCGACTGATCCAATTTCCCAGCTTTCAGAAGTTCTTTTTTCTTCATGGGTGGTTTTGCACAAATTCACCGATATATGAGGATGGTAATTTTCTATTTCAGGACTGACTTCTTGAAATCTGAAAATATAGAAATGTAGGAATTTACTTTTCCTATCATGGAAAAGCAATAAAGCTGGCATTCCCCATCCACCACCGTGCTTTCTGTGGACCTGTGCATTTTGGCACTGTGACCTTTTGGGCTAGATAACGATAAGATAGTCGCTGGCTAGCCATGGATAAGGCAGACAGTGATATTTTATTCTGAAGAAAGATATTAAAATGTCTTTGAATTGTGGCTGTCAGTTCAATTAGAATCTGAGCAAAGACTCTTTCACAATTTCCCTCGCCCACCATTATCTCCACTATCCTTCCACCTGTTTCCATTAAGAGGCAGAAAGAAATACTGAATAACAAATGACAGCACCTTTATCCTGCGGTGCCCTGCTCTTTTTTTTTTTTTAAATTGTTTAGATGAGTTTCTAGATTCTAATAACCAAACAGTTCATGAAATACGGCCACAGGGGATTTTATTGGCAGAGAAACAATCTCTGTGTTCCTAAGAAAGAAAGATATGAGCCCGAAAGAGTAGTGAACCCTGCAGGAGTAACATGGTGACTTTGAAAGTAGTTTCCTTCCTCAGAGAATCTGGGGCACTCTGTGAGACGTGTGCAAGCTGTGCCTCGCCCCAAGTTTCCCTTGCATCCCTTTCCACGTTGTTCCTGGTGGCTTAAACTGGGTAACGAGGCTGAGTAACCCACTGGAGTTTGCACGGGGAACCTGGGGATGTTTTATGATTCTGGCTTAGTGGTCTATGGCCAGTCTATCGGGGCAGTCTTCATGCCTCTCAGCCCCCGTTTCACTGCATCTTGATTTTTCTTTAAATTGTGATTTAAAAAGAAGACATTGCTTAAAATCTGCCATTTTGATCCATCAAAACCGTCAAGTTCAGGCTTGTTAAGCACATCCTGGCTGAGGGACAACCATTCCCACCCTCCATCTCCAGAGCTCTTCTCGTCTTCCCCAGGAAAGCTGTCTTTCAACACCGACTCCCCATCCCTTTTCCCAGCTTCTAGCAGCCCGTCCATCTTCTCTGTCGGCATCTAGCTTCAGCGCTTGTTGAGATTTTCCTTTCACCGAGTGTAATGTCTGGGTTGTGAGACAGGCTAAAATTGCCTTTCCTTCTAAGGCTGAGGGGTGCTCCATGATACATGCCAATTTTGTTTATCATATTTCTGTTGATGGACAGGTGGCTGGGGTCACCCCTGTTTTTAGACTGTGTAAATAATAGACTTATAAACACAGTGTTTTGCTTTTACTTCATCTGGGTATTTACACATTGGGTGTGTACATATTTGATATATGTACCTTGAGTATAGACCTTTGGTTATAGATGTGTGTGTTTGGACACGTTGCTAGGTCATGATCATTCAGTTTTCCATGGCAACTGAACTGTTTGGCATTCTTGTCAATGACATGTTTAAGGGGTTGAGATTGTCTTACTCACCAAGACTTTGATTTTAGTAGGAGAGAGAATAACAGCAGTCATGGTGGCTGCAAGGTGATAGCTTCTTGTGGGTTTTGAATGATGGGGTGTGGCAAGTGTGGCAATGGGGAGCTTATTTGCATATATTTATTGGAGAAACTTCTGTTCATATCTTTTGTTCATTTAAAAACCACTTTGGTATTGATTTGTGAAAAGTTTTGAAAACATTTCTTTAATTTGGGGAGAAGCAAATATGTGCCATGGCATAGTGTGTGCCACAGTGTGTGTGTGTGTGTGTGTGTGTGTGTGTGTACATGTGCTCATGTAGAGTTTAGAGAGCAGTTTGTAGGAGTAGATTCACTCCTTCCACCATGTGTGTCCTGGGGATTGAACTTGGGTCTTCAGGCTTAGCAGCAAGCATCTTTACAAACTAAGCCATCTTACTGGCCCAAAAATTATTTACATAGTCAAGACACTACATCTTATTAGATTTGCATATGTTGTCTCTCAGTCTGTAGGTCAGTTTATAAATAATATCTATAAAAAGAATAGCCTCTATTTTTTTTTAATTTTAGTGCCACCTGACCTTTTTATTTTGCCTTTTGTGGTCTGTTTTTGGTAGTGTATCCAAAAAGTCCTCCAGGATTAATGTCATATATTCCCACAAGAATTTTGCAGGTTTGAATCTAATAGCATTTCTTCTATCTTGTTGATTTTTGTGCTTGGAGGATCCAGCTTGGGTTGTTCGTCTGTTTTTCACTTGGTATCCAGTTGTTCCCACTACCATCTGTTGAAGTCTGACCTCTCCCCATAAGAGGGTCATGAAGTCTTGATGAAGTCAATCTCCTGTCCTTCCTGAACCTTGGTCTGTGCGTTGGTGTCTATGCCTGGACCACATTATTGTTGTGGCTTTGAAGTCAGGAATGTGGGAAGCTCCAGCTTTGTTCTTTTCTTTCTATAGCATCTCAACCACTCTGGAGTCTGAATGATGGGTGCTTCTGTTTGTTTGGTTTCTGTAGAGCTACCCTGAGCTATTGATTGCTTCGGATGCCGTCGACATGCTGGCGGTTTGCAGTCTTCCTCTCCAAGACCTTGGGAGTCTTACTATGGATACCTTTCTGTTTGTTTGTGACTCGTCATTTCTTTCTGCAGCATCTTATAGTTTTCAGAGTGCAGCTGCCTCTTTCTTCCTTGGTTAAATGTATCTCTACTTAGTTATTTTTGTTCTTTAAAATTTGTTACGATTTTTAGCGTGTGTATGTATGTATGCATAAATGTGCACTCATGCACACATCGTGTGATCAGAGAACAACTTTGGATAGTCAGCTCTCTCTTCTGGGGGTCAGCCTCAGGTTCTCAAACTCATACACAAAGTGTCTCCCTACTTAAGCAGCTTGCTGGTTCAGTTTTATTTTTTATCTTTAAAACATTGTAGAAACAGCACTTTGAAAAGTACCATTTCTGCCTGGCTCTCGGAATCTTCCTTTCATTCTTCCTTTTTCTTGTAGCATCCTTCCTTCCTTCCATACTCCCACCTGGTGTTAGAGGATCTGCTATGTTCAGGAGCATTACAAACTTGCCCTGGGAAGTCACGGTTAGGTCTTTGAGTAACTCACAGTCAAGGGGAAGAGTCAGGGAAGAAATGGCTCCTGCTTCAGGCCTGCCTGAGACATTTGCCCTGTGGCCTCCTCCAGCTGCTTGACTTGAGGGCAAATGCAGTAGTGTCTCCCTTTGAAGGGTCAGTTTAGGAACTCCAGCCTGTGCCTGTAGCCTTTATGGGAATTAATGTGTTTGTACATGGCGTTGGGTTTCCACAGGCACTATTGCTAGAGATATATGTCGAGTCCACCATGACCATAGAGTTAACTTTCTTCCCTTGCAGTCCCTGCCTTTTAAGGCCAAATTCAAAGGATGTGTCTAGTACTTCCTTATTTTTTCTATACAGTATTTTCTGAATAGTCCAGTGTGGGAAAAGGTTATTCATTAGAGGCCAGTCTGTGGGGCTGACTGCTTCCTCGGGATTCAGCTCTAGCCCCAACTAGCTCATAGTGGGCCAGGGCAGGAGTGGGCTTGCCTGGGCTTTGGAAGCGCTCAGAGAGGATCACCAGCAAGTTCTGTGCAAACACATAGTACTCTTAAAGCTGAGGACAGGCCCTGCCTGGGCTTGAAGGAGCACACATGGAAAGAAGCCTGGTCCCCATCCTCCCAGGATGAGCCCTGAGAATGTGAGTGCCCTTGAACAGTTTCCCATTGAAGGCATGATAAAGGGACTGAGGTCACAAACAGAGCAACTGATTTTCCCAGATTGACTTGAAGAAAGAATTTAATTATCTTTTAAGCTGCTGCCTGAAATTCTGTTGTCATGTTTCAAGACAGATCTCTGAGCCAACTGATGGGGTGGTAACCTTCACCTGGGTTGCCATGAGGAGGCTTTCCAGAAGCTGGGACTGGGTGGGGCTGGGTGGGTGTTATATACTTGGACCTAAAACAGAATTGCAGCGAACTGGATAGATCTCTAGCTCCCAGATCCAGGCAAGAGCAAGCTGAAGAGGAGCAAACTGTCAAGGTCTTCTTTCATACCACTACAAGTCACCCGAGAATGGACACTTCATGAGGTGGCTCGAGTCAGGATTTTTGCTGAGTGCCTTCAACTCTAATATAGGTTTCCTTCCTGTAAGGAGTCACGGGGAGGCACACAGGAAGACAGTTTAGCAAGGTCATGGGATGGCTCGGTAGCCAGCAGTTCATTCTAGGTCTGCACAGAACCTTCTGATGATTCACTTAGGATGTTGCCAAGGATAGAGAGTCAAGGGTGGGCCTCACAGATGAGTAGGGCTGTGACGTATGGGGAAGGAACTTTTCTCAGCAGCAGGAACAGCTCATGGCGTGGGTGGTTGGTGGAGCTGGAGAAGGCTGAGTGGGGTGCAGTTGAATGACACCGTGGGCTGAAGTTCCATCCCACAGGGTTGGCGATGCTTTGCTGGGCAGTCACTCTCAGGAGGAAGGCTTCGGGCAGTGTGCAGTGTTGTCAGCAGTGGTAGGGGCAGGAGAAGAGTTACGACTCTCATGGAGGTGGTGGGAGCTGGACACACAGTTTGGGTGGGAGGTAGTTTGGAAGGGAAAACACGGGCCTCTAGGGCTGCCTTTAGTTCACTGTGCTACCCTGAGCCTGCCCAAATGCCATGGACCTCAGTATTTGTCTTTTCTTTTTCTTCCCCTCCCTCCCTCCCTCCTTCCCTCCCTCTTTCCCTCCCTCCTTCCCNTCCTTCCTTCCTTCCTTCCTTCCTTCCTTCCTTCCTTCCTTCATTCCTTCCTCCTTTAGCTCTTTTTCAGAACTTGAGATTAGATCCAGGACCTCTCATTTGCTGGGTTTTGCTCTATCACAGAGGACACAGAGGTGTGTCCTCACCTCTCATTTTATTTCGAGACAAAGTCACTAAGTAATTGAGGCTGGGTTTGATTTCACACTGACTTTGAATTTGTGGTCCACCAACCTTAGGGTCCTGGGTAGCTGAGATTAAAGGAGTGATGGGATCCATCCATCGTGCCCAGTTAGTGTTTTCACCTGTTAGGTGAGTTGATGGGCTCTCCGAGTTTTCTCACGCAGGAGTCCTTCAGTAGACTGCTGCTCCCCCTTCAGTTGGGCTTTCGTGTCTTAGATGCCTTTTCTGCATCCTTCAGGGGTTCCCATGGCTTTACAAATGTGATGATTTGTGTTAATTTGAATAGGCCACTTTTTTGTTTCTGAGATTTTCTTTGTAAAGAATGAGAAAGATTGGCCAGAAGAAGGAGTAGCCTGAAACCGAATACACTGGGATTTATTTAAAATCATCTTTGCTCCCTTATGCTTGTGCACCTTATATAACGTGACAATTGTTCCTGCAGTGGAGACCAGTTCCAGCTGCCTCCAGGAGTGACTAAGTTCATTACAAAATACCACTTTTCAATTATTTTGTACATTTGTTTGTGCACACCCTTGTGTATGTGTGCATATCCAGACCCAAAGATAACTTCAGCGGCAATCCCTTAGTTACCATCCCATCCACCTTGTTTTTTGAGACAGGTCTCTCTATGGCCTGGAATTCGCCAGGTGGGCTACATTGACTGACCTGCAAGCCCCAGGGATCTTCCTGTTTCCACCTCCCCAGATGGCCCAGCTGGGCTTTTTTTTTTTTTATGTGGGGGTCAGGTCTTCATGCTGATATGATTAGCCTTCTGACCTGCTTTCCACATTTTTTTTTCTTCTGCCAGCCCCCTTTTGCTGCTAAAACACATTCCACAAATTTTGGACCTTGAAACAACATGCATTGACCACTGTCCCTAGTCCTGGAGATCTGAAGTTCCAGAATCCAGGCCCACATAGGGCTGTGGTCTAGAAAGGCTGTGTGGAACATGTGCTCCATGACCTCAGTATGTAGGACCATCTGGACCTTGTCTCCTCCATTCTGGACTGTTTCTCCTGCCTCTTTCTCATAAGGGTCTTTGTGATAACCTTGAACTCATTATGTAATCCAGAGTTAACAATCCAATCTGAAGATCCTAAGCTTGGTCACGACTACAGTGAATTCTTTGGTTGGGAACATGCACACAGAGTTCTGGGAATTCAGATGGTGATGTCTTTGGAGGGTCATTGTTTGATCTACTATATTCCCCTGTCAGATACTATGTTGTCGAGTGCTTTAGTTTACTCTAATGTTGGGTTCTTTAGTCATCAGCATTAACTCCTTGCACAGTTGGGACCAGTGCTCTGGTTCCGACTCTGGTGATTCGGGGCCATGTGCTCACTCCTAGGGCCGTGTTGTCCTTCACATATAAGATTGGGGGTCTCTAGGCTCATTTCCAAGTTAAATGTATGGTTTTGGATGTCATGTATGAGTGTCTCGCCCTGCCTTTCACTGCTTCTGGATAGGTAGGATTGTTTGAGGGGAAACACTAAAGAAGAAATTGCCTGTATACATCTTGCATGCTCACACATGCCCAGATGTATTTACACTTTTGATGTGGCCTTTTATTTCATTTTTAGTACGACGGACTTGTTTTTTCCGGATCTCTAACTGAGTAGGCATGCTAGAAGGGATGCTGTTAATGGTGGCGGTAAAAGCATTTATGGTTCCTAAAGGCTTGAGAATATGGTGGTGCCTCACTGGGGAAGCTCAGCGTCTGCTCTGGGCTGCTTTACCTGATGCAGTTATCGCCTGCTAAAGAGTCACTATAAAATGCTAAATAAACTTAATAACTGGTAACAACCTACTTTGTCGGTTTGGGACACTTACATTTTATGAATTTGGGGGGAATACTTGAGAAAATGGAGTTTTCTCGGTATGTGTGGCTTTTGATGCCCGAGATGATATGAAGGCATGCAAGTGCTTTGACTTTTTGAGAAAGGACTCAGAAGCCGAGCAATGTTCTTTGCAGCAAAAGCAAATCACCTCCCAATAAAGCAAATACTTCAGTGTCAGCTGGGCTCACCGTGGGCCAGGTGGTGCTGTCAGCTGGACACACCTGGAAAAGGGAACCTCTGTCTAAGAATTACCTTCATCTAAATGGCTTGAGGGCATGTCTGTGGGGCATTTTCTTGATCACTATTGATGTGGGAGGGCCTATCCCCTATCCTAGCCTACCTGCCTAGGGATCCCACTGTGGGCAGTACCATCCCTAGGCAGGTAGGCTGTGTAAGAAAGGTCGCTGAACATGAGGCTGGGAGCAGGCCAATAAGCAATGTTTCTTCATGGTCGTTGTTTCAATTTTTGCCTCTGGGTTCTCACCTTGAGCTTCTGCTTTGCCTTCCCTCAGTGATGGCCTGTAATATATAACTAAAATAAACACTTCGTACGTATATTGTTTTTGGTTGGTGCCTGATCACCGCAACAGAAAAGTAAACTGAGGCAGGGGTTACTGCTTGGTGGATACTGAATTTCTTTGTGGAGTTTTAGAAACATTTTAGGAATTAGGAGTGATGTTTGCACAACATTGTGAGTGTAAATAAAGTCATCAAATTGCATCCTTAAAATCATGTTCTCTTCCCATAGTAAAGAAAAGGGTCGCTTGGAGTTAGGAATGGTTAAGCATACCCATGTTTAAGACATACCCTTTCCCTTCTGTGTCTGGAAGGAAAGGCTGCCCATGTGAGGGTATCAGAGATGACACAGGACAAGACTGAAGATCATAGTGTTGAAAGTAATCTCCACTCCCTATGCTAATGTGTTTTCCCTCTTCTTCTTCAACAGCTTTTTATAACTATGACGCCAGGGGAGCAGACGAACTGTCCCTACAAATAGGAGACACTGTGCACATCTTAGAAACTTATGAAGGTGAGTGTCGGCTGATGTTTCTTGTCTGGGGAGTTAGTGTGCTTCGAGGAAACTAAACATTATATTTTTAACTTCTAAATGCAACTGGCTCATTATTTGTGTACATCTTGACTGACACTGACCCTTTGATGAGAAACAGATCTGGGTTGATTCAGTGTTTGTGTTGAATGTTTTGAGTTATCAGGTTTTTTTTTAATGTTTTCACTTTAATTTGTTAACAGCATGTCTCAGGGGAAACCACAGTTGCTATACTTTTATTGTTGCCCCTTTTCTTTGTCTGTGACCCCTATTTTCTTTGGGGTGAACAGATCACCAGTTTTATGGGGTTTAGTGGAGCAGTTGTGGCTTTTCTAGTGCCCTCGGTTTTTGCAATGGGCTTTCATAGTTAGTGCCTTGCACATCACCTGAGCCGCTGTGGATGCTCTGCTGTGGTTACTACCGCGTGCCGGGGCAGCAGAGGCAGTGGTCCAGCCTTCCTTCTTCCCCTTTCCCTCTCTTTCCTTTAGGCATTGTTCTTCTCTCAGAGTTTCCTTAAGATTGTTTTTGTGCTGTTGGCTTCCTTTTTCTGCCTGAGAAAGATGATTCCTAAGCTGTGTTGCAGTCACAGGAACTGATTTAAATAACCAAATTGCTTTTAGATCGGGTTCAGCGAAAGTGTTACAAGTGGGAGAGCAAATTGTAGATATCTCATAGTAACCAACAAATTGAACTTCCAGAGAGGTCTTCACACTCCACTTTGCACAGGAGTGAGCTGCTCTGCTCCCGCCAGCCAGGCAAGCCAGGACTGGCTCCTATGTCCCTCAGAGACGTCTCAGAGGAGCAGAACCCTATTAAGAACCCATGTTTGGCTCTTACTTCTCCATCTGATACAGGGAGATGTAGAACTCCATTCTATTTGCACCGTTTACTCTTAAAAATGTATTGGGGTGTGTGTCGGGGGGAGCCAGCTTTATTGGCATATGCCTGGAAGCAGCTGTAACTTGGCAAAAAGGAAGCCTTAAGCGAATGAGTGGCTGGCTGTGATGGGCGCCTTCTGCTTGTTTTCAGTTTTGACAGCTGACAATTGGATTTCCTTATCTACTCTCAGTACATATTGCCAGTGGCTTCGAGGAAACAGAGAGAAATTAAGTTGAGGTGAAGGATCAGGCATCTCATCGCAGATACTTTTCTGATCTGCAGGGAAATGCTCTCTCTGTGTTTTGGTTTTGTTTTTTAATTGCCCCCAGCCACTTGAATGCGGAATTCCTGGGTCATCAGCTCTGAGAAGTTAGGTGTCTCTCCTGAATTGTTAATGATTTCCTGGGGGGGGGCATCTGCCTGTGCTGGGACTGTGGTGTCATTCTTTACTTTAGGAGGAGACTGTCCTCTCTCGGCATTGCCATCCTGAGTCACATCTAACTGCCCAATAATCTGCTAGCGGCTTTGACTTCCAGGCTGACCTTATGATGAGTCTTCAGCCAGGGTTGATTTGCAGGCCAGTCTTGTTTCCCATGAATCCACTACAGTCTTTGTAAAAGATCCTTGAATATGCAATGCATTTCCCTTCCTGGAAAGCTAACTTCTTGGTAGACTCTGGTCTGAGAAATACATTAAATGCATCTTCCGGAAACTGGGTGACTTTATTATCATCAAGTAAGGACACTGCTTACAATGCTTCCCTGGGCTCTGGTCTTGGCTCGTGGCATGTCTTGGAGTTTGACTCTGTTTCTACTTTTCTCCTCACCCCTTCCTCCCCTCCCTCCCTCCCCCACTCCTGTTTATCAATCTTGATTTTCTTTTCCTTTGTGGTCCAGGATATCATCATATAGGATGATGCAAATATTGTAACTTCTAAACAATCATTTGGTCTCCTTTTGCCCCTGGTGGGTTAGATTGCTCCTCTTTCTCCTCCTCTTCCTTTTTCTCCTCTTAAGACGATTACTCTTCATTTAACACAGTCCAAAGACCACATTTACCTTTAAGTTCTGGTTAATTGCTTTGTGAGGCTTGTCGAGGTGGAGGGTGTCCAACTGCAGCCCTCAGGCCACATATGCAGCTGAGGATAGCTGCAAGTGCAGCCCAGCATAACACCATAAACTTAGTTAAAGCATTATGAGATTTCTTTTTTTCCAATTGTGAAAACTTCAATGAACCTCTCAGCACGAACAGTGGAGATAGCACCAGTCATTGCTCAAAGGCTGGCTAGGTCGGCTACAGCCCAGAGAGGTGACCTTCAAGCCTTGTCACTGTGGAGGTGGGAAGAGCTTCCCTTTGGCTACTCAATGCCTGCTCTTGCCTTTAAGTCAAGTCCATTGTTAAGGGCCAACCAATCACATGTGAGCACAAGTCCCTGGTGCTTAGTATTAGTAGGAAGTGACTCTGGTGCTGTGTTTCCCCAGTGTTGGATGCTGCTCCAAGGGAAGCTGGCGGCATTGTGCAAAAGCTAGGAAATTATCTTTTGGATGTAGCTGTTACAACGAAACCTGATTACTTCAGATTTTTAAGTGATAATGATATTTTCTCCCAAAATGGTTGGCCAACTTCCTGTGCTGGCCTGGGTCCTCCCTCAATTCAGGAATGTTTGCCCATCTTTCCAGTGGGTGTCTCTTTTTTTTTGTATTGGTGGCTTACCTGGAGGCCAGCAGTACACACCCTGCCTGGGAGAATGTGTTATCTTCTAGCTGAGTATCTCCATGCCCAGTCTTGTCCCCTCCTCTCATAGCGGTTTCTTCCCATCCCTTCATTCCCATGGTGACACCCTCCTCTTCAACTCCTCATGACTCGGCCCTGCGGCCCTGCTTGTCTTGGGTGCCTTGTGGGTCATGAACAGAGGCTGTGTCTGTCATTGGCATGCGTAGGAAGGTTCTGGTGACAAGTGAATGGGCCCTGCTTGATGAAACAATAATTCGTACAGAATATGCCAAGAAGCTCTTAGCTTAGAAATCCTGTTACAAAAGAAACTGCCAGCTAGCTTTGCTAAGTCAGAGATTCCTTCTCTGACCTCCATAGCTCAACCCTGCAAACAATAAAAACACGCCCCCCCCCCAACAAAAAAGCTCTTTTCATGTGCCTGGGTTCTTACCCTATATGCTGTGAATGTTTTACATTAGGTGAGTGTGTTACAGCTCTCCTGACTCATGACTCCTCTTTATGTTGTTTTGCTCTTTTGTCTGAGGCTCTTTATAGTCTTCAGCCCTGTCTGCCATGTAAGCATTGCCTCATGGTCTGTAAACAGTAATGGGACTCAGATGGTCTCAACTCCCATCTCCAGGTTCCTGCTGTCAGGAGCATCTTGTGTCTGTCTGTCCAGCTGTGCAGGGACACAACTGTCTTCAGGCTGTTTCCACAGGACAGGTTGCTGGCATTGGGTATGGGGTTCTTATTTCTTTGGTGTGGTGGTGGTGTTGGTGGTGTCGGAAGTGTTCACCAGCAGCTGCTGCTGTCTATATTCTTTTCTGTGCCCTGGCTGCTATGTCCTGAATCCTCCGATTTCCACCACCTTTAGTTTGGGTCAGTGGTTGGAGATTGTTGCGTTGTCACCTCATTGATTAGTAATAAGTTTGGGTTCACACACGTTTAGGTTCTTGGATTGCTTCGATCCATCATTTATGTAGTTTGCCCCTTTTTTAACATTTGGTTGCTGATCCCCTTCCCCCTATGCCCCATGGTCTTTCTTTGATATTCTAGGACATCAATCCATTGTCACTTTCAGAGAAAAGGGTGCATACTCATGCCGAATGCGTGGGAAGAACAGAGCTGTAGTCCTTTTAGACTGAGTAGTACAGCCTTTGGATAACTCATTAGATTACAGTCCTGTTGCCTGGAGTCTATAATGCTGTACCATGTAGGCACTGCTTCTAAGATAGTCTAGCTGAAACCTCTGAGCGGATAGTGGCTATTTGGAGATCATCCTTCAGAAATGTGGACATTCAGACACTTGACATTTAGAACAGGTGTGTCCCTACTCAAGTGTGTTTGGTCCTCACGTTGAAAGAGCAGAGTAGGCTCATTTGGCCCTAACTGGGTCTTAACAAATCCTTCTAAGATTCCTGGTGTTCCTGCCTCCTTTTCTGAATATATGTGTTTAGTTAACACTTGAGATATTTGTTCATGTCAACAGCATCATTTCTGGGTCAGAGTCGCTCTCTTCATGACTACTTTCTGAGAGGACAGAGGGACTCACTGCGACCATGTGATGTCATCCCACCCCCATCTTTGAGAGCTTGCTTTTGTGACTGTCTTTAGTCTCTGGGGTCTAGCGCCCAAGAGTGCATAATACCCTACATTGTTGACTCTCAGAATTTACCCAGCTTGCCTCCAAATGTTTCCTGATATTCTGCAGGGTCCATTTGTTCCTGTGGGAAAGTTATGAGGTGTCTTGGGCTTATGAATTACTTTCTGGAAGCAAGGTGGCCAGAACCAATCTTATACTCTTTGTAAGAAAATATCTATCTGATTTCTTGACCTGGTGGGATTGTGGGGAGACAGGTTCATAGCCTTGGACCTGTTGGCATCCTTAGGGATGAGTTTATGCAGTTGACCTTGATGGGAGGTGGCATGGGTTGTGTCTGCTCTACTGTGGAGGACTCTTCCATTCAGTGCTTGGCGTGAATGAACAGCTGGAGTGTCTTTCCTTCCACTGTCTATTTTCCTTCTCCTGCCACATGGAGGGAATAGGAAGTTGGAGCCAGGCCAACCCCTAAGGGGGCAGGGGTCTGTGAGTGCTTGGCCCTGTTGCTTCCACAAGAGAGCTATCTTTGCCACAGAAGTACATTGTGAAGATTATGGCTGCCTCAGGGCAGAGCCCTGCAAAGGGAGGAAGTAGGCTCTCAATAGATTTTCTGTTGGGCAGCCTTTGATGATCTGAAATTCTGGAAGTTGTACTTGGAGAGATTTTGAGCCAGATCCACAGAGGGACGGGTGGGGAAGTACAGCCACAAGGAACCTACTGGGAACAAGGACTCCTTTAGGACTTCAAGTTATTGACGGGGGATTTCTGAGGCAGGCAGAGAACAAGTGGGGAGGTGCAGGGATGGAGCCATGCCCTGTGTTTAAGGCATTGGCATGGTTGCCTTTCCCTGGTCTATGGGGCGGTATCTTTCCCTGGTCTATGGGGCAGTGACTTCTGCATACCTTGAAGGTTGTGTTTGGACTCTTCTGCGTCCCCTGTACTAACTATTTCAACTCTGTGTTTCTTTAGGGTGGTACAGAGGCTACACCTTAAGGAAAAAGTCTAAGAAGGTAAGTCCTTTCCATTAAACACATGCCATCACAAATCAAACTGTGAGAGGAAAGCAGTTCTGTGTTATTTGCATCCAAGAATATTACTTACATCTCTCTCTCTTGAAATTTAACAAATACATGGACTGAGATTAAAAAAAAAATGGCCATGAGTTGGCTTCTTCTGCCTGATCTATGTCTATAGAAATCACAGCTTCGGCTGGGAGCGGTGGTGCATATGTATAACTTTAGTTTTAGGCTAGCCTGGTCTACCTAGTGAGACCCTATCCCCACAAATGACATTCCAGGTAGGTGATTAGTTCCAGGAGTCAATTGTTAAGCTGTAATGTGGTATTGGCCTAGATTCACGAAAGGGAGAATTCTTTTTGTTCTGAAAGAACTTTACATCTCTTTGAACCACTGTGTGTAGCCATGAACTGAGTATAAATGACTTTAGAAAACTAAAATGCTGCAAACAGTTTTCAATTTCATATTATCTTGGATAGATTAACAAGTTTGCAAAGCTCACACATGGCCATTTCCCTCTTGCCTTATGGCAGTTTTCAGATTGGCTTAGTCAAGTTGAAAAAAAACAACCTGGTTTTCTAGGGTGATTTGCATGTGTGATTCCATGAATATCTGAAACAAAAACATGCTATTACTCCTCAGATGTTGTGGAGGGCACTCCCGTCCACAAGGCTGTGTGGCTTCCACGTTCTTAGCTTCACAAAACCTAATTGTGGCTCTTCTGTCTTACTCTGTAATGCTACACTGTTGTAGTAATGCCCACACTAAGCCCTGGTTAGTCTGTCCATGTTAACTTGGAGATTTTAATATCTGATTGTGTTTGACAGATGGTTCATTTTGCTTCTCAGAATTGGCCTCTCATTATTGTTGTATCCAACTGGACTCTCTGTTGTGATCTAGAGTCTGTAATAGGGCTTTGGAAGCCCAGTGGTCTTCCAAATGCCAGGGCCTCCCTGCTCTGTAATAGGGCTTTGGAAGCTCAGTGATTTCCATGCCAGGCCCTTCCTGCTCTGTGTCCTCAGAGACCTGTGATGGCCTTTGCCAGCCTGGCTAAGGCTCCATGAAGCCTGTGAAACTGTCCATCCCTTTATGGATTTCACCTGAGAAGGGTTCAGGTTGGGGGAGCCACAGCTGAAGATTTCAGGGGCCAAGAGATTAGCAGTATTAGGGTTCTCAGTGATGAAGTACTTGCCCCTGAACCAGAGTTCTATCTCTAACATCAATCTTAAAAGCTTTAAAATCTGGTTGTTGACACATGCTTGTAATTGTGGCACCGGGAAAGCAGAGACAGGAAGGAGCTCCAGGTAGTAGTGAGAGACCTTGTTTCAAAAAATGAAGTGGATGACTCCTGAGGAACAGCACCTGAAGCTGACCTCCGTATGCACCCCTACATGCACGTGCACATGCACAGGCACCCACCCCCATGCTTAGGGTTGTAGACTGACTTGCCCTCCCTGCTCCTTTATTACATAGGACAAAGCTGCACTGCTGTGATGAACATATGCCCAGAAAAGCCACTCAGTTTTCTTGGTCTTATTTATTGTCTGGCATCCCTATCCCCATCTTGGGCTCTCTCCCATTCTTCTAGTGCTTTGGAATCTCAGGATTTCCTGCCTGGCCCCAGGATACCCAGGCCTTCCACCTCGTGATGCTCTAATGCTGCAAAAAGGGGTGTGGTTATTCCCCCCCCCCAAAAAANTCCATCGGTGGGTGAGGAAATCAAAGCCTTATAGAGGCTGTGGTTTGGTTGCAGTTTTGTAAGGCACCCCAAAACAAAAGGAGTAAGGCTCGTAGGCATCTCAGCTGAGAGCCCTGCGTGAGCATCATGCGTCTAGACATTTTCAGTAGTTGGGCTGGGCGGTTGCTCATTTCAAACCTCCAGGCATGCCCTATTTCATCCAGCCGTAATCCTTCTTTGGGCTACATGATGTTGAGTGCGGAGGCTGAGGGATTTCTGTCTGTGAACTTGGCGTGGCTGGCAAGGCTTGTGTATTGTCTTGCCCACATCGACATCCACACCTGTTGGCATAACAGAGAAATTCCATGTTCCTTGTGCACCTGTAGGCCTATTCTGGGATATGAAAGCATCTTGGCACCTGGGTCCTGGATTGAATAACCTGGACCTCTTGGTTGCTCAGCCTCGACTTCCCCCTTGACTCCTTTCCTTGATGTAATAGTATTTCTTTGTGTAAAATCTGGCCACTTTGCTGGTGAACAGGACAAGTAGAGGTGTACCTGCTAGCTACGTTCAGCCCTCTTTGAGTCCTGTTTCCTTCCCAGTGTGATTGGCTGCTTGTTTTCTGGATGTCCAGGACAGACCCTTCTTGGCAGATGTCTGGGGAAATCCAATCAGAATCTCCTCTTCCCTCAGTAGGTACCTTGAAGCACCAGGGCACTTACTGAATTTCTGTGGTGCACACTCATGGTCTCTGAATTGTCTTGTCTCCAGCCTCTGGGAGTTGCTGGTGTGTGCTGCCCTGGACCCCATGAACCAGCTTTTCATAAACTTCTCCTGGAACTTTGCAAACAATGTCTAATGCTGAATGTCTTCTTAAGGGATCAAATCCTTTGAGTAGGGCTCTGCTGGGCCACATGTATATATATACATGCATGTTTACACTGCACATGGGAGAGTCAGAGCATCGTAGAAACATAAGTAGCATGTTTCCACAGCAATTCTGCAGATGGGTTGAATTTCATCTCATCTTCCAGTCTTTTACGGTTGTCCACTACCTATGGAGGTTGATCAGGAAGGCCCTGTGGCTCTCACTCAGTGGTCAGTGGACAAGTGGCAATCAATGGTTTCAACCAACTTTTGATGGCGGTCTTGTCATTTTGGAAGGTGAACTGCTTCAGAGCTCATCGTCAGAATTGGTTTCTAGCAGTAGGCTTGTTGGCATTGTAGAGAGGAGGGGCAGCCTATGGAGGAGAACATTTTCCTGGGCCTTTGTAAGATTGTTTCTTCGCAAACATGTTGTCTGTTTTCTGCTAAGACATCTGCACAGTCTGAAATACAAGCTGATTGGGACATTCTCCTTTGTGCCTCCTGTTTTCTCCGTTGTGTTGTATGTGATGCTTACACTTGCAAAATTAATGGTGAACCAACCCCCTATACCCTCATATTTTGCAGCTATTGTTTGATTTGCAATCAGTATTCACATTGATAATAAGAACTCTCTTTTCCTCTCGAAGGGTATATTTCCTGCTTCATATATCCATCTTAAAGACGCGATTGTTGAAGGAAAAGGGTGAGTCTTGGTATTCTAAAGAAGAATTAAAATGATTACACATGACATTGCTAACAAATATGTGGTAGATGAAGATGTGGGGTTTAAGTGGGGCTGGAGAGATGGCTCATTGGCTAAGACTGTTCTTGTAGGGGAATAGAGTTTGGTTTCCAGTACCCATGTCTGGTGGCTCACAACTACTTATAACTCTGGAAAGGGAGCTTGTATTCATGTATGTATGTATGTATGTATGTATGTATGTATGTATGTATGTATGTATGTATGTATGTTGTATTCAAGATAGTAAAAATAACTCATTATAAAAGACAATAGCTGTATTTGACCATGATGATTTAGGAGAATAAAGGAACTTGGAATTCAGTCATGTTGGTCTTTGACCCATTAAGGAGTCCAAGGTTGGTACCTTAGCTGTGGCCATCTCTTTGAAGCTGAGGTCTATTAGGGCAAGTGTGGGCCTCCTCGATGAGCTGCCCTGTTTGGCGGTGGCCACACTGGACGCTTAGCTGAACCTTTTTCTTAGTCTCTTTTTCCCTGGAAATCTTAGCAGGGTGTGATGCAGAGTTGAGGGGGAGTGAGCGGTTTTAAGTCGGGACCCAAGTGTATTCATGTGTCAGCTAATTGAGGTGTCTACCTCCTGGAGGTCATCAGTTTGATGGGTAAGGTCCTTCAAGAGGACTTTCCTAGAGCAGGAACCCATGCCAGGTGTGAACTGGGGGAGACAGCATTCAAATGTTTTCTTTTTTGGTCTCTGCTTCATCTTCACACTCCGTTAAATATGTAAATTATAAAATTACTAATCATATGATTACTGCATAATGACATCTCTTTGGCTGATTACAAAATTGCCTTTCTGAGCACTGTACTTTTAACATATGAAAAGGATGGCTTGGGTTCCTGCACTTCCCCGGCGCATAATTAGAGTGAAGGGAATAATTTAGAGGCTTGGATGGTGCTGACCTGCAAGATGGCATTTGTTCAGACAGATAAAATGTTTTGTATGCAAAATTCTCCAACGGAAGACAAAGTTGAGAAAGTTTTACCTTGTGCTGGAAATAGCTGAAGTGTGCATTTAATGTGCTTCTACGTGTCAGGATCAAAATCCTTATATAAGTAGGCTTGTATAGGAGTAATAATATTTCAAAAGCTTTTTGAAGTATATGAAAGTGTGTCTCTGTGTGTGTTATGTACATGTGCGTGTTTCCACATGCTCACATACATATTCAGCAGCATGCTATTATGGGAATGTGGAATTACCTGGATTGTGCCAGCAGGCAGTCAAGGCCCGTTGGTCTTCTGGGATCAGGTTTTAGTGTAGTGAGCACCAAGAACAGTGTGCTGAGCAGTGATGATGCTTTCAGCCATCAGCCTTTGTTCTCCACTTTCCTTTCCTGGCTCTGACCTTTGCTCCCACTGTATCTGATTGCCCAGTGTAGTGTCG
>LOEQ01001312.1:167152-196577 GCA_001685075.1 Bramus lutescens
GGTTTACAGCTTGGAAATAGAGTCTACTGTGGTGTGGATGGCATTGGAATGACACTGGGAAGGCAAGGTGGCAGGAGTATGAGGCAGCTGCTCACCCTGTATCCTCAGCCAGGCAGCACTGACAGTTGAATGCTGGTTCTCAACTCCCTTTCTCTGTTAATCAGTTTAAGGACCCCAGCCCGTGGAATGGCCAGTCTCCCACCTAAATTCACCTAACCGAGACAGTCCCTCACAGGCATGCCCAGAAGCTGACTGAATTTACTTAATCTCTTACAGGTGTGCCTGGAACCTTGTCTCCTAGGTGATTCTAGACCTGTCAAGTTGACAGTATTAACTATCACCCAGTGTTATGCTGTTGTGAATATGCTATCCGCTTGCCCCAAGTGCTGTTTAAAATTAATTTAAGTGAGTTTAAAAGCAGTTCCTCATCACACTTGCCCCTGCTCCGGTGCCCATTGATGCAGAATATCTCCTTCATATAGGAGTTTGTGTTGGACAACAGATCTCTAGGGTGACCCCCGGGGGAACAGGCAGCTGTTAGAGTTCCTTGCCCACCAGGGCCAGCCTGTTCAGATGACTTAATCTGTCAAGCATTGCAGAATAGCAAACTTCCGTATGAGAAGAGTCTACCAATGCTATACTTCATGGTGGAATACAGTCTGCTGCTCTTCCTTTGGTTTTTTGACTATCATGGTGGCACTTAAGCCAAGCAACCCTCTCTGTCCCTTCTTTTCCCCAGTGATGGACGTAACAGACATAATAAATGGAAAAGTAGACGATGAAGATAAACAACACTTCATTCCCTTCCAGCCGTAAGTATGGAATAATTCTGTCCTTAACCAGGTACCACATGAAAACCCCATAGTTAATAATTCACTGCTGAGGTTATTCGTTAAGTGCAAGTCAGGATTCATTTATTTTACAATATGAAACCTGTGTAGTCACTGCTGTGGCACGTGGAATTGAGAACTGTGAGGACGGTGGAATAAGGTTTGTGTATGGTCCCCAGAGCTGATGTTCCTTGTAGTCCCAGAATTACCTTATCAGTAGAAGAATTACAATTCTGCACTGAGCCTGTTTCTTTATATAATCGATTTATTCTTATAGTAATTCAAATTTATAAAATATAATACTTTCAAATTCATCACAAGAGGTTGCTGTTTTTTTTCCTTTTTTAAGCAGAAACCAAACAAAGTAATGATGAATTCTTTTGTAAAGCGAGAAATAACACCTTAAAGCCTGTAATCAGGCTGCTGATTTGTCTGTCTTGGTTTTTTGCTCAGATGAGTGAGTTTTGGCTTTTCCTTTTTTAAAGGCTTTGTCCACTTCTGACCTGACGTTTTCAGAGAGGGCTAGAGAACATGGGGAAAGCACTTGGGGCCGATTTATGAGATTATTCTTTGATTTGAAGCTAAAATCTGTGGGAAGGGTGATTGAAGTGAGGGTGGGTCTTGATTGGGGGCCACTCCTGGCTCAAGGGGGGAGGAAGGAGAACTGGGTGCTTCAGGTTGATTGTGGAGACAGCCCCCTCCAGGCCTGACTTCCTGGGGAATGAGTGCTTTGGGTGGTGTGAGCCTCCCCAGGACTCTGCAGTGTCCTGTTTCCTCTTTCCTTTTCCAGTTTGTTTTTATTTAAAGATTTTTAGGCTTAAGGTGAATTTCACTTTCGCAGGTTTATATTGCTTTGGAGGTATTGGCTGAGGGAGCCTGAGCTCTGGGAGGCTGGTGGTAATGGGTGTCTGAAGGAACCCTTTCCTTGGGAGGACATGGGGCTTCTCTTGCCCCATGCACTCTTCATGATGGACCACCCGCAGTCTCTGCAGACTCGAGAACCTCTTGTTTAAGATGGCTGCAGTGTGGCTTTTCTGTGCATGAGGAAAAAAAAAACTTTTTCTTGTGCAGCTCTAGAGAAGATTTTGTCTTATTATGAGGAGAGCTGTGTTAAATTAGCATTGTATAGCCTAAAGTTGGACTTAAGCACCACGTGTTTCACTACACACGACTGGAGGCAGAGGTCTCTGGTGGCTTAAATGCAGCCCATTTACTTTTCTGCCTGGTCTGCTAACCACTAGCCCCATGTGGCTCTATATATTAATTACAGCTGAGTAGAATTAAAATACAGCCCTTCAATCACACCTATCTGTTTCAAGTGTTTATTGCCATGTAGGGCTGCTGTTGCCATGTTGGATAGTGACTTGGTTTGTTTTCCTGTGGCTGTGATAAAAAAACAAAACAAAACCCTAACATAAGCAGCTTAATGAGGAAGGGTTTTTTAACTCAGGATTCAAGGTTACAGCCGCCATCGGAATGTATGCTTCTGCTCAGATCACCTTCTCCATCTTATACAGTCCAGAATCCCAGCCAGGGAATGGTGGCTTCCGTGATGGGTGGGTCTCTCACCTCAGTTCAAGCTGTCAAGATGATACCCCCCCACCCATGTGTGCCCAGAGTCCTATCTCTCAAGTGATTCTATAGTCTGTCAGAGTAATGGTAAACATTAACCATCGCAGATGGTGTTTAAGTACTCATTTCTATGTCTGTAGATGGTTATCTACAGATAATTCCACTCATGGCAACAGTATATCGCAGCATTCTATAGAACCTGGAAACTTCTTTAGCACACAGGGGAATATTTCCATCCTGGAACATGGCTGATATAGTGATAATAAGCAACACACACCATTGTGAGATTATAATACTCAAGTTATTATTTTTTTTCCTGTACAAGTTAACAGGGTTCCCTACTGTTCCCCAAGGCTTCAATTTCATCAAGACCACAGGTTTAGCAATACCCAGTGGTCCTATTAAGTGATTTTCTGTGTCATTTATTTGTTCCCTCTGAAGGTAAACAAAACAAAACAACAAAAAAACATCGAAAGCCAAACCCAGAACAGAACATTAGCTTTGGGTATTGTTGAAGATGTCAGAGAAGCGATTGGTCAGGTTTTCACCTGGCCTTTCAGATCCGCTGCGTGTTGCCACCATGCTTTCCTGTCAGACAGTGGAGTCCACTTTGCACAGTGTGAGGGCACACTCACCTGTTGTGTCGGTTGCGAGCCTTGCTTCTCTAGAGGACGATGGCTGCACACATCAATATCTGCAGTGATTGAAGAATAAAGTAGCACGATTCTAATAGCAGAGTCAGCCTGGAAACTGTTCTCTGGGAAATGTCATGCTAATGAGAACATTTTTTTTCTCCAATAAAATGGATTTATCATCTCACAGGGTTGGCTTTAGGGAGGGAAACAGTGTGCCTTCTCTTTTTCTCTCTTGTTCATCTCTCTTTAACTTGGTGAAATAAATTACCACAGCTTTCAGCTCCTTTGAGTTGCTTGGCTCAAGTGATGAATGGCATCGTCCTTGTTCCTAGAACTGATTTTAGGCATTCTGTACCCGATGTATGTTTTTGCATTCTTTCCTCTTTGTGCTTGGTGGCACTGCACAATATTTCTCACGGTGCCGGCCACTCTCACATACATGGGCTCCTGGGCCTGAGATCACTGGTAACCTGTATTTTGAGTGATTTCCAGGATTCAGCATTCAGACATGGTGACCATTAATTCTGCTGTCCAGGGACTGGGTCACCTTTACATATAGCTATTGGAGACCCTTTTGTGAATACATACTGAGGAACCAAAGGCAGGGCTTCTTATGTCATTAGGTTTGAAGGCTGTTTGAGCGGGGTGGGGGAGAAGAAATCTTTTTTGTTGTTGTTGTTTGTTTTTGTTTTTCATTTTCTTCATACTGCCCGGCCCTTGCCCTAGATTAGTTCAGTACTATCTGAGTGGCACAAATGGCCATCAATGTTCTTTGGAATGCAAGGCCTCTCAGCCACGTTCCTCTCAGACCAGCCCCTTTGGACTGTCCATTAGCAGTGGAGTGGAGCCCTGTGCACATGTTCCCTGGGAGTGGGGCGCCCTCCTTGGCTGGACTTCTCTCCTGTGGTTCACCATTTTCCTGATCGATGCTTTCCCTGTCTCTCTTGTCACCTATCCTGCCCTTTGTCTTTTGTTGACTCATGACAACTCTCTCATACTTGGTGGTGATGCTCTTTTGTGTCCCCCTGTTACTGTGACCCATGGGTCTCTGTGCCCCTTTGTCTCTTGTGGTCTTGGTTGCCCCATGCCCTCCAGGCTCGCGTTGGACGACGCCATTCGACACAAGCCGCTGAACATGTCATCCCGTTTCTCACCCAGGGTGGCAGGGGAGAATGACTTCCTTCAAACTGTCATAAACAAAGTCATTGCAGCCAAAGAAGTCAACCACAAGGGGCAAGGTATGTATGTATCTCTGTTGATTCTGCTGTGGGCGTGTACGGAATATGGGGTGGGGCGTTCTTGGTGGAACTTTGTGATTGGGTGATGCTTGTTCCTACTGGATGGACAGCCTTTCGCCTGCAGCCTTTGTGTTCAGAAGAGGATGGGGAGTCGGATGTGGGTGGGGCTATCTATGAAGAAGGTAGTGCTGAGAATCCTGGCAGCATGGGAAGCAGCTCCTACTTTGAGTCCTCCTCTTTCCCAGCATTCCCCTGTCTTCTCTTTTCTTACCCTTAAGAAGGCTGAGGATGCAGCTCATTTGGTAGAGCGCCTGCTTGGCAAGCTCGAAGCTCTGAGTTCTGTCCCCAGCACCACATAAAAGCGGCTTTAATGACACGTGCCTGTAATTCTAGTAGTTGAGAGGTTAAGGGGATCAAAAATTCATGGCTGTCTTAGGCCATGTGAGGCCCTGTGACAGCAAGTCAAAACAGTTAAGCAAGGAAGTCAACAGTTAAAACTAAACCCAAACCCAAATCCCACAATAACAACAGCAAACCATGAATGTAACCCCTGCCCCAAACCCATGGCCTCACTTCATTCAATGTTCCTCTCCTCTGGCGTGGGCTCTTGCTTCTGTGTCCTGTCACGGTACAGCCAATGTTCTATAATTGTCCCTCGGTCCCTGTAGGGGAAGAGACGCCTTATTGTTTCTATCATCCAAGGAGCCTCCTCACTCCGTCCTCCCACCCCCATGCTCCTATCCTGCTTGTATTGTTTTTAATACCACACTTACATGTCCAAGCAGCTGACCTTCTGCTGATTTAGCTTATGAATCAATCTACTTGCACAGGTGGCAGTTGGCATTGGGCTGGCCAGGAGACCTGCCAAAAATCAAGTGCTTATCAAGTTGCTCTTTCCTCATGGAGGAAAGAAAGTCACCTTCATAGACTGGGGTCTCTAACCCTGCTTTTGACAATTGGGAAAACACATGAATCAGGTTGGTTCTTGATCTGGTACACCACACCATGTACTCAGAGGAGCTCAATGGCACCGCTGCCCTTCCCCCAGCCCCCACCACCTCCAGCCTTCCAGACCCACCCTTCTCATTGTCCCTAGCAGTGGTCATTGAGTCTGAAGAATGTTCTGGGGGGCTGGAGAGATGGCTCAGCTGTTAAGAGCATTGGTTTCTCTTCCAGAGGTCCTGAGTTCGATTCCCAGCAACCACATGGTGGCTCACAACCATCTGTAATGAGATCTGGTGCCCTCTTCTGGCCTGCAGGCATATGTGCAGACAACATCTTATACATAATAAATAAAGCTTTTTTTTAAAAAAAATATTCTGAAATAGGGAGGTCCTATAGATCTCTGCAGTGAGCCTTGGCTTTACCCGACTCTCTGGCCAACTCTACCTAGAATGTTCATGAATTATAGCCTTTGTCTGTGGAGCATGTTTAAACTGAACCAGGTCACACCCCTTGTAGATTATAGCTCCTCCAGTTTGCCCTGTATTTGCAAACCACAGGGAGTCTGAGGTAGGAGCTAATGGAGGGCCTGGCAGCTTCCTTCTCCCTGGATCAGCACTCCCCATCCCCACTGGATCACCAGATCCTTTTTTAGGATTCACACACAATTGTGTTTATCACAGAATAATAGAAATGGTGTTAGGCTGCATCAAAACAGCCAAGGCTCATGGGTCTTAGCCAGAATCTATAAACTAAACAGCAGTGGCAAGGACGCTGCCTGGTACCTGGATGGGGCTGATAACACCTGGTACTTTGGACTACTAGAGAGGAGACAGAGGTTTCAGACCACAGTGAGAATGAGAGATAAGAATGTCTATAGCATTTTTCAGGGGGGCTACAGGTATCTTCCTGAATCAGTGAGTCAACACTATCGCTGATCCAACAGTGTCACTGAGTTAGTTTTCTCTTGACTTTGAACCTTTCTCTAGTGCTCACACTTAGAATCTAGGTCATTCCTAGGAGAGTCAAGGGAGGCTGGGCCAGGGCAGTTGCTGTTCAGTGTTCTGGGTTCCTCCCGTAGGCTCCTATTTCCATTAGAATGACCCAGGTACCTCCTGATGCCTGCTCGTCTTCCCAGTTCCAGTCAGAGGCCCCAGAAAGGAACATAAGGAGTAGATGACAGTCTTTGCAAGAGCCAGTGGATTTTTCTGTGCTCGTCTCCCCTGTGCCTCTTCTGAACTTGTTCCATTTCTGTAGCATCCAGTTTCCTCGGCACAAAGGCAGAGACTCATGAAGGTCTTGCAGTGCCTTTGGCTGTTCCCAGGGTCTTACACATGCCCAGTAATCACCCTTTCATTCTTTTCTGTTTAACCCTCATGATTCTGCTTCCTGTCTCTGAGTTACCATGGGTGTATATGGATGGCAGAGCCTCACACCGCACCTGCTTCCCTTGTTTGAGCAGTGATGAGTAACCATTCTGTGTTCAGGCATTCTGAAACACATGTCAACACAAACACTTATCAACTCCAAACACACTTATTCTTTGAAAACTGGCCTCATTTTCCCCTGCTGCGTAATCAGGACAATTTAATTTCTGTATTTCAATTGTAATTGAATCGTGTCACCAGTATTCTACTTTATCCACCTAGATATTTGAGCTGGCTGCTGGTTAGGGTATTTAAAAGGCATCTTTTCTGATGGTATTTAACATAACTAGGTTTAGTTTGCTTGACTGTGTGACAGAATAAGGGAGAAGGGGAACAAGATCAAGTACCCAGCCCCTTGAGGGTCTGTTTTATTTTTTGCATGCTCAGAGCTCCCTGTTGGCTCTTGTACTTTCGTATCAGTTAGAAAAATTCCACACACCCGTAGACTGGGTGTGTGTGGAGATGCAGTCAGTTCCCGGGAGCATGGGTTAGGGAATACAAACCAGGTCTGTAGATGGAAGTTTCTGTCCCACTGTCATTCAGTCCCAAAGACACACACAGAGGCTTATATTAATTATAAATTGTTTGACCTATTAGCTCAGGCTTATTATTAACTAGCTCATACAACTTAAATTTACCCATAATTTTCCTCTATGTGTAGCCACATGGCTTGGTACCTTTTATCAGTGAGGTGTTCTCATCTTGCTTTCTCTGCATCTGGCTGGTGTGCATCCCTGCCTTTCCTCTTCCCAGAATTCTCTTAGTCTGGTTTCCGCACCTATACTTCCTGCCTAGCTACTAGCCAATCAGCATTTTATTAAACTAATACAAGCGACAAATCTTTACAGTGTATAAGAACATTATCCCATAGTAAAGGTCCTTCACATTTCTTGGTGAACACATGCAGTTCATTTCCTGAAACATGGTACATGTAACCTTTTCTTGGTGTCATCCTCTGATATCATTCATGGGGACTTTCTTGTACTGGGCATCCCTCTCTTGTTGCGATTCTCTCATAATCTGGAATTCTATATCTTAGAGAGAAAAGAAAAGGAACCTTGTAGAAAGGGAACCACCTTAAACAGGATGCGCTGGTCATTTCTGGGTCTGTTGACTATGTCTGTCTTTCCACCCTATCCAGTTTTTGCTCCCTGAGATCTGCTCTTTTATCTTTTTCTTGCCAGTTTCTGCCCTCCCTTCTGCCTGGAGAGCCAAGGGGACATCCTTGCTTCTCAGTGCCACCCACTCACCTCTCTTGAGTTTCACACTTTGACCATGTGGATGACACATTTCCTGGTATCTCATTCTCTCTAGCTGCTCCTCAGCATGACCTTCAAGTTAAGAGAACCTCCCACACATGCTTTGAGACTTTTNTTTTTTTTTTTTATCTCACTCAGTATATCTTCTGGAGCAGGCTTTCGGTGGGGAGTGAAGATCACTGCTTCTGAGAGCCACCTTCCTTCCTTTTCCCCCTCCTTAGTTCTGTCTTTTTGACTCCCATTGTTAGGTTCAGATATTAGCCTCCTAGCCTCTTCTGACTCAATATTTTCCCTTTAACTTGCCCCTGCAGCTGATAGGTTATTTTCAGGTCAGACCTCTGGCTCACTCCTGAGCCTGTGGAACCGCCTCAGAGCACCATGGTCCCTCCCTACTGGCCTCCAGATGCCGACCTGTATGGTGGGCATGAGCCTCTAAGTCTCTGCCTGCCCTTCTCAGCCTCCACCTCAGATGCCACCTTCTGGTTTCTTCTAAATTGAGAGAATTCAAAAGAGCTAATTGTCCTTGGCACACATATGGAATACTCCCTTCCATCCTGTTGTCTTACTGTTTGATCTCACAGGCAAAGTCTATACCTAGATGGAGTGTGCACCCCTGTGCGAGGTGCCTCTCACCTGGACGTTTGCCCGAATATTTGCCTGTCTGTAGTGCTGCTCTGTGGATGAAAAGTTTCTTAACTACCAAAATTATGTTCAGCACCACGCTTGTAGTAAACGTGACTTAGGCAGCCTTTCTTTTTGCAGGTTTATGGGTAACCTTGAAATTACTTCCTGGAGACATACATCAGATTCGGAAGGAGTTTCCTCACTTGGTGGACAGGACCACAGCTGTGGCCCGCAAGACAGGGTTTCCAGAGATTATCATGCCAGGTAAGGTTAGTCCCGCTCAGGGCCTTTGTGCTCCCTGCTTAGGTTGCCGGCTCTGACGGGTGATGTACGCGTAGCACAGCCATGTGCAAGGCACTCCCGCAGTGAGAATGAGTTGAGCAGATGGCGAGTACTGTGTCAGGCCCAGTGTTGTTACGAATAACTTCAGTGTTCAAGGTCTGAGACCAGACATGGTGGTTGGATACACACTTTGGCCCCTGGGCTCGCTTAGGGTTAGCTTCCCTCTAACGGCAAAGGTCACATGTGGGAAGGCATGAATGTCCTCCAAGCATGAAATGAGATATCTGATCAAAGGAAGGAAGGAAGGAGTGTCATATACCTGGGACAGTGGCAGGTCAGAAGGATGATATTTTCCTTGGGATCTGCTCAGGGGATGTTTGTCACTCCACTGATGTAGCTCAGGCTCAGACATGTATGTTAAGCTGCATGAATTGATACTTGGTTTATTTATTTATTTTAACATTTATCTCTTATATTTAACAACTTTCCACTTTCTTTTCTCTCTTTTTTTGTTTTTTTGAGAGATGGTTTCTTTGTAGCTTTTGTTCCTGTCTTGTAGATCAGGCAGGCCTCTAACTCACAGAGATCCACCTGCCTCTGCCTCCTGAGTGCTGGGATTAAAGGCATGTGCCACCACTGCCCGGCTCACTTTTCAGTTTCTAAAAAAACTCCATAGCAGTAATCTGATAATCTTGTTGGTATCTACCTGTGGGACAAATGTTCATATTTATCTTGATGTACAATTTGGTTTGCAACTAATGTTCATTTGAATAGTCTGACTTGGTCCACAGAAGGATCTTATTCTCTTAAAGATTGTTATTGAACTAATTCCAATCAAAATTAAACCACAGCCCAAAGTCACTTGGGCATTGGGCATTGGAAATAGTGATTTCCAAGATCAGCAGGCACAGGTGGCCTTCTGCTGCAGGTCCCTGTTGCTGCATACTCCGGTGAGAGGCATCTGGCTGCCCAGTGTGCCTGCTGCCCCAGGCATTGCTGTTTTATTTCATGCAACCATGGGATGTATGCTTTCCATTCTGTTTGCCTTTCAGGGTTGATGTGGGTTATTGGCTACTCTGTCTGCTGTCATGACAGAAAACTGAAGTTGGCTAGCCTGGATAACATAGTTGCTCCCTGTCTAGATATGGTATGCCAGTCTTATTCCTGGAAATGAGCTGATCTGTGGATTTACGGCTTATATTTGGAACTGATGCACCTTCATGGGTGGATTCATTTGGTTCGTTAGGATATCCTCACTTTTACAGGTGTCTCAGCTCCCCCTCTTCTGCTGCTGTAATAAAAGACTCTGACAAAAGTGATTTAAGGGAGCAAAGGTTTCTCTTAGGTCACTGTTCACAGTCTAGTTCATCATGGTGGTAACGTTGGGAGAGCAGGAGGATGAAGCAGCCGGTCACATTTGTCTGCTCTCATGAGAGGAGAGCAATGAACTCAAGCAACTGCTCAGTTCACCCTGTCTCATAAAGGTCAGGAAACCCTGCCTGGCTGATGGTTCCGTCCACACTTAATATAGAAGCTTCCACATCAGCATACCTAATCAAGATCATCTCCCACAGGCATGGCCAAGGGACTCTTGTGCCCATAAAGATGACCCTGAAATCTAACCATCCCAACTGGGAAACCTCGGAATTTCCTGCTAAGGCCAATAGGGTTTTCCTTGTAGTAGGTAAGCTTGCCAAGTTAAATCCAGTTCTTCAGTTCATCTTATGATTGGAGAACCCATGGTGCTGTCCATTGTTCTGGTCAAGAAGAAGACTCCATATGCTGAGTGCCTGCTAGAGAGGGATTCTAGCTAGAGTGAATTGTGGTGATATTTTGTTTGTGACCTAACAAATAAAACTTGCCTGAAGATCAGAGTGCAGAGCTAAGCCGGTAGTTAGCCATAGAGGCCAGGCAGTGGTGACATACACAGCTTTAATCCTAGCACTTGGGAGACAGAGACAGATGGATCTCTGAGTTCAAGGCCACTTTGGACAAGTTGAGATTGAACCTGTCTAAAAGAGAAATAGAGCCAAATGGTGGTGACTCACACCTTTAAACCCAGCACTAGGGAGCTGGAGAGGGGAAGTGATTGGCTGAGCGGAGAGAGGAATGTAAGGTGGGAGGAGACAGGAACTCAGGATTCAGTCTGAGGATTTGTAGAGACAGGATTGCCCCTTTGGTCTGAGGATACAGAAGAGGTGAGAACTGATAACTGGCTGCTCTGCTTCTCTGATCTTTCAGCATTTACCCTGATATCTGACTACTCTGGGTTTTTATTAATTAAGAACAATTAGAATTTGTGCGACAGCGAATCACCCTTGTTCTCTGTTGGCTGAGTAAGCACTGGGCAGGCTAGGGCACCGAGTCTTCAGTGCTCCTGTCATCTTTCTTGAGAAGGCAAGCATCTTTGTATGGTAGGAGAGCCTGTGCTACTATACAGTCTTCCTGATCCCTTCTACATGCTCAAGACCCATGCTACCCTGGCAGGGGAAGAAGCTGAGTTATCCAGGGAACTGGGAAGATGGTAGCATCCAATCAAATCTTCGAACAACTAACTTCCTACTCTACTGAGCCCAGTCTTTGCTGCACATCTATGTGGTGTCCCTTCAGTGGGGTTTCTCCACAGCAAATGGTGTCCCCTTTTCTGTGATGTCCCAGAAGCAAATCTCTATAGGAATTGATGAATGTGGGCCTGAGGCTGTGGGGTTTTATTTCCTTGAGGCCTTGTAGCCCATGTTACTTCGCTGCCTGCTAAGGTTTTTAGGAAGCTTCTATAGCTCTCAGATAAAAGATTATGGCTTTGGGTGCTAGGACGATAGCTGAATCGGTAAAACTGCTTGCAAGGACCTGAGTTTTAGAGTCCCAGAACCCAGTTAAAATGTGCTGGGCATGGTGGCATGTGCTTGCACCCCAGTGGATTGGAGAGAGGCAGTAGATCCCTGGGACTTACTGGCCAGCCAGCCTAGTTGATTGGTGAGTTCTAGGCCAGTGAGAGAATTTGTCCTACAACACAAGGTAAGTGTGCCTTGAGAACAACCATTGAGGCTGTTCTCTGACCTCCCCTTGCATGTGCACACAACTGCACATACAGCTGTGTACACAAAGCGCACACAGAAAAATTATAGCTTTTGTGTTTGGGTAGAATTTTCAGGCTAAGAAACACAGTTGATGTGTGGCAAACCAATAAGGCTGTTAAGTGGTGAGTTAGCCTGAGAGGAGAAGGTGCTTAACTGAGGTCCTACAGCTGATAGTGGTACATCTTGGGGGGGGCGTTTTGCTTCTTGTCCCACCACTCCCACCCCTACTCCCAACCTCATGCTACTACTGCCTTTTTAACCTCTCTCGTAGGCAGTATATCCGCCATGGCAGCTCTGCTTCCCTTCTGAGCAGCCTCCATGACTGTGGGAGCAACCCACTGGGACCATTACAATAATGACTTTTAAATGCAACTTTAATTTAATAGTTGGATACATTAAAAACCAAAATAGAGCAATTTTTTTTTAAAGAAAAGCACAATAAAAAGAAAAAAAACCAAGAAAGCAAGAAAAGGCTTTTTTCCCCCCGTAAGAAGACTTCATCCCTAACCACCACAGGGGTCTGTTGCACTAGACTGTTCTGTTCAGAGCAGGGTTGGGAACGGGTGGGGCTGGGCAGCCTGGGAACTAGTCCTCAGTGACCCCTCATCTCCATCATGGTTCTATGGAAACTTGCAATTTGCTCAGTTCACATATTATCAACAGAACGAAGTCTCAGTTCCTCTGTTCTCGTCTGCCCTCATCACAATTAAAGGTTTATTTGATTCTAAAATGTATGGGGTTGTATGTGATGGGTATACCCTTGTGATCCTAGCACTTGGCTGAGGCAGGAGGATGGCTGTAAACTGGAGGCCTTCTTGGGCTGCAAGAGAGATCATAAAACAAAACAAAAACCTAAAACTAAACTACCCCACCCCGTGCTCCATAACTTTATATAGTTCTGTTTTATTCTTCCTACTTGGGGTCCTGATAGCTGCTAGAAGAACTTTACAGAAACTTCTCTGTGACCTGTCCCTTGTTCGTGGCTCAGGGTTCTCATTTTCAGTGGGCTTTTATTTCAAGACTTGAAACCAAATAGTTCAAAGAAAGCAAAGGAAGCTGGCCTTGCCAGTTCTCTTTAGCACGTGCGAATTGGCTCCTGAGGACACAGATGAATTTGGTTAGGGATAGCCCATGGGAGGCTTAAAAGGCTCTTTGTTGATCATGGGATGCTACACAGGGGTTGGGTCCTTGTAACTCCATCAGTGGCATTGCAGCCACGCTGGGCCCTTCAAAGAGGTGCAGAAGTGAAGTTGATTTGAATTGGTTTTGCCATGCTTTAGAAGCCCAGGCTATTTTGTAGGAAATATTTCTGAATTATCTAATACAGTATTTATAATATTCCATTGAGACAGCACTTCTGACAATTAGGCCAAATTCATGGTCACACCATGAATGATGGATCACTATTAAGGATATAATTTCCTCCCCCAGGCGATGTCCGCAATGATATCTATGTGACGTTGGTTCAAGGGGATTTTGATAAAGGCAGTAAAACGACAGCGAAGAACGTGGAGGTGACGGTGTCCGTCTATGATGAAGACGGGAAGCGATTGGAGGTATCTCTTTTCTGCTGAATCTCGTCTGTAGAGTTCAAGTGCAGCTTTGCACGTGTCAGCCTTGGCTCTGCTGCAGGATCTGACATGTTCTTCATTGACTGTGTTAGCTCATCTGTTGGGAACTATGTTGGTGCTGGCCTCCTTTTCTCCCGCCTGCCCTTATGACCTGGCGATCCAGGCTACCAGCCTGTCTCAGGGCACCCCTGTCGATTTTGACCACACTCCTTGCTCAGTCTTATAAAGGGTTCTTATTTCTTGGCATAATCCTATATACCTAGCAACTACAATGGTAGGTCAGAGACCATTACTTTCAGTATTTAAGAGATGAGGAAATGGAATCTGAGAAATAATGCTTTTTGCTCAGGGTCAGAGAGTGAGGTAGACTTTTAATATCATCTGAACAAGCTGTGACTCACATGACCGTGGTGACCAGTACCTTGTCCCCATGGCTAGAGCAGCCAGCAGAATCTACCAGAGTGGCTCAGAGCCTGTCTTTCCCTCTGGTTAGCAGAGTATGTGCACCCCTTTAGGTACCATTGGACTGGACAGCCAGTGGCTGGGCTTGTGCCTGGGCTCAGATATATTCATCAGGGCTCACACCTTTTCTGCCTGTTTAGCCTTGGCTGGTGCCATTCATATCTCTAGAAGCCTTGAGATATACTGCCTTAGCCCCTTAGGCTTTAGTGGTATGAATCTGGTTGAAGTTTCTTAAGCAATGTTTATGGCTAGAGGGATGAGTCTTGCCAATTTCTGTTTAGTAGACAACCTTTGCTTCTAGACCCACCGAGTTAAATCAGGCAAGTGTTCTCATACTGTAATTTGGAGTGAGTTGGGGAGGGGACAGAAGTGGTACCTCCAGGGTCCGAGACTATGGTTTAGAGTAGCCACCAGCACATGCAGACCTGCCCCTTCTTTGCTGGGATTGCATACTAAATACATTGGTTTATTGCCACCCTGGATTACTTCCTCTCCTTCTTTGGTGGATGCAACAGGAATATGTAGGGGAGAAACTGTGATGTCTTATGTCATCATTTTCAATCATCAATGTATGTGCTTTAAAACTAAATGTATGCATATATAACATATATACATTCATTTTGCATGCATGTGTGTGTATATGTATTCTCTCCTTCTTCCATGTAGGTCCTGGGGATTGAGTTCAGGTTCTTAGGCTTGATAGCCACTGCCTTTACCCACTGAGCCACCTCTGCAACCCTAACATGAACTCTTTCTTTATGCCTTCTCCTAAAGCATGTGATTTTCCCCGGTGCCGGTGATGAGGCGATCTCAGAGTACAAGTCAGTGATTTATTACCAAGTGAAGCAGCCTCGCTGGTTTGAGACCCTTAAGGTATTGTGTTTCTATGGTCATTTTGGCTCTCCCACCCAGGGAGGGGGGAAGGAGCTGATTGTGAAATCCTCCCTCAGATACACAAAGCCATGTTGTTCAAGGTTATTAAGGACCCTCCCTGGTAGTTCCTCTAATAGATTTATCCTCATCTCCTTCAAATGTAAAAATAGGACTTGGATGGAGACGAATTGTCATATCTTAAGAATAGCTATTGTCTTTGTTCCGGGTTCTACAGTGTGCGTGGCCTGCTGCCTCTGTGTCAAATGGGCAGAAGTGTTGCTGCCATGTGTGGGGGTTTTTGTTGAAAGGTGAATCTGCTTCTTCTGCCATTGACAGAATGCTGTCATCATGCAGCCTGCTCACAGTGCCGTGGTACCCCACTGTAGTATTTCACCCTGCCCCCACGAACCTGAGTCACAGTTTTGGGGGTGGGCTCTGGACTGTAGATATTGACATGAACATTAGGGGCAGTCTCTGCTTACAGGCAGCACACACGAGGCCTTGTTCTTTGGCCATAATGTAACAAGAAAGCGTTCTTGCTGCAGCTGCAGAGAGGAGGTGGACACCTTTATGTTAGGGGCTACAATGAAGACAGAGACTTTCAAAAATAGAATCTGAGCAGTGTGCATCTGAGCGATAAAACAAAAAATATCTGCCTGTCTAGCAGAGTCGGCTTGGTGTCCTTCACAATATTATCTTGTTTAAATTTTCAAAAGACATTTTGCCTTTGGCGGATATCGTATAGGGATAAGATAGACAGTGTTTTCATTGCTCCGGTTTCAGAATGTTTACCAGTGCTAGTAACTGGGTTGAATTAAGCACTTCCTGCTAGCGGTTGTTGGGAAAGGTACTCACATGTCCCTTCTTGATTCTTCAAGGTGGCCATCCCCATTGAGGATGTGAACCGGAGTCACCTTCGGTTTACCTTCCGCCATAGATCCTCGCAGGACTGTGAGTAATGGGCCACTTTATCAGTGTTTGTTTTCAAGGGAAAAGCTTAGCGGGCGGCACCTGCTCTGGATGACTTTGGGACATGGCTGTCCTTTACAGAGGTGTCATGGCTCCTTGGCCATTTCTTTCCCCTGAACTGGCCCCTGTAGAACCCTACTGACTGGATCTCAGGGAAGTTCCTTTTCTGTTTTTGTCTGGGATGGGCTGTGTTGTGTACCTGCTCCTTGTTCCCTTTTCTCATGCCTCTTTTCTGTGTTTTTAAAGGTTTTAGCTGTATTTCTATGTATGTGTCTGAGTGTGGGTTTGTGGATGTGGGTGCTGTGCCACTGGAGACAGAAAGGTCTTCAGATACTCTGAGCTGGAGCTGTGCACTGTTGGGAGCTGCCCTGTGTAGGTTCTGTGAACCGAGCTCAAGTCCTCGGCAGGAGCTCTTAACTGTGAGCCATCTTTTCAGCTTGCTTTCTTCCTTGAGTCACCTCCATACCAATCTATTAGAAAAGTCACTGCATCACAACAGATCATGTGGAAAATTGCCTCTTAGTGCTATTTGTCTCAGAATGGAGAACCTGATCCCTCTTTGTCTTTGTTGGTGTTTCTTGATTTCTGGAGCTCTCCAAGACATGAGTGCAGCATTGGCCTTGATTCCAAGCCTGGAGGAGGGAACCTACTTTTTCATCTTCCCTTTCCCCCTTCTGAAAGAATTGTTCCCTGCTTCCTGAGGCTGGCTCTATCACATTGGTTGAATGAAGAGCCTGCTAAAGATGTAGCCCCATGTTAAACACTAAGCTATCACAGAAGGACGATAGAAATACTTCTATCCTCCATTGCCTGAAATGCATGACACTGAGTTGGATAGGAGAAGGATGAGCTGTGTGACAGTGTGCCTCAGATGACCACATGGGAGCCACTCAGGGGGACAGTTAGTTCTAGATTCTGGCCTCCTAACCCTAGCTTAGGACAGAAATGTCATCTTTTAGCCTGTCTTGAGCACAGTGTTGGCTCTTGAGAGGTGCCTGTTGCTGTGTTGAAGTGCCCCTCTGTCTCCAGTCTGACAGTTTCCGGGAGCTCAGAACCTGGCTGTGGTCAGCTATGTGTGGTTGCAGAATGAGGCTACAGAAGAGTGACCTGGGGGCTGAATCTGTGCTGAGGCTCATTGTTGGGAAGTGTGTGGTCCTCTGGGAAGGGCCACTGAGAAGCCTGGGCTGCTGCCCTTTGTAGGAGTTAGCAGGGAGAGGGCATAAGTCCTACAGATTTGGAGAGCCATAAGTGAGCATCAGCCTATAAGGGTGCATACTTAGAGTGTGCAAGGCCAGGAGGTAGTTAAACAAAGACTCCAAAACAGCCAGGACCTGTTCTGATAGATCATTGTGGGATAGAAGGGGAGCGTGGTAGCCACCTCTCCCAATCCCATCTGAACAGTGTGAAAAGGTCAGGGGGTTGGTTAACAGATCATCAGAGGTCACTTTAAATATGAGAAGCAGGTGAATGAAGGCCAGGCTTCACTATTGTGTTTGCCTGAGGGTAGAAGGCCAGGTTCTGTTCAGTGTGCACAGTACCCTCCCTGGATGGCTGAAACCCCAGGATAATGGATGTGGTTACTGATTGTGAGCACATAATCTTGACCCTAATAGGAGCTTCACTGTGGTGTTTGACTCAGACCTCACCAGAGGCCCTTAGAGTCAGTATTTCTGACCAGAATTCCCACGTCACACATAAATTCGGGGTAGAGGCTTTTGAGTCAGTGGCCCCTGAAAGAGCTTTGGGTCCACCCCATACCTTAGTGCTACACTAAGGGGGATGGCGAGACCATTTCCATTTCCTGGTCTTTGGTCAGCACCTGTCTGTATAACAAGGAGATGAAGGCTCCCCTCTTGCAGACTATGGGCTAAGTGGCAGCATGGTGTCAGTGTGCAGGACCACCTGAGGAAGGGGGCTAGGACTAAAATGTAACCTGACTGGAATAGGGTATGGACAGATGGGGACTGGCGAAAGGGGTTTCCTGGGCACAGGTGTGTCCTGCACAGGTTCAGTAGCCCAGGTGTGATCCAGGTGTGGGCCAGAGCTTTGCTGAGCAAGCAGGAGGAACTTCCACACTCTTGGAAAGCTGGGAAGGCCATGTGTAGACCAGGCTTGGCTTTTTGAACACGTATTATCCCAAGGCTGGTAAGGGACTGTGGGACCTCCTGGTTCCGTGGAGGAAGCGCAGTGGGTAAAAAGTTCTAGATTCCATAGAGGACTGTGTCAGAATGACTCCGGAGCCCCTTGCTTAACAAACTTGTTCCCTTTAATTAATGAGTTATACCAGGGCAGAGGATGATCTCTAGCAGTCTAATTTTCAAAATCCTTGTTTTTCTCATCAGTTTTAAGTAAGTATTCATTATAGACAAGATGCTATCACCCGACATGCCAAGACACATTTGCATAATTAATGAAGTCTCTAAGGCCACAGCTTGTGGGGTTCTAAAGACATGTTGAGCATTGTAAACATGGTGGTCATGAGATCTTGTTTGCCAGCTATTGAGGGCAGCCATAGGGGCCGCTACAGCTGAGCCTGAGTACACACAGCCTTGGTCAGAGAAAGAAGGAATTCAATACATCTTGTCCCCTTTGCTGCCCACTAGCCCCTTACTAGCTGCTTTCCACTTTAGAACTGGGGATGGAGAGGAGGAAGTGAGAGGTGTTCCCTGCCATGATCTAGGTTGAACTAGAAAGCTACATGTGAGGACAGTCCCCACTGGCAGCTTTTGGCCATGTCCACATATCGGTTCCTGTGTTGCAGATATGTCTATAGTCTAGTCAGAAGCTGATTCATTCTGGATTGGACTTGTGTGGGTAGGGTAGCCTTGGCTACTCTTCAAGACCATGTGGGTTTCTGCAGTATAGTTCGTGCTGCTCCTTGTAAAGTTGTATTGTAGATGAGTAAGCACATCTCTTCTGTTTCTGTGTCTCTGTTTTGGTTGGTTGACTGTTCTGTAACTAACTCATTAGCCAGCATTTACTGAGCCCCTGTGGCGTATAAGGAAGGTAGTGTGACCACCAGGATAAGTAAAGTATGGCTTCTTGGGCATTGAGGTCATGAGATGAATGTGTTGAGCTCCTTAACTGGAGGAAGGTGGATGAGTGCTCCTGCCATGTCTTGCTTCTGTCCCTTCCTTTCTAAACAGACTTTTGACACATTTTCTTGCTTTGCACCTCAGTGTCTGTGTGCCATCCTTGTGGAATTCATCTCTTCAGTCTTGACTCTGTGTCCCCTATGTTACCTATCCCCGCTGTCCTGTGCCTCTCACTGCCTCACTCACCAGCCACATTGACCTTTTGTTCTCAGAGGCGTGGGGTTTCCATTGCTACTTCCCTGTCTTCCTATCATATGGTCCATCTGTCTTCTCAGAGACACCTGGTCTAACCATCCAGCCACAGGGCTCTGCTCCTTCACTCCTGTGCACACTTGCAGGTTTTGCTTTCTTTGGTGCTTAAAAGATCTTACCTGTTTGTCGGTCATCTCCATAACTAGTGCTAGTATTTTTGGAGTAGCTCTTGTTTGTCAGGATTTATTTTATGCACTAGGAAATGGCAGTAAAACAATGCACAAAAATGTATATACATTCATACGTATATACCCATATATGTATATCTTCTCACATGTGCACTCATATACAAACATGCACACACATACACACATGCATATACAGAGATACACATCTACATGTTCACATATATACATAGATACTCTCACACATATACACATATACATACATATACACATGTACATATATACCTATACATAATACACAAACATATAAGCACACTCACACATGTATACACACATGTACACACTTACCTTTGTAACATACACATACATACACAAACATACACATATATATATATGCACACATGGACATACAGACATACACATCTATAGTCATACATAAACTTACACACATATGTTCACATACACAATATATGCATACACATGTACACACATACACAAACACATATGCATGCTTGCAAACCTTTAGATTCCAGGGCTCAGCAGACTGACACTAGCAATAACAATAACAATTCCCCTCCCCTACACTCTTATCCACCAGTGATGAGAACCATGAAGAAAAATCCATCAGATGCAAGAACATATATGAGCAGGCAACTGATTCTTTTAGATGCTGTGGAGACAGTTGAACAAATGAAGGGAGGGCATGCATGTTTGACTGTTGCACTTTCTTACTAAAGACTCTAGAATTTTCCAATTTGATCTTCAGGCCCCCAGTGGTAAGTGGTGTTCTTTAGACTCTGTTGTTTTCTGCATTGCTGAGCAGTTTTCTTTCCCTGCACTGGCCCTTTGCTGTGTCTTAGGTTTCTACCCCGTTCACACCATAGTTTCTCTTTATTCCCGTTCAAACCATACCACGTTCGCTTTTGTTGTGCCTTACTCCCCTGGAATTGTAGCATCATGAGAACTTCCTCCACGTTCTTCTCAAAACCCTCATGCTCTTTATTCTGGGGTCAGTTCTCACAGGCCACAGTCTCTTCTTCCCTGAGCCTTTGAATTGCTGAGCATTTGAACTGGTTTGCGGACAGCTGATCCTTCTGTGATACAGTCTTCCTAGTCTTGACTGTGGTCCATTTCTCTACGTCTTCCATTGGCATTGGCTTCACCAGTGCAGTTCAGCTTTCATAAAGGTGTCCTTGGTAGATGGTGCTAATGTCACTCTGTCCTCAGTGTAGCTGAGGGTGATGATTGGTTTTCTTTGCAGCTAAGGATAAATCTGAGAAAATCTTCGCATTGGCCTTTGTGAAGCTGATGAGATACGATGGGACCACCCTGAGAGATGGGGAGCACGACCTTATTGTCTACAAGGTGCGCACATTGTTACTGGGACACTGGGGACACTTATGTGATCAGTCCTTTGCAACTCCCTCACCTGAGCTGAGCTGCTCATTTCCCAGACTGTGGCTACACACCTGAGGAAAAGAGCTAAAGGGAGGCAGGGTGCGTGCGTTCTGGTACCACTTCCAGGGCTTTCGGTCCTTCATGGATGTGATGGGGCAGCTCACAGCATGGTGGCCAGGAAGCCGAGTGAGGGAATACCGCAGAAATAGACTTTCTCTTATTCCATGATGGTCCCTAATCTCTGTATGTACCTGGTTTCAGGAGGTAACTTTTCCCTCATATTTAGTTCTCAGTCGTAGACACACTTAGAGATGTGTTTCACCAAACTCCATTAACTTCTTACTCCAATCAAGCCTGTGATCAAGATGAACATCACAGCTGACATTTCTCACTCCAAGGAGAAAGCTGCTCTCTAGCATTGAGCTACATTTAATTATGTAAACGAACAGTTATAATGACCAGCCCTTTTGCTGTTCCTAACGAGAGATGATGACAGGCAGTGACACATTTGGTGCTGTATACGAAGGCTTTGGATATGAATTAATGCGGAGGAAGAGGGACCATTGTTAAAGTCCATTGTCGAGTACAGCATAGAAGGGGGTGTGAGGGTTGAAAGGAGTCAGCATAAGAAAGCATGCAAAACCTACATGGTGACCTCGATGAATGTTGATTGACATACTGTCCAATCAAACCCACAGGCAGAAGCCAAAAAGCTGGAAGATGCAGCCACATACTTGAGTCTCCCTTCTACCAAGGCAGAGTTGGAAGAAAAGGGCCATTCGGCCACGGGCAAGGGCATGCAGAGTCTGGGGAGTTGTACCATCAGCAAAGACTCTTTCCAGATCTCCACGCTGGTGTGCTCCACCAAACTGACCCAGAATGGTGAGTTCTAGAATCCCTCCCTCTCAAAGACATCCTTTGTGACTACTTGTCGAGTGGAGGAGTTTGCTGTGGGTGCGTGGACGTCATTCACTCTGTCCTTTGCTAAGGACCCACATAGATGTCGATGCACTTGGGCAGAGGAGGCGGCATCCATCATAGTTTTAAGATTCACGCTTCTATTTTCGTCTAAGGATTAACTCTGCAGGGAGATCAAACAATGTATTTATTTGAGGTGTGTGTGTTGAGGGGGGCAGTCAGAGGACAAGTTGTAGGAATTGGTTCTCTCCTTCCTCTGTGTGGATGCTGGGGATTGAATATTTTTTCTTTTTTTTTTCTTTTTCTTTTTTTTTTTAGACATGGTTTCTCTGTGTAATAGCCCTAACTGACCTGGGACTAGCTCTTGTAGACCAGGCTGGCCTCATACTCACAGAGATCCACCTGCCTCTGCCTCCCAAGTACTAGGATTAAAGGCATGTGCCATCACCGCCTGGCATTGAATTTAGTTTCATCAGGCTTGTTGGCAAGCTCTGTTACCCATCTTGCCAGCCCTGGACTTCCTTTTGAGATACTTTCCAGACAAAAGAAAGAAGCAAGGCATCAGGGAATATATGTAAGATTTGAAATCAGATCTGAGAATGGAGTTGAACCCTGGAAATGACCTTGAATAAAGGTCCTCTGAACCCATGTGAATAATGTCTGCTTCCAGAACTTTCTGACCAGTTCGTAGATCATCCGTTTCGAGGCACCTTTCTTCTTGGTGTCTTCCCCCATATTAACTTCTCTTTGAGATAATCCCTGGTTATCTTTCTTTGGAGAAGTTGGTCTGCCGACGTTTTCTAGGCCCCTTGTGGTGTGAGATAAGGCCTCTTTGCTGATTCATGTACACTCAGGTCAGCCTAATGTGGCAGGTAACTCATCAGCGGCTTCCTCTCGTTCCTGGGCTGACTGAGTTTCTTTCCCACTGCTTGCAGCTGCCCCAGAAACACTGCAATCCGGTGGAGACACTTCTTATTCAGAGCACACCAAGTGCTGTTGCTGTGACTCTGTCTGGAGGAGGCAGAGGCTCTCTGCACAAATCCTTCATTTAAAAACTGCTTCCTCCTAATGTGGCCATATCATAGCTGTGCAGAGACTTTATGCTCTCTTGAAATGGAGCTTGAAAATCCAATTTTTTTCCCTCTTAACTGCCTGATGTGAATTGTGATTATTAATGTCTGCCGTTTATCAGGAATCACATCTCTGTGTTGTCTGTCAGTCATGGCTGGAGTTTGTGATTTGCTGAGGGATAAGCATCTTTTGGACTCTGGCAGGATAAACCTAGCACAGAGCTAACTCTGTCCTTTGGAAGATGGGGCTCTGAAGGGGAGAAATGTTGCTGTCCTGAGGGCTTAGGCATGCCAGCCCTGGGTCAGATGTCTTCCAAAGCCTGCTGCTTCCACCTTTCTCTGCCCTGCCCAGGGATGTTTTCTCACCATCGGCTTCCTGTGTAAAATATTAGTGAGGGGCTGTAAGTTCTCCAGACACTTTTGGGTTGTTTGGGTCTCTGTGAATACTGATACCCTGGGGCCATCTGGATACTTCCTGATTGCTAAGTCATCATGGATTTGTCTGAATCCTTTCTGAAGGGTCTTAATTTACTGCCCTTTGGCAATCCCCACCAGCAAATGAAACTCTTCCCTGAGGGACTAGATTTGTGCAAGCAGTGGGGGAGGGGAGAATGTGCTGGAGTTTGGTGCCCAGGGGACATGAGTCAGCTGTGTGGGCTAAAGCTTACGACCAAGCTGTGGAAAGAATCTTCCTGTACTAGGACTGAAATTCTCTGGGTATGCTCAACAAGCTAGTGTTCTTGTGTGATTTAATGCAGGCTAATGGTAGCCCTGTTAGGTCATTGGCCCATTGTGGTGCTTTACCTCAGAAGGTACTGAGATATGTGTGACAGTTTTCACTTTGGAGGAAGCCACCGTCTTATATATGGGTCATGTTTCAGATGCATTGATTGCTAGATGTTATTTGAAATTTGATCATAATTTCCTTTCATAACAAGTCTCATCCACAGCATCTTTTTTAAACCACACATCCCTTCCAGAGAGAGTGGGGGTGGGAGGGGAGGAAACCTCCCAGGGTGATGTGTGGATTCCTCCTTTCGCCTTCCAGCTCCTTGAATCTTACCGTCTGCAGGGTGATTCCCACTCTGGTACCCAGGGAGAGAGCCCTGGTCTCAGCAGCAGTTGTTGCCAAGCAACAAGGAAATTCCAAAGTGATGCTGCTCACTGAACAGAAGGAGGAATCTGGCTTTCATTTCATGCCAGCACTGATACCCCTTTTTGGGATTATGCCATGCCAGGAGTATATAAGTTGGGGGTGCCCCAGTTGGCATCTGAGTGTGGAGTCCCAGCTTCTCTTCTGAGGGAATCATTTTCCTGCAACCATAATTTGTGCCTGCAAAGTTCCATTACTTAGGGAAAAAAGCAGGGGGCTGAATTATTCATCAAGATTTGTATTAAAGATCTCTGTCCTCAGCACTGTGCTGCCATAGGGGATAGGAAAGAGCTGTGAGATGTGGTTCCTTACTCAATTAGCTTACTGTGTAATGAGAGGGAAAGGAGTCATGAAACAAAGAATAATTATGAATCCAACTGTGTTGAGTCCCTGGGAACAGGGGATGGAGCGAGGAGGCCTTTTCTGACTGGTGGCTCTGTGGGGTTGGGCCAAGCTGTTTTCACCCCAATGAGGTGATCTATTAATTTACTCCTTTGAACTTTTTTCCTCATATCTGTTGTACAGAGCCCAGAGTGGCAGTACATGTGTTATAATGACCTGTCTAGTGAGCCCTGTCGCAAAACGTAATAAACAACCAACCAAAAAAACCAGCAAAACAAAACAAAAACACAACACCCAAGAAGAAGTAAATAAATGAAAATCGAAAGTTGCAATATAGAGATCAGGCTCAGCCCAGCCATCTCACATGTGACACTAAACTTGCCATGAATGGTGTTCAGATGATACATTGGTCTTCATTAGAGAAACATTGATTGCCTGCGAGATGGAAGTATTCCCTAACCCTGGGACTGGGAGTGTGTCAGGACAAGATGTATCCTTTCTCGTTCCTTGGCTTTCAGATAGAAATCACAACACATCATCTTCCACCCCGCATTTTTCGCTCCTTTCATATTTGAAGGACTGCTGCTGGTTGCATTTTGTGTTGGGTGTTGTGATAAGCTTGCCTGCATGTTGTATCATTGAATTCTTTTAGCTGAGCTGCAAATTATGCAGCATTGTACCCGCTGTTTCAGAGAAGAAAACAAGGGAAACTCCCTGCCCAGTGTTCTGTAGCTACTGTGTGACTCAGCTGGCTTTACATAACCCATAGTGTATGTGGGTGCTGTGCACCGCCCCCCTGTGTGTTACTCTTTGAGTCGTCAGTGATGCCCGAGGTGATGTGAAATACATGAAAATCTGTCCGGGGTAGATGGTTTTTGTGTGGTTTGATTCTGAAATTAGAATGCCTGTCTGTTTACCGAATTCTTGCCTCAATCCAAAATTACATGCTTGCTTCCTGTGTTAGCGTGAGCCTTGACTTTATTTATATGTTTATTTAGTTATTTTGATGCCTGCAGTCTCTTTGGTAACTGATGTTCCTTAGACCCATGAACAGTAGATTAGATGCAGTTTGCTAGTTGTATTTTTCAAGTCATGGCATAGTGATAGAACTGCAAGTGAACGGATGCAGGCATGCATGGTTTCCTAGTCAGGGCTTCAGTTCTGTCTTCCTACCTTAGAAAGCATCTTAATGTCTTAAGCAAAATCCTTCAAGCTTTAAAACCAAACAAGGCCTGGGAAAATGTCTCTGCCTCTAGAATCCCTGCTGTGAAAACATGAAGATATGATATGGGTCCTTAGTACCCACAGAAAGGCAGAAGTAATGTGATTGTAACCCTAGTATTTGGGGTGAGTGGGAGGGTGGAGCCAGGTGGATTCCTGGCGCTCATTGCCCAGCTCATTGAGTTGAGTTAAACTTCAGATTCAACAGGGGATCCTGTCTTAAAAGGCAGCATGCAGAATGGTTCAAGAGGAATAAATACCTGAGGTTGACCTTGGACACTTGTGGACACACCCTTTCACTCCCCCCACCTCCTCACAAGCATGTGCATATAATACAGCTGTATCCCCCTTCCTTTGGATCTTTGAAATCTAGCATATTCGATTCTGGCCTTTTCTACTAAAGCTCACAAACAGCTCGGAGGGCAGCAGGCGGCTGCTCAAGGAGAACTCATGATTCCTCATAGTCTGGGGCTCAACACATTGCTCAACTTTCTGTTTCAGGACTTAGCTTTGTTTTATTTTATTTTAAAAACATAGATATTTGTTCTTGAGCAGGAAAAGCCACTTGGGGGATGGGGTCTTGGCAGCTCTGTCTGGGTGGGCAGCCTCTTTCAAATGTTACGCTAGTTGGTAGCTGTCTCCAATAGGTGGAAAGCACCACCTTGTTTTGGTTCCCAAATGCATTTTGAAAGCTCCTACATGAAAATCATTTCATGGTAAATGTGGCTGGAAATAATGAATTGAGCTGCACTGGTGTTAAGTATGTTGGCACTCAGTAATGAAATATTTAGCAGGCGAACCTTCTGAAATTGAGTTGCGTTTTCTTTTTCACCGAGAACCCCACATGCTGCATGAATTTGAGACAAAATTCTCCTGGGAACGGGGAGCTGATTTTTGCATTTTGTTTGCAGTGGACCTCCTGGGGCTGCTGAAGTGGAGATCCAACACCAACCTTTTGCAGCAGAACTTGAGGCAGTTGATGAAGGTGGACGGTGGTGAGGTGGTGAAGGTAACATGGGCTGTGGAGGGAGGCTTGGCCTCGTGTTTCATGTCTGTTCTCACGCACTGACCCCAGGGGAGTCCAAGATCCTAGTTATAATCTCTCAGCAGTGACTTAAGGATATATGTGCAGTACTGCTGGGCACCTGTTGGAAGGGCTATCTGGCTTAATTTGGAAGGTGTGGGCTTTGAATCTACCTGCTCCTGGATGCTGTTTCCTCTTCTGATGAGTCCTCGGTGCTGTGCTGACAGTGCCCAGTGGCCCGTTTCAGTCACAACATTGCCTTTTTCTCTGGGTTCTTGGGGTCTCAAGGGACATGGTAGTTGGGTTGTAACCCTTGGGGGATGTCCTGTGTGTACCTGGCTTTTCACTCTTACTGCGGTCATTGCCACCATCCTTCGATTCAAGTTACTCAGAATGACCTTGAGAGCCAGCTTTGGGCATGGTAGAAATATCACAAGCACCAAGAGTCTGACGTGGTCATTTCCTTTCTGTGTGCCATTGAGCTCATGTTCAAGCCTTACATTTTGACTCTGGGGGAAATGTTAGGTATGAATTAGTTTTGGTTGTTTTGAGTGCGTTTATTGAAATATTTCATTATTTGAGAATTTCATGCAGTACACTTTGATTGCATTCACCTTCCTCCTCCCCTCAACTCCTCTCCGTTTCATCCCAACACCCCACTACTCCCCTTCCCAACTTCATGTTCTTTTAGAAACACATTTTTAAGAACCATAAATTCCAATTCCTGAAGCCCATCCACTCCTGGGCAGGGAACCATTCATCAGAGCATGGTTATCCCACTAAGGAGCCATGGCCTTAAAGAAAGCAAACTCTGCCCGAGAAACCGTCAGCTGTCCATAGTGCCTCATTTTGTGGGATGGGTTCATCTGGCTTCATCTTGTGCAGGCCTTGTGCAGACGCCCACAGCAGCTGCGTGTCCATGAGAGCCGCTAGCAGTTCCATCCAGAAGATACTGTTGCACCCTGGACCTTTCTGATCTCTGACTCTTAACGTCTTTCTGCCCATTCATCCCCTGTGGTCCTTGAGCCTTGGTGAGGGCATGTGATGTATGATTTATAGCTGAGCGCTCCACAGACACTCTCTGCACTGTGTAGGTACAGCTATTTGTTCAACCCTCCCTACTCAGTGTCCTGACCTGGAAGCCTGTGTCAGAGCAATGATCTGAGTTTCCTTAAGCACCAAGTTCTGTCCCTCTTATTACCTAATAGTTTGTGCTTCAAACTTCTTCCCTACCTTGGGCTCTTCTCCCAAGTTCCATATAAGGTTCTTGGGTGCCATCCCTTTGCCCAAATATGTCATCGTTGTCAGGGTGATCCCTCAGGACCAGGGGGATGCTAAGCTGGCCAGTGGCCTATGATGTTGCATCAATCATTTCTCCACTGCTTGGTTTGGCCTCTTCAGTTCTTCACCCTTTGTGGAGGAGTATGCAGTAGGGGACTGCCTTATCTCTGGAAAATTAATTACTTAAAACGGCCTTAATTAACGGGCAATGTGCTTAACTTCAGCGTGAATTAATTTGGTTGCACTACTTTCCTGCGTCCGTTGTGTAACTGCTCCAACACACCCTCGCGAATCTTAAAATTTTAATCATCTCTTCAGTCCTGCTCTTGTACCAATGGCTTGGACAGCGTTAATTGCATTTTATACTTCCTTGGGTTCTAAATCCCTAGTTCAGATGGAAACTGGGCTGATAAATGAATGTACTTGGAAAGACAATGCATTTGATGAAGTTTTATCTTTCATTTTGAAGTCCTTGTGTCACAGGTTCATTGTACTTCTGTTGATTTGGTGACACACCAGGAAAAAACAATCTAGAATAATTTTGTCTTCTTTATTCCCCTTAGCTAATGTACTCTTCTATCTGAATATTCATCCATGGAAGTGATTTTCCTATCTCTGTCTCCTTCTGATTAATCTAGTGGTCCTTCCAGTGTTCACTGGTTCTCGTGACTGGCCTGGGGTAACCTCACCTAGTCTTACCTGGTGTGCTTGACTTGTTCCTTCCCCTCTGCCACCGTACTTCACCCATGCTGTTCCTGGAAAGATAAACTGACTTGCCTAAGTCATGCAATGTTGTTGGTCAGCAGAACTTGAGGGATCTGGTTTTACAGGACTCTTTCTTCTGTATTTAGAGACACTGATAGATGGTGGGGTATATTCTATTTATTTCACAACTCTCTTGTGTATTTTTATAACTGGTGGAGGAGGGACAGCAGTGTTTGATGGACTGAGAAAGGAATTTGTATGTTTAGTGAGAGAAGTGGATTCCCATGGAAGTGGAGAATGAAGGTGGCTGTTTGATTCCTCATTGGGTATTCGGAATGAGGGGTGAGGAGGTGTCTGAGCAGCAGGCCTTTAGCTATAGGTGGGGACCCTTTCCAGATATTTGTCCCTGACTACCAGGTGCTGTGCCCGAAGGAGACTCTGCTCTCTCCAGTTCTGACTCTGGGCCATGTCATTCATCTTAGTGCCATTGGTAGATCTATTGCAGGGAGTTTGTGTAAACTGTGATGAGCTTGGTACCCAGGGAGCCTGTTTTCAGGGGCATTGGGCCGTTAGCAGATGGCCTAAAGCTTTGGCCTTTGCAAAGACTTACAGTCTGAAAAGGATGGGGAAAGTAACAAGGTTGTACAGACCCAAATAATCAAGATTCATTAAGATCTTGTCATGTCCAGACTGGAGTTCTTGATGGAAAGGGTAGTTTACCTTCTGCTGGTTGTGTGTAGTGGAGCTTGGGTAGCCAGTGACCCACAATGATGACTCGTCTCTCTGAGCCCCAGTTCTCCTGCTAGTTCTTCTAATTTTAAAGCATGAAGCACAGGTGGGTAGTGGGAGCTGCCACTAGTTTAGGAACAGGTTCCTTAGTCTGCAAAAGGCTGTGACATCTAAGATCCCCTGCCTTGCTTGCCAGAGCCTATGGGTGCTTGTGTGTAGGCTGAACCCAACACCTGTTGCAGCCGTCCCTTTGATATTCCACTTGTGTGGCTCTTCACCTACTTCCTCCTTAAAAACAGGGTTTTTTCTTTCTTTCTTTCTTTCTTTCTTTCTTTCTTTCTTTCTTTCTTT
>LOEQ01001312.1:196594-225228 GCA_001685075.1 Bramus lutescens
CTTTCTTTCTTTCTTTCTTTCTTTCTTTCTTTCTTTCTTTCTTTCTGCTTTTGGTTTTGTTTTTGAGATCCCACCTATATACCATACATTGTCCCCCATTACTCTGCTCATTTCAATAGCTTTATTATATTTAGAGTTGTGTAATCCCCAATACTATCTAAGAAGTACTGCCTTCATTACCGACAAAGGAAATTCAGCGCTACCAACAGTCACTTCCCATAGTCTCTACCACCTATAGTCTTGTTTCTTTTTCTGTGTTTGCCCCTCTGGACATTTGCTATAAAGGAATGGTGCAGCGCTGCTTCTGAGTCTAGCTCCTGTCTGTCGTTGGGTGCCACATGAACATTCAGTTCCTGGACAGAGCATCCATGCTATAGCTTTCCTGAGTGACAGTCCATTGGGAGGGTAGATAGAAAATACACACTTTGATCACCTGTTCTTCAGTTGATGGACTTTTTTTTTTTTCATCTTTTTCAATTGCCAACAGTGCTGCTTTAGATCTTTGTGGGCAGGTTTTGTGTGAGCATTATGTTTTCCTCTGTTTGGGATGTATACCTAGGAATGCTATTGTTCAGTTATAGGTTGCTGTGTATTTAAGTTTTTGAGGAATTAAAAAGTTGCTCTCCAAAGCCCCTGTGCTATTTTATATTTATCCCAGCAATGAATGTACAATAGGCTCCTGTTTCTCTGCGTCCTCTCCCACACTGGACTGTTGTCCGCCATGTTGGTGGTAGCCTCTATAGTGGTTGTGACGTGGGAGTCTGTGTGGTTTCAGTTTAGGTGTTCCCATTGGCTAGTGATGAACCATCTATACTTTGTTCCTTTTTTGGCCAATGGGGTATTGTATGTCGTTCCGCTTATTCTTGGGCATCTCTGCCACCAGAGATTGCACCACTTCAGTATAATCTAGTCCAGTCCATTTTCAACCTTCTTTAGAGTGTGGGATTTGATGGCTTCTAGGGTAACATAACTTTGAAGTCTAACTTTTTTCTTAATTAAATGAATGCTGCTTTGCTTTCCTATATAGCCTTACTTCTTTTGAGTTTCAGTAGACTGTAGAAACAGTATATTGGTTCCTGGTATGGTATAAATACTTCCCAGCACACTGTAGTGTTCCTTGGCTACAGAAATATTCTCCCATTTTCTTCTTGATGGCTTGGTTGGTAGAAGGTCTTTGCCTTCCTGAGCTGAAACCTGAAGCGCTATGGCTTCTTCTGGTCACTCATGGCCTCTTACACTTGGTTTGTATAGACTAATCTTTTATGTCCTTATGAAAATACGAAAAAGGAGGCTTGAGAAAAGTCTATGGGTAGAGTCAGGTGACATAGGGCATCTCCCAGCTCTGGTCTTTCTCCATTTGGCCCAGTATAACCTTCTTTTGTCTGCAATCCAATCACGTGAAATTGTGCCTTATTCACAGGTCACCTTAGTAAAACCTTGGAAATTAGTAGTTTAACCACTTAATTCATATATTTATTGAGACAGGGTCTCACTCTGTAGGTCAGGTAGACCCAGGACTCCTAGTCTTCGTGCCCTAGTGTTGGGATTACAGGTGTGTACCAGTTAATGTTGTATATCCAGGGCTAGGGAAAGGTAGACCAGATAAAGATAGGTAAATTGTCAGAGCCCATGGTTGTCCTAGGCTGGGGACAGAAGGATGCAGGGACTGTTCACTGACCTCTTGTGTCTTTACAGTTCCTGCAGGACACCCTGGATGCCCTCTTCAACATCATGATGGAGAACTCTGAGAGTGAGACGTTTGATACCTTGGTGTTTGATGCTCTGGTAAGGGGGCCTTCCTTTCATCTGCTCAGAGGGTGAGGTGTTCTTTCATGCTGCAGCCTTTGAAAGGGGAAGGAACCCATCTTAGTCACCTTGAAAGCCTTTCAATTGTGGAGTCAATCAAAAGGGTACCCCAGAGGAGCACAAAGAAGCTTTGACTGTGAAACTATAGTTATGTTAATACCCCTGTGAGGGGTAGGGGGATCCAAACCTGGGGATGGCCTCAGTTGCAGGGACCTTCCCAGCTTATTTCCTCAGAAGAGTCCAGAATGGTTTTCCTCCTGCCACCCCTGAACCTGTTTTGGTTACATTGACAGGTCTTTATCATTGGACTAATCGCGGATAGGAAATTTCAGCATTTTAATCCCGTTTTGGAGACTTACATTAAGAAACACTTCAGCGCAACCTTGGCCTACACGTGAGTTCTCTCCTGCACCGTTTGAAAACCAGTGCCGCCTTCTCTGATGTCCACGGTCATTTTCTTCTGTGACTATGGCCTATAGCTACATTTCTCAGCTCAAAGCTCTGGCGTATTTGGTAGCATTGTTTGTTTCTTAACAGACCTGAAAATCTTGTTGGAAGAGATCTGTGATAAATAAGCCTCATGTTCTGGAATGAATCTTCATTCTCCTCCCTACCTTCCATTTATCTTGGAAAATTTGTGTTTATGTTCAATGAAGCTGATCTATGGATGTGTGCTCCCTGTCGGCTGCAGCTCCCCAACAAGCATCTGATGAATGAATAAATGGATATGTTTCCATTTTGAGGATATTGGCCCTGTAATGTACACAAGATGCAGTTTCATTTTATTCAACCAGTCTCCTTCTTTCCCTAAAGCATTTCTTCTCTTTTCTTATATAAGTTTTAGCTATTAAACTACTTAAATACATATTTTTTTTTTCTGTCTGTCTGGGCCCTTTGTCTCTAACTCTGTCTGACCACACAGTGGATGTATGGGGCCTGGGCCAGCAAGGCAGGTTACCTCCTGTTTGGTAACACAATTCTGGATGCAGGATACATGGGTTTAAATGACAACTCTGTCCTTTATGAATTGTGTGATCTTAGGCAATTTGCTTAACCTCTCTGGCCTTCAGCCTTTCTGTCTATAAAAAGAGAATAATATTGTAGTCTTGTTTGAGAATTTTAATGAGTTATTAGAGTGCTCAGAATAAACCCTGATGCTTAGGCAGCAAGCACTAAAGCAGTTGTTGGGGTTCATTTACTTGTTCTTTCTTGTTAGGATTTAATGACATGTATTCAAATTTTGAATTGTGTAATTGCATTGAAAATTAAAAAAAAGTTGCACACAGACCATTTCTTTAGAAACACCACACTTAGAATTTTGAGTCTATAAAATGAGGCCCCATCTGTGGTTCTGAGAAGACCTTGTAAATGCCTGTGTTCTCTGCCTGTGGGTAGCTGTGAACTCAAGGCCCAGGGCTACCAGCCTATGAAGCCAGTGGGTTGTACAGTCCAGTGTTGTGCTGCAGGTCCCTTCCTTCCCTGTCCTGCCTGTTTATAACAGGTGGTGGGGTAGAGTCCCTGGCTGGGGTGGGAGCTGCAGAACCTCCTGGAGCCCACAGAGCAAGCTGTGATGAACCTGTTGTTAGTCTTCTGTTAATGTTTATTTAAAGCCCTCTGTTCACTCAGTGGAGATGCCCTGTGAGTTGGCATATTGGACATTTTCATATAGACTTTCTGGGAGAGAAATAGTTTGTAGTGCCTTCTTGTCCTTCTGACCAAGCTTGGCTATTCCTGGATTGTGCATGTGGCCAGCTCATGTCTATGCATGTAGCAGGATCTCCATATGTAAGCCGATTGCAAAGTTTTCCTTCCAGCCACGACTAATCGGCTGTTTTGAGAGTAGCCTTCCTACTTTAACACAGTGATTGAGAGCAGCGCTGAGATCTGCCTGTAGTATCTACTGTCTGATGTGAGCCTCAACCTTGCTGAGGGGTTGGTATCCTGATTGGCGGAAAATATGAAAATGCAGAAGTGTATCTCTGTAATGCTTGTTTAGCATGCCTGAAGCGCTAGCATCTTATAGCCTGGTTGTAATGGGTCTCACCTGTAATCCCAGCACTCAGAAGGTGGAGTTAAGAGGATCAGAAGTTCAAACTCCTAGGCTACGTAAGTATGAAGACAGCCTGGGCTATATGAGACCCCATTTGAGAAAAAGTGGTGTGTGCATGCGTGTGTGTGTGTGGTTGGGTGTGTGTTTAGTTTTTGGGAAATTATTCAACAGGAGAAATTAAAGCACTATTTTTATCTTTAAACTTAGATAATAGAGATAAGAATCAGTACCCTCCTGTTATGTCTGTGCTGTCTGCTGAAAAGACATGTGTTTTGGAAAATAGATATTTGTACTATGTTTTGTTAAACTTCCAATCCATTGTTTTCTACATTAACTACAAAAGTTAGTTAAAAAAAGAAAGAACCTATATGTAAGTAAGTTACTAAAAAATAGGACCCCACATGTTTGACATTGTACTTAAAACAGTAAAATCCTTTTTTCCCTAATAGTCTTAAAAGTTTTAAATTGTATATGTATATGTCTGTAATTGTTCTGCATATGGGCATGTGAGTGCAGATGTTCATGGAGTCCAGAAGAGTCCTGTATAGCTGCTGGGAACCAAACTTGGTTACTCTGGAAGAGCAGAATGTGATCCTAACTACTGAACCATCTCACCAGCCTTTAAAACAGTAAAATCGTGGTTCTAAGGAACTTTGGTTTCTAAACAATGAATCTGAGTATTCCAGTTTTGAAACACCAACGGTGTAAGTTTTGACTTGTGATTTGGAGCACCACTGAAGGCTGCCCCTGCATATTATTCTATTCCATTCTGGGTGCTTACGTTCTGTCAGTTATTTGAAACTGCAGCACTGTGTATTGTCAAAGCAGAATCTCCATCCATCCTGCTCCTTGTTGAAATCCACAGGTCTCATTTTGTATCCCTGGCCTGGAACTCACTTTGTAGATCAGGATGGCCCCTGAGTCAAGGGTTCACCTGCCTGTGCCTCCCAAATGCTGAGGTTGAAGGCATCTGACACTGTGCCAAACAAGTGTTGCCATCTTTTGTATTTCTTTCCAAAGAGCTGCACAAGCAGAATGAAGGCTCCCAGCAGTGGGTGTTCCCTTTAGCACCCCATCTCCAGTACTGCTCCCTTCGCTGTCACTGGAGGCTAGGACACCAAGGCTGTACCCAATATTGATCCTAATGAGAGAAGAGTGCTCCTCTGAGGATTACTCTTCTGTATGCTGTGGCTCTTTTCTATCCCGTGCTCTGAGTCTCATGGGGGCTGCCTTGGGCTCTCCATTGGCATCATTGAGGCTCCATTTGCTCTGGCCTTTTCTGGCTCCCACCAGAGGTTTTGATCTTTGGGCAGGTAGGAAATGACCTTGCAGATTTATTTTCTGGATTTGGGCTATTCTCTTTGTGAATCATTAGCATTATCATTTTATTCCTTTCATTGATTAGTGCGCTGGAACAGTTCCCATGGCCAAAGTGTGTGCTGTGGACTTTGTTGTTGCTGAGTGGGCATGGGAATAGAGGTGAAAAGGAAAGGTGTTGTGGATCTTGGGACAATAATAGGAGCCAAATAAGACAGACTTATCCAGGATTTTAGCGGTGTCCTGGATATTAAGGGCTAACCTGAGTTGCTTTTGCTTTGGGCACTTTCCAATGAGTGGCTCCTGATGCCAGGTTCCACGGCAGATGGATCCAGCAAGTCAGCCTTCAGAACACACTCAGTTCGCACCATCAGGCTGGCTCCCCTGAGTGGCTCAGGCTTCCTTTCTGGGGCGCTGTAACCTGATAAGTGTCAGAAATGCCTTCTTACGCTTTTGGTCACTCACGAACCTGCTCACTTATTCTTGATTTAACTAACATTTCACGTAGGGGGCTGGAGGACTGCTCTTACAGAGGATCCGATTTTGATTTGTAGCATGGTATCTCTTGACAGCCTGTAACTCTAGTTCCAGGGACTCTGATGCCTTCTTCTGGACTCTGAAGGTGCCAGACACATTATATGCAAGCAAAGAACAATACATATCAAATAAAATTTTTCAAAAATTTCAAAATATCTAAAAATATTGAATGTGTGTGTGTGTGTTGTTTTTCTACATATGTCTGTGTAGATATGTGTACATGTACAGGTCAGATCTTGATATCAGGGGTTCTCCTTCACTTTCCATGTTATTTTTTTGAGGCAGGCCTTCTCAGTAAACCTGGAGCTCACTGATTTAGTTAGACTCATTGACCTATAGATCCCACAAACCCTCATGTGTCTGCCTCGCCAGTGCTGGTGTTGCAAGCACTTGCTACTACAATGCCTGACTTTTTAAGATGGATGCTGGAGATGGAACTGAGGTCCTCCTCCTTGTGTGCTGAGCCCTTGGCGCACTGATCCATCACCACAGACTGCTATTTTTGCTTGTTGGCCTGGAGAAATGGCTCCATGATGACACATACTTTGTGCTCCTTCAGAGGACCTGAATTTTATCCCTAGCATCACATGGTGGCTCATAATTGCCTGTAATTCCACTCCCCTATGATCTGATGCCTCCATGGCCATCTACACAACATGGTATTTATAAACTGGCACCCTCCCACATACACACATAAATAAATCTTTAAAGATATGAAATTTCAAAGCTTTTTCATTGCTATAATGATGTCCATGTAGAAAGAATAATTTTATGAATTCAGGCAGTTTTTTTTCCTTGTAGCCATTGCTAGGGACAAGATACCTGTAACATATTGCTATCCCACAGGCCCCCCTTGCTCTTAAAGTTGGTGTCATTCTTAAAGAGGCAGCCACGTTTTCATTTCTATGTCACAGCTCTATTTTGTCTTCTCTTGTACATCATGTACTCTTGTGCATCTGGCCTTTCTCCTTCAACATAATGGTTTTGAGATTCATCCATATTGCTGTATGTGTCATTGTTTGAATTGGGTCCTTTTGTATTTCTTAGTTTTCTCCCTTGATTTGTTCAGTCATTATTGATAAATGGGCTGGGGCTGCTAGTTTCCTGTTATTCTGCATAAGGTTGAGGAATCTTCTTGCGTTTTATAGACACAGTATACATTTTTCTTTGGTGAACACTTGGAACCAAATTTGGGGGAGAGACACATATACAGCTTACGAAACTATCATATCACTTTGCACTTCCTCTAGCAACTTAGAAACATCACTTTGTGTTGATTGGCAGGGTGTGGCCGTGGTTGCAGCTCAGTCAATAGAGTGCACAGAAGACGTGGCTTGAGCCTCAGCACATTATAAACAAGGTCTGATAGCAAACACCTGTAATCCCAGCACCCTGGAAGTGGGGAACAGTGAGCAGAGGTCTAAGGTTGTTCTCAGCTGCATAACAGCAAGTGCCCAGGCCATAAGAGACCTTGTCTTATAACCCAAACAAACAAAACAACTCCACTAATCTACATTAGTGGTACAGACCCCCCTGTTGGGCCTCTCCCTTCTTGTACATAACAGCTGAGCAGTGTTCTATTCTCTTTCATAATTAAATTATTTACATGGCTCAGGTGATAGGCATTGATCGCATTGCTCATATATTTTACTACTTCAGACAAAGCTGAGGCAAATGTTACTGAATACATCTGTAATTGCTGCTATGCAAGATTTCCTCAAAGGGAAGTTGCTGATGTCAAAGGATTTGAATATTTTTGCTTGTATCTGGCATCAGTGATAAAATACCCTGATGCATATTTGTTGGTTTCCCTTCAAAGAGTATTGCTTTGATTTATCCCCTCATCTTGTCTTCACTTGGCAAATATTTTAGTTGTTATTTGTTTATATACTGTATTATTTACTTTTCCCCCCATGGGCTGGGGATTGGATGCTGGGCCTGGCACCTGCTGAGGGCATCCTCTGACTTAGATGCTTTCTCATCCCTGTCTGATTTTAATTTGCATGCATTTGTTTATTAATGAAGTTGATTATTTTTCAAATTATATTTCCCAAATTTTGTTTGTTTTAAATTGAACTTTTCACATACCCTGAAGTTCTGAATGAATCTGTTACCATTTGGACTCTCTGGTTATATGTAAAAAAGGAAATTTTAAAGCTTTTTCCTATGCTAACAATTTTATAAAACGATATTTTGTGCTAGCACCCTTGAGACCAGCCTGGTCTATCAGTGTCTCAACCTTCTAATGCTCCCTCCCTTTAATACAGTTCCTCATGCTGTGGTGACCCCAACCAGAAAATTATTTCATTGCTACTTTGTAACTGTAATTTTGATACTGTTATGATTTGTAATATAAGATATCTGATCTGCAGCCTCTAAAGGAGTTAAGAAAGGGTCCAAACCCACAGGTTGAAATTTGCTGAATAGTCCCAGGGCAGCCAGGAGTAAATAGAGAGACTCTCTCAAAAAGCAAAAATAAACAAACAACTTCATCCCACCCAAATAAAAACTGCCAAAACCTTAAGATGTTATGAATTATATTTTTCAAGTTTACAAGTCATTTGTATTTATTCCCCATTATTTATGTCTGTCATGGGATGAACAATTGGAAAAATAATTCTGATGAATTTGTATGTGCTGTGATTTGTGTAAACCTTTTCATGTTATTGAGTTGTTTCACACTTCCAGTTTATAAATATGACCATGAGAAGTACAGTTATTATTTATGTTTTTAAAATTAAATGTTTTAGGGAATTCAGTTATTAGGAAATGTAACATCTCCATTAGAAATCTTATTTTCATCCTCTTAATAGGGATCCTTAGGAAATACATTTAAAATTTTGTGCTATTTATTTGGAAATTGCCATCTAATAATTTCCTATTTCCTTCAGTATAAGGGCTGTACTTGACACAAAATCAGCTAGGCTGCAGAGAGGTGGTGCCAAGTGAGGAACCCTTTCGTACCACCCCTTTAATATTCTTATACTACTGGGAAGACATTTTATCAGGTGCTTTGTCTGATTAGAAAACTTTATGAATATGCATATATTCATAAGTGAAAACCTGAGTAAAAATGTCGAGTTGGGATTTCTGAACTCTTAATTGACATATGTTTCCCTTGGGACTAGGAAGCTGACCAAGGTGTTACGGACCTACGTGGCCAGTGCTGAAAAGCCAGGAATCAATGAGCAGCTATACAAAGCCATAAAAGCCTTGGAGTACATCTTCAAGTTCATCGTGCGCTCACGGGTACTCTTCAACCAGTAAGTGTTCAGCCAAGGCCTGGGTAGATCCTCACTTCTCTCTTGGTTTCCCTTCCTACTTTTTCTCCTCTTTGTCCTCCTCTGTGTGCTTGACTTCTCCTTCTCCTCCTTCCCACTTCTTGCCTTCTGTTTGGGCCCAGACTTTCACAGATGAAGGGCAGGGGTGCATTTGCCCACGCTGTCTGCTTCCATAGCCGTCCCTGCAGAGTGTGTACTGTTCAGAGGTTCAGAAGTGTGCCTGTGAGCCAAACATTGTCTGCTGAAAGCTTTTGGAATGCTTCTCACGCAGCGCTGGGCATCCACCAAGGACTTGGCAGAACTTTTCAGTATATCTTCATAAAGCAAAAGCCCCACAAGAGCAAACAAAAAATGAAACAAGCAATAAGAGGAAAAAGCCAGAATCAAGTTGTACAGCCTCACACGAGAGCACTGTGGGACCCCGACCCCTTTTCTCCTTCCCATAGAGTGCTGTGTTTCTATAGATACTAGTGCACCCTCGGGCACTCTGCCTAATGGCAGCTGACCACCTTTAGAGTTAATTTTGAACTTGAAAGCAAGTTGGGATATTTATGATTTGATTGTCTTAGAGAATGCTGGTTGCTTATAAATTGATATTTCTATCCTCCACAGTTGTGTTGTTAAAATGAAATCACTTTGTAGTCTCCCCCAGTATCTCACACTGGTAAAAGAGATGTGGAGGTGGATAGTTTGGGTGTAGGGTGTGGATGTGGACTCAGCTTATTTTTGGAGAGTGCCATTTTGTGGGTGACTTGCAGGGAGTGTTGTGAGCACATGGCGGCTGTTGGAGATTTATTAGGTTTCTACTCAGAGAACAGAGATGGGCTTTGTGAACCCATCAATCAGAGACCACATGGGGCACACCACATGTGATTAGCGAAAAACGGACCCAAAGTTCACTGGACCCCTGTTAATACCCACTTCCTCTAAGCTTCCACTTCACTTGCTTGTAGCGGATGTGTTCATAGGCACCAAGAAGAAAGGGAAAGAAAACATAACGAATGCCACAGCAGCATGCTACTGACCTTGTCAGACAGTAGTGGTCAGAAATGGTGAGATTACTAGTGACTGGGCAGCCAGCCCTCCCTGTGCTGTTGGGCACAGTACTGAGTGTGCTCCATTCACTCTGGGGTTTCCATGGTTAAGCCAGTAGTCATATGAAGACCCCGGTTGGAGGCACACATCTTGTCCTTGATCAGTATCTCAAAGACATGCTCTTTCTTTTCACTTGCTGGAGATTGGCACAGCACTTCATGTAGGCAGATTGTCTGTTAGGCTGTTTAAGCTGGTAATGATTTTCTCGCTAGTTGGTGAGAATGGGAACAAGGTAGACTTGCCTGTGCTTTTTTTACATGTTGTCTGGTTTTTATTTCCGTCATGCCGATTATGTGACAGTCAACACTGTGGCTCCTGGAATCTTCATTTTTAATTATTTTTCCCAGTATGCCCCTCCCATCTCTGCACATATCATGACTGCACATACATACATGCATAGATATGCCCTTCCCCTCTCTGCACATGACTGCACATGCATACTTGATATGTAGTGGTCAGCGGACACCTTGCTGGAGTTGGTTCTCTCCTTCCACCATGTGGTTTCTGAAACTCTTACCAGGTGAGCCCCCTTGCCAGCCCCCACCTTTCCCATTTCTTTAAATTCTCTCATTACAGTATGGTTGGAAGAAAAGAAGACCCATAATAAGTGATGTGGCTTTTAACATGTTTGACCTGGACAATTTTAATCTTGTCCAGTGTCTGATCCATGTGCTGCTAAGTCAGGGATTCGGTGATATGTGTCTTTCCTGCAGCCACAGTGAGGATGTCCTCATTCCTCAGAGAATCACAACAACAGCCTGTGTATTTGGGTTGTTATAGTACATGACTCTTTTATGCAACAGGACTGTGTTAGAAATGACCATGGCTACTCAGTCCACTGAGGTCAGCCAGGGGCACCAGGAGCAAATGCTCTGCCTCACTTTGGTCCTTTTGAAGCACAGAATAGGAACACAGAGTTGCAGGCATAAGCTCTTGGAATCATGGTGTCTCTCAGATTTGTTTACTTTGATCTGCCTTGTGGTGGTCAGCAATATGATTGGCTGCTTCTCAACCTTCAAAATCAACTTCGATGGCTTCACTGGGTGAGGCTCCTGTCACCCACCCACCCTGTATACAGCCTGCAGCCTGGAAAAGACTGGCTCACATTTGCTTGCTCCATGGTGTCCTCATGTTCTCAGCATCCAGTATCTTTCTCTCCTGTTATCTTTAGAGATTGTCTCTTTTTCTCATGATCTCAAGGCTCCTCTGCTTTTCCTGGCATGATACCTTCAGTTTGAGCAGTGAATTCAGGCTGTGGGATATGGAGCTATGCCAGGCTCTCTTAAGAAGAACCTCTTCCAGCTTTCAAATGCTGTGTGTTATTCTCATCTCGTGGACAGAATGTTGTCACATGACAACCCTATCTTTAAGCTCCAGTACGTATATATTGGGCAGATAGCTCCACTCTCTTTCTCATACCTTCAACCCAGAATATCTGTTGCTTTGAATGCTTCTTACTTCCCTACCTCATCTCAGGTTCTGCATTATCTTCATGAAATCTGTGGAACTTTTCTTTCTCATTCCAGACTCTTGTCTCCAGCATCTCTGTGATTTTAAGTCATTGGAATACTAGATGCCCAACAGAAGGATGGACTACTAAAAAACACACAGCTGCCTGTAGGAATGTGACGTTAGAATACCACTTCTGCTCTCCCTCTTCTCACAGATACTGACACATACGCTATTGGGCCACTGTTGTGAGCCACATGGGACATCTCACATGGGATGTGAGTCGGCCCCGAAGGGTGCAGCCACATCCTCTTCTCCACCCCTTCCTCCTCTTCCTTCTGCCTGGCAGTCACAGAGCCTGGCTTCAGGCATTTGCTGTCAATCTCTTCCATTCTCAAAAGGTACAAGAAGAGATTGTCTTCAGCTCGAAGGGCTCTGATTCTACCATGACTTCCCCATGTTGTCTCTCTCTGGTACTGAAGCCAGAACTTTCCTTGGAACCTCTCACACCCCTTGCTGTTGCCTCTCTGTCTGCCCATGATATTATAACTTAGTATCTGAAAGTCTATCTCAGTGTCCTTTTGAACTGTGTGCTCCACCTAAAACCTAACAATGAACCTTGAGTATGACACAGGAAGTACCCCATTTAGGAGCTCAGGAATTCTCTCTTTCCTGGGCTGGGCCCTCAGGCTTCCTCGCTCCTATCTAAGTCTCAGCAGGAGCTAGCCTCATCACTGTTATTTTTAACTAAGTCTCTATCACTCTGTTTTACCAACAAAGATACCAGGGTGAAAACTCGCTAGTTCAGAGAGACAAGAGACAGCACCCAGCTGCTTCTTCCTCTGCTGTCATCACAGATGTGAGCTTTCTCTTATGCCATCTTAAACAAAAACTCCTCTGAACGGGTGTCCTTCCCATCTACTTCCTATGCCCCCCCCCACTTCCTCTTAGACTCTGTTTTTTTCTATTGACTGATTGCTTGCTCTGCCTCTTGACCTATGGTTGACTTTAAGCCTGGTGTACAATATTCAAGCAGAAAGATTTTAGATTAAAGGTATACATTAGGGCTGAGCCGCACCACAGCTAGAGGCATGTTTTTCCAGTAAATAACTCAACCTCAGGGTTCAAAGTGTAATCAAATATCCTGCAACACACCCCAAACTGAATTTCTTTGCTAGAATAGCATGCTCTTTCTCAGAGCCAGGATTGTCCAGGGCACAAGTTGAATGTCAGCTATCTCTAAGAAACAGTGAAGTCTTTCATGGCCTTCTTTACTGACACATGGGGGTCACAGTGATGTCCTGATCACCCTTGTCTTTCTCTTTTCCTTTTTGCTTCTCTCCTTTGTTCCTTTCTTCTTCTTCCATATATATGTAATGAACTCGAGTCCTGTCTGTATCACCAGTTTCACAGCCTTTCCAACTTCTTCTTCATGTTCCTGAGTGTAGCTTTTAACTGCCCACCAGAATTTCGGAGAGATGAAAGAAAACATGTACCTTTTAGAATACGAAGTGCACTTGTGGTCATATTGGTTAGACACAAGATGTACCTCTTTTGCATATCTATGGCTGAAGACTGTGAGATGTTTTGGTATCTCATGGATTCCACAGGCTGGAAAATGGAAAAGCTTGTGCCCTTCCTGTCAGAGCTGCTTCTGCAGAGGCTTCCTTTCCAGCCCATGACATCATGATGTCTTGTCCTTCCACAACATTTGCCTTTGACTTCAAGGGCCTGTTTGAGTCTTGCCCCATTCTTGTTTTGAATGGGTTACTTGAAGAGCAAAGAGCCTGGTATCCCAGGCAGGTTGTCTGGAGTGCTTGCTCATCAGCAGTTCTAAGCAGGTCTCATGTGGGATATTTTCAGTGGGGAGAAAAAGAAACCCGAGTTCTCATTTTCTTACCTGCAGTACACTCATTACCTTGGGAGAAAAGCAGCTGTGCTCATAACTGTGCTTGATAAGTGTGTTTTTTTGTTGTTGTCTTTTTTTTTTTCAGTTGGAATAAACTTTTGGGGTCTATTCTTTTTTTTTTCTTTCAAAATGGTCTGCTGCGTTTTCAAGTATAATACAGTTGCTGTGTTAAATTCTGGTATAATTGTGATTAATTGTTCTTCCTGAAGAACAAAGAGATGAAATTCTGGGGATAGTGATGCTTACTGTGTTGTCTCATGGCCTTTCTGTGGTGCAGTCCCATCCCATACTCTTTGTTCTAGTTAGGGAGTTCCTTTTTGTCTTTAAATGAGAATGGCAGTTCTGGCCCAAACAAATTTGGTTCATGGTGAACTCAGAGAAAGACTCCAGGCAGTCAGAGGCTCCTCTTTGTGTGTTTTTTCTGCCTTCTGTGTAGGTGGACCGTATTAACTAGAAAGCTCAAAGCAGACATCCTGCATCAGACCCGCTGAATGCTGGCCTGTGCCTAGCTATTGCTTGTCACCTTATCTGCCTTTTGTGTGCTCTAGTCTCTGTTTGTCATCTGGTGTTAAGCTTTGTGAATAATTAGTTATTGATCATGAATAAGTTATGCCGATCCGTCTTTGTGCTCTCATTCTTTGGGTCACAAAATAGAATGTAGTTCATAGACAAAGAGCCTGTCATCATTCATTGTTAATGAATTCTTATTGGAAACAGAGCAAGGAATGAGGAGGTCCTTACTCATCAATTTATTTATTGATATGTTTCTGGATTCCTTCTTCTCATCCCTTCCTCCATTTCGAAGTAGGTCAAATGAGTAACTCTTCTTGATATATTTGATAAAACCAGGATGGAAAGTTCTGGAGACTTCCTGCTGATATCTCATTACAGACAGATGTGTCAAAGGAGTCACTGCACAGTGTAAGCATTCGTTAGGCTACGGCAGAGTTGCTAAGAGAGCAACTTATTATTAAAATGTCATCCATGAGAGGTTCTTTGTAAGGTGTCTAATATTTTAAAGGCTCATTCACTATGTTTTGCAGTTTTTGGAACAGTTATTGTTAGCCTACAGATTTATAACTGTTGCTTGTTTTATGGATTTAGGTCTTTGCTGACATGAAGGTTTTTCTCTAGTGTTTTACTTAGTGTGTACATTTCTTTCTTCATTTTTTTATTTTCCAACTCTCATTGCTTCATATTTCATATACTATTTTCACCTTGCCCAGACTTGTCTTCTAATTCATAATGTAGGTTGGTTTTGAACTCATGTTGACCCTCTTGTCTCAGCCTCTTCAGAGCTAGGATTACAGGCTTGAGCTTCCACGCCTTGCTTAAGGTATGTCTTTTTACAAATAGCATGCATGTATTCTTATTTACCAATCTCATAATTCTTTAAATTTATCTTCTTTTTGTTTACATATAAGGTTGTGAGGTTTTAGATTCCATTTCTCAACCTACATTAAAAGCAGATATTTTCTAAAGCAAATGGTATTTCCTAGACCATAGCATTGGAATGAGGAGGGCAGAGGGTTGTAGTGAAAACACAGGTCATGTTAAACTGCGGACATCGTTAAAGAGGACGAGATGAGGGATAATTTTTAAGGTACGGGTGAGGAAGATTACCTCAGATATCTTGGTTTAACTCTCTTTGGATACAGTAAACATGCAGGAGTAACCTCAGTCCCAGGTCGCTGCCTGGATGGATATCTTGGTAAAATTATACAGCTTTGTTACCATCCCTCACACCTGATGTGTTAGTTTCTGTGGGAAACTAAATGCTGAGGACATTCCCTTCATAGCCTCCAGCTTTAGGTACTTTGGGGAAATAGGGTCTGTATAGAAACTACATTTTGATTTTGACAACTTTTACATTCTCATTTTAAATAAAGATTTTTCTCCTTAGTACCTGTTCATCAACAGCCCTGTAGTTAGGCTTTGATTGTAAATTGTTGCATGCACATTGGTCTCCTGGTTGCTTGTTTGGTCCTGACATAGGAGGCAGAAGTGATTGGTGCCTGGAAATCAGTGTCCTACCCTTTCTGCCATAGGGGAGTCATCTTTTCTGGAGACTCTCCCCTGGAGTCTGGCGGTGAGTTCTATTTGTTAAGAGAAATCCACATGTGTCGGGTTAAGGGGTATCAAGGATTCATTAAGATATAAAATGGAGGAAATACACTCACAGATATAGGATTATGGTAAATCCAGTTGCAGAGTCCTTGGAAAGCTGGGAAACTTGCCACTTGCTGCTTCTTGCTTCCTGACTCAGTCTTCACCACCCAAGAGAGCAGGACCACCCTCCTTCCTTCTGTATAAGAGGTCACCACCTCTGTCTGGCCAGATTGCCCAAGGTCATAGGCCAAATGATTATCCACTACATCTATTCCTCTGGTTTTTTTTTAAGAATTGGTTATCTTTCCAAGCAGTGGGCCTCCAACAAATAAATAAAACAGAAAAGATTCAGTAGATAAAAAGGCATGGGAAGTTTGAAAATAAAAATGAAGAAGGAAATTCCATTCGCATATAGAATTTGGAAATGGCATGGATCATTAGACTTCTAAGAATTTTTGTAATCCTCAATACGTTCACATCAATAATCAAACATCATTATAAAAATAATCTTTATTCATGTAACTAGAGTCACAAATCAGATTTAATCACGTTAAGAGCAGTACTTAAAGGTCTTCAAAACCAAGAGACGGCAGGCTGTTAAGGCAGCTCAGAGGCTACCGCACTTGCTCATCTTCGGAGGACCCAAGTTCAGTTCCCAGAAAGCACACAGTAGCTTACAAACATCTTCAAGTGCAGTTCTGGGGCATCTGATGGTCTCTTCTGGCCTCTGCCGACAGCACACACACATGGTTCTCATACATTATGTAGGCAAAAGACAATCTTTAAAAAAATGGAACAGATGTCACAGAGAAAACAGTCATTAAGATTTAGCTTTTTGTATGTAAAAAACTGATGTAGACGGCAGAAAATTTATCTAGAAAATACGAAAGTCCTTGTACCCTAGGCCAGTTTTTGTAAATTTTACCAGAAACAGATATACATTTAAAATGAATTTGTTTAAAAAAGAATTGTGTTTAGGCTTTACTGCAGTGTGTAGGTTCAGGTTTGGAAAATATTGTAAATGCTTTATGACCTCGACCATGCATAAATTTCTTTTTGTGAGCTGTGCCCTCCCCAAACCCTCAGCTTGTAGACTATGACATGCTCAAGTGTTCCCTTTGCCCCTTTCTTTCTCCTCACTTTAGAACAAGGCGCATTCTACTGCTCAACCTGAGCTTCATGTTTGTAACACAGAATCCTCTTATCTGAACAGAATTCTCTCTGTTCTTCCTCACCAAAAGTGTCTCTCTCCTCACAGTCCCCTTGGTCTCTTCCCTTCTTGCTTCCTGGCTCCAGTTGGGCTTTGCTTCCTTTGTTAAATTGATACTTTTTAGCAAACCTCTAAAAGTCTCTGTATTTAGACAATTACTATTTTTCACAATGAAAGAATGAATTTCATGTCCTACAGGTTTTCCTCATCAAAACATGATTTTCCCCCACATTTTTCTTTCCATATAGAATTACCCATCAGCTTGAATCTGAAACTCTTAAGTAATCATTTTTGTAGTGGAAGACCAGAGAATCTACCTTGAATTTTTCCATACACTGACAACGTATAAAATGTATATTTTAATAGATACAGTTATGTACTATGTTGTAATGATTTAAAAAGCCAAGGAAACCTCAATTTATATTTAACTTATTTTTTTAATATTTTAACTTACATTAGAATCATATAGTTTCCTTTATATGCTTCATGGCATTTGTAGATGTTAGCTTACATGGCTAATTTATTTTTAAACATACCATTTAACATTCACCTAATTTATTCCTTGATTACATATGAAATTGGAGATGTTACTTATATAGTCTTTATTTTCAGCTCTTAAAGTTAAATAGCTGTGTTTAATGTGCAGGAGGCAATAGACATTACGTTATCTTTTTATTTGTGTATTTATTTTTAGGTTAAAGTTATGGTTTGATTTCAGTATCTAGCAGAGATAATTACAACTTGGCCAAGCCATGAAGTCCAGGCCAAGGGGTGTGCTGATACTGACAGTCGTCTCTATATTTATTTTGTCAAAAAATTTATAAGAGAGTAGGACAGTAAAGTAGTAATGTAAATTTATTAGTTTATAAAAAATAGTTGAATGAAAATTATATTTATGATAGAATGGAACAAGTTAAGGTCACCCACTTACATAAGTAAACTTTTAGATTTTTATTTGTAGTTTTATGAAGCCAGAGACCAAATTGTTCAGCCTCAGCAGTTCTCATAGCTTACGGTTTTCAAATAAACCTTCTCTACTTTTATTTTTTTTTCCTTTTTTTTTTCTTTCATCTCAAATGAACTTAGGAGGGAACACTTAGATGTTTTCATTTTGGCTAGAACTGGGTGAAATAAATTTCCAAAATCCCTTGAATAACAAGATCATTTTAATGTGAGGGGAAAAGGTGGGTTGAAAATAGAGACAAAAAAAAAAAAGAAGAAATTAGAACAAAACTTAACCTGATTATTATGTTTATTGTATAGTTGCAGATTAAGAATAATCATAACAGTGCTGCCATGAGAATTTTAATCAGGCATGTAATCAAAAGATGTTTTTAGACACACAGAGCCAAGAGAGATTTATCACCAAATTCATAGATGTGATCACAAGTTCAGGTATTTTAAAAACCAGGGAGAAACCACCGCTGCAGTTGCTCTTGTTAAAGCTATTCCCCTGGATTGCAGGGTCAGCCAACCCTGGCTAGGTTAGCTCTTCCCTGAGCTGTTGCTGGGACTCAAGGAAAGGAAGTAACCTTTATGCAAAGTCATCCCCAAGAAAAGTGGCAGCGCCTGGCAGAAGACCCTTCATAGAGTTCCACTTCAAAGACGATTCATGGCTTCGTGGAGTACTGCCTTCCTTAGGAGAGGAATCCTTCTGATGAGTAAAATCAGTGGGGTGGCTTAACCAAAAAGTGGGAATCTTGATGTCATGAGTCAGAAAGACACACAGGGATTGTGTTGTCACCACATACATCAACTTAAAAGAAAAAAAAAACCCTGACATCCACCCATTCTTCCATTTATGCATGTATGTATGTATCTATCATCTATCGCCAACATCTGTCTGTCGTATGTTTCAGATCCTTCATCTGTCATCTATCTCATCTACTTACTTGTCATTCTCTTAACTCCTAATCATCTCTCTACCTTTCTCCCTGTTTATCCATCCATATGTTCACCCTTCCTCATATCTTTTTACCTGTCTCCCTCTTTACCCATCTTTTCATCCATCCAGGTTAGTTTTTATTCTCAACCTGATACAACCTAGAGTTATCTGAAAAGGAACCTCAGTTGAAGAATTGCCTCCATCAGATTGTCCTGTGGCCATATCTTTTTACTCTCTTGTCAGTTGATCTAGGACAGTGACTCTCAACCCTTGGGTTGTGACCCCTTTGGAGGTCAAATTGGAGGTCAAATGACCCTTTCACGCTATAGCCCAAGACCATCTGTATGTCAGATATTTACATTGTGATTCATTACTACTGTAATGAATTTGCAGTTATGAAGAAGCAATGAAAATGTTGTATGGTTCGAGGTCATCACAGCATGAGGAACTGTATTAAGGGATCTCTGCATTAGGAAGGTTGAAAACCACTGGTCTAGGTCCATCCTGCTGTGGATGGCACCATTCCCTGGCCAGGTGGTTCTGGGCTATCTAAGAAATGTAGCTGAGTGTAAAGCAGTGAGTGAGCCAGTACGCAAGGGTTATTTCTGCATGAGTTCCTCCCCAGCCTTCTCTCAGTATGAACCAAATAAACCCCCTTTACCCTAAGTTCCTTTCATCAGTGTTTTCTGACAGCGATGAAGAAGAAACTAGAATACTATCTATATGGTCTAGCTTGTCTATTTATCTCTTCTATATGTCTATCTAGGTCTATTAGACATAGTCCTGTATTCATCTATCATCTCTATGTATATATTTATATCTGTCCTCATTTATACCTCTATCATTTCTCTATATCATTTATCTATTTCTCATCCATTGATCTTTCATCTGTCTCTTATATCTGTATCCATCCATCCATCCATCCATCCATCCATCCATCCATCCATCCATCCACATCATCTATCTGTATAAATTACTTTATTGTTGCTGTAGTAAAACATCATTACCAAAGTAACCTATAGAAGAACGGGTTTATTTGAACTTACGGTTCCAGTGGGTCAGATTCCATAATGTGGAGCATAGGCAGCAAACAGCAGGCATGGTGGACAAGAAGAACTTGTCAGTTTACATCTTTAACTGCAAGCAGGAATCAGGGTGAGAGAACTGGGAGTAGCTTATACCTGAGAAACCTCAAAGCTTATGCCCAGTGACCTACTTCCTATTCCAAGGTCACACCTCTTAAACCCATCCAAGCTGTAACAACAACTGAGGACCAAGACTTCAAACATCAAAGCCTTTGAGGAACATTTTCATTCAAATCACTACACCATCGTGTTCCTATCTCTCCCTCTTTCTATATATCATTTCCCTATATCTGACTATCATTGCTCTAATCTACTCTATTTGACAAAGATGTGTGATGGTCTATATTTGGGAATAGCATTTCCATGGCATTACACATTTCTCAATAGCATTACACATCCCGCTATGTGTAATGGTCTTTATTTGGGAATAGCATTTCCATGGAAATAGCTGAACACTGTAGTAGGAGCATGGCACCTCAGAAGACTAGACATATTCAGAGGTTGAGGCAGGGGAGTGATCTTCAAGATCAAAGGCATGGCATGGTATCGGACACTTGAAATGGTAGTTTTTGGCCATGGTGATTCATAGCAGGAGTGGTGTCAATCTGAGATGAAGGAGGCAGGTGCTGGGCAGAGGCCCTGCATGGTGGTGTTGCGGCTGATAAAACTAGGTAAATATGCATAAGATTCCCCCCCCTTTATAGCTTCCATGCCTTATTTTTTTTAAAAAAAAAACTTTGAAAATCATGTTTATGCATGTGTATCTGAGTCGAAGTAAGTGCATGAGAGTTAGTGCTCAGGGATGGCTGACGAGGCTGCTGGAGTCTCTGGATCTGGAATTCTAGGCAGTTGTGAGTTTCTTGATCAGGGTTCCAGGAACAGAATTCAGGCCCTCTGCAAGAGCTGTGTCTTCTTAACCACAGAACATCTCTCCCCTACCATAGTTACTTGTTTTTAGCGGTTTAGCGCAGTGACTCCACATTGATCATCACAATGTGTACGTTTTTCACACATTCGTTTCTGTTGCTTTTCTTTACATTTTCTCTTCTTAAGAACCACATTCCCTGTTTCTTCCTTTTTCCCCTTGCTTTCTTCAATACCAGTTAATGTTTTCTATTTTCCATCTTTTCTGCTCTCTTAACATGTTTAACATCCTTTACTACTTTTTTTTTCATAATTACCCCAGATGGAAACATGCCTGCTAAATTTAAAGAATAATTTAAATTGCCATTACCTTTCTCTTGGAAGTGGCCAACTCCAGAATAGCAGAACACAGAGACTGTGTATGCATTCTTTTTGTCCTTGGCATTAATGTCACTATGCACTTTCATTCCACATGTATTTTGAGCCTGGCCACACATTGCTGTTTTGTATAGTTGGCATTCATTGGTTGTACTCTATGTATGGAATTGCTTTTCATCTCTCTTTTAACTTCACGTTTCCCTAAGGGGTCGTTTTCCTTCTGTCAAAAGAGTTCCTCTTAGAATTTCCTTCAGAAGAAATCAGCTACAGGCTTTGTGTATATGAAAATGATTTATTTCATGTCTGTGTTTGAAAAATACTTTCATTTGACACAGCCCTCCAGATTGGCACTTTCCTTCCTCCAGGTGTTACTCCATTTTCTTCTGGTTTCCATCATTTCTGGCAAGAAGTCTCTTTTTAGACTCACGGTCATTGTTACATCCTTAAAGATAGAGTAATATGTGTTCTCCCCTCTGGCTGCCCTCGAGGTTTGTCTCTGTGGTTATTTGCATAGGAAATAACCTATGTGGGCTGCATGGGAAGACTTTTCTTTGCATTTACTTTGCATTGAGTATTTGGGGTTTGGGTTTGAAGTCTTTGATCACCATTTCAATGACTTCCCTCCCTCCTGATCCTCCCTTTCTGCTGATGCATTAGTTACCTGTGCCCTAGATCTCTCCCCTGCTGTGCTTGCTCTTCCACACTCCTCCTCCCCGTTTTCCTCCTTTGTCTGCATTCTTAGTAACTTTTCTCTGGGTTGTCTACCATTTCACTATTTTTGTTTCTTGCTGTTCCTAGACTCTAGTTAGCTCATAGAGTAAATTCCTAATATTGCTACGTTGTTTAATTTGGGACTTTGCATTTTAAAGATCCATTTGGGCCCTGCCATAATCAACCTTGACTTCTGTATTTTTCCCCCACCGTTTATTTCTCTGACATTCCATCATTTTATTTTCTGATACAAAAAAATATATTTTACTTTTACTTGTGTGACTGCTTGTATGTCTGGCTCTGTGTGTAAGCACATGTATGTGGTACCCACAGTGGCCAAAGAGGGTGTTGGATTCCCTGGACCTGTTGTGAGCTGCCATGTAGGTGCTGGGAACCAAACTTAGGTCCTTTGCCAGAGTAGCTGCACTATAGACCACTGAGCCATCTCCCTGACCCCATTTTCTCTAATTTTGATGTTCCCATCAACTGACTACAGGAACCCTACTGTGCCCTGGGCCATTGTCTTCTTTTCTTCTTTGGTTTGGCCATGGGGACCATCTTTTGCTAAGATTAGTGAGTTCAGTTACAAGGCTGGACTACACATATGTAAAGCTGTGGAAGCTCCATACTGTATGTTTGTCTTCCTGAGATGGCTCATCCCATCTACTGGGCTGAGCCTCTTGGTCTTGTTAGAGATTGTGCTTGGGCCTCACTGTGCTGTTAGCTTGGTCATTTCTGTTGCTGTGGCAAAAATACTCCAACAAAAGAGAACTTGGGAGAAAAACTTTGTTTTTCAATTCTAGGTCACACTCTTACCATTTCTGAGTAGTCAAGGCAGGCTTAGCCATAGTCAAGAGCAAAGAGACAAATGCACCTTGTTTACTGTCGTCTAGCTCTATCTTATCTAATACTGTTCAGGAGCTCAGGCCAGGGAGTGGTGACACCCACAGTGGGCTAGGTCTTCTCATACCAACTGATCTAGGTAGCCCTGCATAGACATGCTCACGGGCCAACCTGGTGTAGGTATTTTCTTATTCAAACCATTCTTTCAGATGATCCTAGGCTGGCTTTTAAAACTAGCAAAAGACTACACTTTAGGCTTGGTCAATTTGGGCACTTGGTTTCATTAGCGTTTATGGTGGGCCATGTGCCTTGTATTCCTGGTGAGCCACAGTCTATATTTCATTTCCTAAGGTTCTCCAGTCTTCCCACTCAAGAATCTGCTGTGTTTGGTTTTGTTTGCGCCTTTTTTTTTAAATTGTCTTTTATCTGTTTTGTTTTGGAAGTCCTTTTCCTTGATTTTTGAAACCCAAGTTATTTCTTCTGTAAACAGTCATCAGCACCACTCGGCTTTCTAGAAGTATGTATTCTAGTATTTAGTCTCACACACCACACCATGCAGCACCAGGAATGGGCAAATGTCCTGAGGTGACAGAAAGTTGCAACTTATTTATAAAAAATGGCATGTATAAGCATTCACGGAACCAGCGTACAAGATCATCACTGTTCATTTAAAGCATAACTGAAATTCCTGACAATTTCCTGGTTTTTATAGCCTTTTAAATGACTGCATTTGTGTAGTGAGTGCCATTACTAAAAATAATTTTGAATTTACCATTATAATGTCATTTTCAAATCGTTATAGGATCCCGTTATGTCTAGATAATTAAGTCCCCTATGTTAGTTCTATAACATCATGACGCCTCCCAGGTACTTGCATCAGCACCCGCCTTGGTTTTCCTACCACCTGTGAATAGAAGTTCATGACTATAATTTTAATTGTTCAGTACATCATTTAGTCAAACCTCTATTTGGAAACCTTTATGTGCAAAATAGATGCACTGGGTTGCAATTTCCCACTTTATACAGAATTCCTTGCCTTAAAATGTAACTCATTTAAACGTAAGATTACCTCTGGGGTAATTAATTATCACCGAGTTTATGAAATTTTCCATTGTGTACAAGTTTCAGGTGGGGTATATTTTTAATTAGGCAGGAAACTAGTTTACATTAATAAAACATCTGAGTTGCTACATTTTAAAATGTAAATGCAACTTGCAGTAACTGCTAATAAATTATTTATAGATGGGACTTCTTTATGATGAGCAGCATACATCGGCATCCACAGAACCGCCTTACAGGAGCCTTATTGTCCATGTAAGGCAAAGCTGAAGATCTTGCCAGTTTTCTGGTCCCCGTTGTCTCTCAAATGCATGTACTGGTGCAGTGCCATTTCTCAACATAATTTCGAATTTACTAATATAATGTCACTTTTTTTTTTCAAATGGCTATGGGCTTGCCACATTTAGACAATTAACTCTCCTTATGTTATGTAACATTAGGATTTAGGAATAGTAGCATAAGGCTTAAAGATGTAGCTCTACAATAGAGCACTTATCTGGAATGCATGAAGCCTGGGCTCCATCCATAGTTGCCTACATCAAATAATTAATGAATAATTGAAAGCTGGCACGAAGCATGTCAAGTGAGAATGTGTTGTTGTTTTTTAAGCTAAATTGGTCCATCACATCCCCTTTCTTTTCTTTCTTCTGTCTCCTTCTTTCCATACTTCCCTTTGTATATTTTATGTCTTTTTTGCTTTGTGAAGTGTGTCAGGTTACCAGAAATCTGTATTGTAACTCAATAGTTGCATACCTCAGTAGTTGTGAATCAGTTCACATTCCCCTTTGGATGGATGCTGGAGATGGAACCTCATCCTCCCACAGGTCCCCCATTAGCTAGCTGCCTTCGTTACTGTGGGTACAGGGTGCAGGGCAGGAGCGTGTCTTCAGGTCCCCCACAGTGTCATGTGTTTCTTGCAGGCTGTATGAGAACAAAGGGGAGGCTGACTTCGTGGAGTCCTTGTTGCAGCTGTTCCGGTCCATCAACGACATGATGAGCAGCCTATCAGAGCTCACAGTTAGGGTGAAGGTAGGTGCCATCACGCTCGACCAGGCTCAGGCGGCTCCCCCCAGGCTGACAGACTCTGACTCATGAGTGCAGTTTTGGTCTGTGTGCAGTAAGCACTCATCTCCTTTCTCCCCAGGTGACTGAACTATTGCTTATCTCTTTGCTCTGTTCCAGAGGAGTTCTGAATGGATTTTATATAAATAGCGGGAAGTTTATTAAAGTTAATTTAACAGCCAACTTGTCAGGGCATCTGGCACCTGAGACTGTGGGAGGGATGCTGAGGTGGATGGAGCTTTAGTCAGACCTCAGGCTGTGAACAGGGAATGACTCCATTGTTCCTTTTCTCCTTCTTGTCTCCCATTTCTTTTGTATGTGTTTGCATATGTATAGATGCATGTGTAAGGTGTGTGTATATGTGCGCATGTGGAGGCCAGAATTTGACCTTGGTGGTCATTCCTCAAGTATCTTCCACCTTGTTTTTGTTTGTTTTTATTATTATTATTATTATCATTTTTAATATTAGGTTTCAATGACTGGCCTGGAATTTACTATGTGGACCAGGCTGTCCTTGAACTTACAGAGGCTTACCTGCCTTTGGCTCCCAGATTTTAGGATTAAAGGCAAGTGACATCATGTCAAGCCCACTTTTTGTTTTTGAGACAAGGTCTATCACTGAACCTAGAGCTTGATAAGTAGGCTATCCTGGTTGACCAGTTAGCTTCAGGGAGCATCCTTTCTGCGCCTGCTCATCTCTGAGGTACTAAGTTTGCATCATTGTGCATAGCTTATATATGTATCCTCACACAAACTCAGCACTTCATGTCTTGCATACAGGTGCCTCTAATTGTTGAGCCATCTTGCTGGTCCCCCTGGTTTTAATTTTGTTCATAAAATGAGTTTTGTGGGATTGAGTTCAGGTCTTTATGCTTGCCAGCAAGCACTTGAGTGGCTGAGCTATCTCCTTAGCCCCTCTTCACCGATTTATTTATGATCACCTTTGATTGTTCTGTTGTCCTTGGGAAGAAGGATTGGGATTCATCTAGGATTTACTGGCATGGAGGCATCCCAGAGATGGGGTGTGGAGAGGCCCCAGGGAGCAGTCCCAGGCTCCTGCACCCTTGGGCATCTCTGCTGTGTGGACATTTATGGGCTGATTTATGACCAAACAAGCTGTGCAGTTTGGAGTTTGCTGCCTGCAATAATCCCAGCAAGGAACAAAAGTAAACCTTCTGAGTGAGTCCTTGTAGCTTGACTCTCCATGCCGAAGCTGCATCTTCTCTTCCTTTGTGTCCTTTGAGTGGATAAATTCAAATGAGCTCTTTGTTATTCTTGCGTTCAAAGTGCTTTGAACAAGTCATCTCCCAGCTGTGAAGCTTTGCCGTGCTGTCTATGATGAGGATACATGTGTTCAGAAGTGGTTCCTCGTCACAGTGACCAAGGTGACTCTCTCGGTCAAGCAAGAGTAAAGCTGTGACTTCCCTTCTGCCTCCAAGGTGCTTCCTGGGCAAGCCTTGAGATCCCTTGCCCAATTTTGACACGAATTTCCCCCAAATTGGTGATCTATGAGGAAAGCTGTGTCCTACATATATTAAAAGTTTTAGGTTAGTTGTTTTGACAATGTGATACTGCCCAAGGCTGCCTTCACCTTCCAGGGTTAAAATTAGCTTCCCACCAGTATATTTTACAGAGGAATGCAATGGCATTTGAGAGAAACAGACACACATTGGGCAAGAATAGATAAAAACAGTTCCAGAAAGTTTTGAGACCAGAAGTAATTTTAGTTGGCTAAATATATTCTTACATGATTAAGTTTGATTGGGCTTGACTGGTGTCTGCCTGCTGCTGTGGAAGTCAAGTTATTTGTCAGTGGAACCCGGAAAACTTTCCCTCCCGTGAGTGTTTTATTGTAAGACACGGATGAATTCAGGGACGTCCATGTTTGCTGCAGGCCTTCCATCTGCAAGCTGGAAGCCGAGTTTCTTCATTCACTGATAATTTGGGATTGTATGATCTCACCACATTTGCTCTTTCAGCACTGCTGAATTAAGGGGCCTGGCATACTATTTTTACTCTTTCTGTTTTGCCATGTTGAAACAGAAGCAGAATCATGCAGTATCTTAGGTTGAGAAAGTCTTTCTTTTACTGGGGCATTTTCAAGGATTAAATATTGTTTCCCAAAGGGCTACCAGTGGTAGCTGCTTTGATTTGCTGGTGCTGTGGTACAGGTCATGTGCATGTTTTCATGGTGCCCATGCCTCGAAGTGTGTGTATGTGTGTGCAGTGTCACTATATGTCGATATGTAATAAACCGATGTGTGCGTGCATCTGTGTGGGGTGTGGGTGTTGTGTATGTCTGTGTTTCAATACACATGTGAATATATATGAGTAGGCACATATGTTTTGCTGTAAGAGCGTGTGAATCGTGGTGTGTGTTTATTTCTCTGTGTGCATTCATTTTTAGTGCCTTTGCCGTATCTATGAAGCTGAAAATGGTTCATGAAAAATGCCAACCCTATCCCACATGATGCACTCAGGCGTTTCCTATCCTCTTCCAGTCTCCTTTAGTCTATTCTAGACCAATGTTTTGAGTAGTAAAATTGCTCGCTGGGAGGCTCTGTGTTTCAGCAAGGGCTAATGGATCTCAGCCTGCATTTGTAGGCAGTGCTTTTTTCTGTTCTTTGGGGCTCTTTCCCATCTTTCCTGTATAGAATAGTATGAATATCTTATCATTGTTCTCGCACTTTCTCCACTGTCTTCTGGAGCCTCAGGCTCTTGCCAGTTGGGTATGTGGCAGGGCCTGGAGTGAAGACTGATTGAATTTGAGGCTCCTGCCCTGAGAATGTACACAAGCATGTGAGAGTCTTTCTCCTTCCAGGGACTGTCCTAAGGGAGAAGCCCTCCTGTATGTCCCCTTCGTCACCCTCTCCTGGTGCGAATTCCATCTGGCCTTCCTAAAAGAAGCTGTATTGGAATGATGCCATTTTGTAATCAGTTGAATTGGAGTGGCTGGGTGGGTTTTGCCCTCCCAGAGACATGATTTTAATGTCCCTGAAAGAATCTTTTTTGCCTTGTGTCTAATGTCAAATTCTTCTGCATGGAAAACTTTTATTGCTGTTTGTCTATCTCCTTCTAAGCTGGCATCACAGGTCTGTACTGCCTCTCACAAATTTCAAAGTTTATATATAGTTTTATTTTCTCCAGGAAAAAAAAAATGTCTGAATGTGTGTGGAGCAATGACAACTAACAGCCAGATGTGGCAGTTTCCACACGAGAAGTCAGGCTTCGCAGAGCTTTGAGCTACCCAGTGCTTCACGTGTGGTGACAGCAGTGCCCCTTAACACCTTCCCGCCCAGGCGCTTTCATTTTCCTCCCTAGGTTCAGGTCCGTAAAGGAGAACCGCTCATCCCCTCAGCTCTTAGAGCTGCTGCTGTGGGCACTTCACCCTACAGTGGTGTGCCTTTTTTCTGCACGTGGAACGATCCCACACAGACACAGATCTACATGATGAACCACATGTTTACAGAGTGTCCTCCCTCAGTGTACCTGGGACATTGCTTCTAGGACTCCACAGAGTCAGGCGGAGACCTGAGATGCTCAGATCCCTTAGAAAAATGAAATAGCATTTGCTGCAAATAACCTTTGTCCTTCCTCTTCTGTAGTCTATTTTTTATTATTAACTTAATTTTTTAAGAAGAGGAAAGATTTCTTTGGCCTCATTGTTTGACAGTGCTCAGTTTACATCAAATCTTCTGTTTGTATAGCTTATGTTACCTAATTCAGTATAAATGCCATGTAAATAGTGGTCCTGAATAGGGCATGATGAGAGAAAAATCTGTATATTTTTAGATCAGACACATTTCCTCACATCTGGTTTTGGTCAGTGCTTTGTTAAAACCCTCTGATGTAGAACTTAAAAGTGGGCAGGGCTGACAACATGTAACATATGTGTTATATGTTTCTTTTTATACGAAGACTATTAGGACTTTAATAGTTTCATCATGAATTTGCAATATAACCAATAATTGTCTGTCTGTCGTG
>LOEQ01001312.1:233015-247855 GCA_001685075.1 Bramus lutescens
CTGCCTCACTGCAGGCATGGGTTCCACAACACCTTAGATCCCTTTGCTGGTTTATACCTCTTCAAGGCTCTACTTCCTCCCTACTTCCCTGCTGTGGCTCACTGGGGAACAAGCTTTTAACTACCTGGACCCTTGGGGCACATTTACAACCCAAAGCATAGTGTATCTGAGGAAGTCAATGGACACTGGTTCCTTTTATTGCTTTCCTTTTAAATAATTCATTTTAAAGTGGAGAGAGATAGTATTTCAGTTTCCCCTTTCTCAGGCCCGTCCTCATGTGATAACTTTCTAGGTTGGCTGTGGTTCTCTGCCCAGATGCTTCTGCTCCTTTGGTGAACTGCACACCCACCCCTTTGGCAGGTCTCTGCTAGTTTTCATGGCTTGCCTTGTCCCTCTTACTTCCTGTTTCCGTCTTTGCTATGTCCATTAGTGGGGACTCAGGAACACACCTGCAGTTCCCCTTATCTGATTATCTTACTGAAATTCTCCCTTGGAGTTTTGCAGTCTGTGGGTGTCCAGCCCTTCCCTTGCATGCTGTACCTCTAGGTGTGCTGCAGAGAGCAGAGGGCTCTGGGTGAAGGTGGGTTGGGGATGGGTAGGCTTTGTGCTTCAATGTCATCAGCGGATGTATTATGGACTCTCAGCCCCAACCCAGATGGCAGGAGGACTATCTTCAGGAGAGACTGTGTGCCTTGGTTACTTCCTGAGGACTGGGGAATAATAAAGTGCTGTCAAATACACAAGCCCATGTGCAAGTCAGGTTGCGGCCAGCCTCTTGGGTAGGATCGTTTATGAATGAGGCTTAGATGAGCCCAGTGCAAACACATGGTCCTTGCTCATCTCTTCTCTGCTTCCCCACACTGTGTTGGGGGACCTTGCCGTGTGGATAGGTAATATCTTGTTTTTACCACAGAGAAACTCCAAAGTTGGATTAAATTAATGTCTAACAAATAGCGGATGAATAGAGAAATCTTTAAACAGCAATTGACGCTGAAAACCAGAATGCTGAACAAAGATACAATAAGAAAGCGCAAAGAATGTAAGGAAACCTTGGGCTTCAAGGTCAAAGGCAGAGACTTGCATCTCTATAACATTCTAGTTTCTGTCATTATACTTAGCTCCTCCAAGGTCTTTCCCCCCATGACCCTCTGAAGCATTTATCTAATTATTCTTTATCAATAAAAACTCAGTAGTCAGATATCATGGTAAGAACCTGAAGGATCAGTGAAGTGGAGCAGAAGCTACCAGTGACCTCCTCTCTCTTATTCCTTAATCCCTAAAGGGCCAATACCCTTTCTAAAACCCACCCTACTACTTCCTATGCCTCTCTATCTGTTCTCAGTCCTCCAAAACCTCTGTGGTTAATTTTGGTCAGCTAGTAGTTAGCTCAGCCTTCTGATTTAAAGCAGAATGTATTGGCAGTCTTGGCGGTGTCAGAGTGATCAGAATATCCCACAGCATCCCTCTTTACTTCTTCCACCCCATGGTGGATCAGTCTGATGAGCCTACGCCATTACACCAGTGTTCCTTTCCACACCTCATTTGCTCACCACTATAGAGTCAGCCTCCTCTCTTACCCGAGGGCTTGGCCTTCCTCTTTCCTACATAGTGGTTTCTCCTCTAAATGTTCCCTTTTGGAAGTAGAATGTATAAATGCCTCCAGAGCTTTCCTCTTACTCTCGTGCCTAGCTGGAGTTACATTTCAGTCTACAGACCTCCATGGGCAAAGGCAGGCAGAGGCTGGAGCCTGTGTTTCAACACGGTTAGGGCTATACTCTCAGTGGAATGGCCATTAGATGGTTCTTAAATGAGAAAGTTGTGGGGCTGGAGAGATGGTTCAGTAGCTGAGAAGACTTGCTGCTCTTGTGGACAACCCAGGCTCAGTTCCCAGCACCCACTGGCTCACAATTGTCTATAACTCCAGTTCCAGGGAGTGTTGACACCCTCTTCTGGCCTCCATAGGTACCAGGCACACATTTGTTATACAGATATATCTATATAGATAGATAGTTAGATAGATAGATAGATAGATAGATAGATATAGATATAGATATAGATATAGATAGATAGATATATGCGCAAATATCCATACACATAAACTAAAACAATGAATACATTTCTAAGAAAAGAAGGGAAGCCATGATAACTTCACTGTGTGCAGGTTTGACTGACTTGTGGTCGTTCTTTAAGTAAGCCTTCAATTCTGTTTCCGATATTGCTGTCTCCCTGGCTGCTTATGTAATGGCTAGCATTTTAATGTACACCTACTTTTAGCATGTGGCCAGACATAATGTACCCTAAATTACTTTCCTTTATAGTCTATTAAGTGCTCATTTGGTGCCAACTTTGTCTTCGTACTGGCCGGAGGCCGAAAGTAACAGACAGTGAAAGGTGGACTGCCCTGTCTTCAGGAGAGGAAACCAGGCATTTGACCCCCAGGGCATGTAACAGGTGAGGTGGTATGTCATTGCATCATTATCTGTCAGGAAGAGAGACAATGGGCCAGACAGGGGTCCAGAGTGCAGTTGGGCCTGATGGCCCCATCAAGGGCTTGGTTACAAAAACTCACACTATTGGCTCTGAGCTTTGAGGCTGAGAATTGAGATGGTCTACTAGTTCAAAGTAGAGATGGACAGGAGGATGGGGGAGGAAGGAGAAGGAGAGAGAAAGTGATGGTGTGGGCGTCTTGTTTAAAGGGTATAGGGATCCTGGGTGCAATGAAACGTAGGATTGGAGATAATGCATGTGGAAGGGCCCCCCATCCTGCATTGCTGTCCAATGCTGAGAAGGGGATAATGTGTGCTCTGATGATCCGATGGTGGTGTGTGAGAGCCCCCAGCTAACATACTGAAAACTGATATATAAGTTTATTTTTTAATTACACTTTTAGAAAAGGTTAAGATTTCCCATAGTAGATATAGGGGGATGGGATTAGGGGTGTCTCAGCTTGAAAATTATATGAGATCTTGAAAATTTTATCTTATAGACTTCATTATTAGTTCTTTTATTTTTACCATGGGATAACTTTCTTCTTTTATATATTTAAATAAAATATGTCTTTAATTGAAAAAGCATTTTCCTGGTACTTTGCCTGTCCCCTTTTAGAGTTTTGTGGCTTTTCCTGGGAGCCTCTTTGCAGGGTGCATAGCCTCTCATTCCCCCCTGGACCACTGATGTCCCATCCTGGGATCTGCTTTGGGAGTTTGTGGACTGATCTGTTTCCCATTCAAGTTTCTTCTACCAGCTAGAAAGCAGATAAAGCTACCATGGCCTCCTTGGTCTCAAATGCATTTGTAGAAAATGGGGTCATTTTCCAATGTGTTGGTTGTCTTAAATGGAGGACACACTGTGTCACATTCTCCCATCAAGCTCTGGACATCATAGCTGCTCTTCACTCCCTGGACACACAGCTTTTGAGCTGGTCCATGCTTCTTACTGAGCCACATCGGGCCCTTCCTTGTTGCTGGTTCTCTGGTAGGTGCAGTAAGCATTTGTTGAAAGAATGTTGGGCAGGTCCTTTCTTCCTCAGGACATCGTCTGTAAGGTGAGGGAAGCTATATTTGGGAGCTGTGAGGAATGAGACAGAACCCTATGAATAGTAATGAGTTTTAGGGTTATGTTCGATTCCTGTGCCTGCTGTGGACTGGTGTTTGCATGAGATTCCATTTCAGCCTTTTGCTTGCAGTTTTTCTATACTTAAGGACAACATATTGCGAGTGATACAAAACTGCCTTTAGATTCCACAGTCTGATGACCTGTCCTTTGATATTTAATACATTCAATCCTTTTGAAATAATCCCTCAATAAAAAAAATAGAGAGAAACAGATGAATCTTAAATTGAGGTGTAATTTCTTGGCCCTGAAACACATAGCTCTGAAGAGGCCAGCTCAATTGGTTTTCAGAAATGCTTATGTCATGAGTCCAGACCCCACCAGAGTAGAGGACATCTCTGTTGCTGGCAGCTCTGTGTCTGCTGTGCCCACTGTAGGTGAAGTGGCATTTCTTTATATTTTCCCAGACTTGAAGGCCCTATGTTCCATTGGCACCAGCAGTTCTGCTTCCTGTGGAAGTAAGCTGTGTACACTACTGAATTTTCTTGTTTCTGTCCGTAAAACAGCAGAAAATGTTTAAACTGTGTCCCGAGGTTCCATCTGCTGCACTTACTCCTTGTGACACGCTAGAAACAAAGGGGTCACCTCTAAGGTCACTTTTGAGGATCAGGAGAAACCCTGCAAGGTCACCAAGGGATACAGTGCCATCCTTTACTTGCATTGGAAGCTAATTTCTCGTAAATATGCATAGAATCAAATCTTTTAAATTATGTGTTTTTGTGTGTCTGTGCGTGCGTGTGTGTGTGTGTGCGCACATGCACGTGTATGTGTGTATGCAATGCACATGTGTGCATGTGCACATCCCCTAGATCCCCTAGAACTAGAGCTGTAGGTGATTGTGAGCTGTCATGCAGGTGCTGGGAACTGAACTTGGGTCCTTAACAAGAGCATTTCTAACTGTTGCTCCATCTCTCCAGCCCCATAGAAACCGATTCTTTATTTTTCTTTTTGAAATCTGTGGAGCCTGCAATCAGGAAATGCTCTTTGGAGGTGTTATTCTTTGTATTTTAAAGGAATAGTAGCTCCCAAATTAGCGTTCCAGGTTGTGTAATATTTAACATCTTTTCTCTGCTCAGTTTTTAAAAGCTATGTTAAGTTCAGTAGAGCAGTCTCATTTACACTCCACTTATTCATAATTTGAGATAATTAATGTAGTGGTTGAGCTGCCATTCACCTCTTCCAGCTTCAGAAAGCAGGGCTCTGCCAGTCAGCTGTGTATCCTAAGTAGATTAAGTTCCTCTTGGCATGCTTACACCTCCTAAGGGGAAGAGATCTTTTCACACTCTGCAGGGGAGAGGAGTCCTTCTTGACTCTTACTTCACCAGATGGCCAACAAGGACTTCAGAAATAGTGAGCTAAGGTCCCCTTGAACTCAGAAAGCCTGAGATCTTGTCAGTATCGTGCTAAGCTGGGGCGTTCATTTTCTTTAAAAGCTTGTGAGAAATAGCATTTCTCTTGGAAATCGGTTGTTCTTCTTGCATTTCACCAAAGCCTTCCCCCACCCCACATGGGTCCTAGGGTCTGATTGATGTTGGCTTTTGTGCTACAATAGCTATTTTAGAGCCAGTGTCCCTGAGGGGTTCTTCACTGCAGCTGCATTACCTGGAGTTGTTGGGGTGGGGGAGGGATCCCCATTTAAGGGACTTTTCTGGCATTTCAGACTCAGGATGCTGCTCATAGCTTGAACATGCCCTGAGGTAGCAGACCCTAAGGGTGAACTTCAATTTCTGTGTTGTAGCTTACCTGAGTCTGGTCCTAACTGGCCTGGGTTGAATGTGAGGCTGTTCAGAATCAGTGCCATTTATTCCGTGCTTGAGTTTGGACTTTTCTTTTCAATAATTTAGTATTTAAAAAAATGACACCTTTGGTCTTTTGTTCTTTACCAGGAAGGGTCCAGGGAACCAGCCTGCAATTTGCCTCTCTGCTCTCTGCCCTTCTAGTGTGTACTCATTAGCTTGCGATTGTTTCTCTAACCTCCTCCCAGCCTGGTGTGATCTCACAGGCCACCTTTTGTGACCCTCCAAGGTAGTTAAATGAGGTTTCACTTTCTCTATGAATTAAATATGTCATGTGGATTTGAAATGTTCCCAAACTCGCCGTGTTATATTCTGGCAAAATAAATACTATTTTCAGAGTTTCAGCCCTATTGGTCAAATCCCATGTCTCTTTTTCTTAGGCTAGGAAATGATTTTATCAGGCAAACAGTGGTTAGTCCATGCTCCCCTTTTGGTAGGAGAACCACTGCTGGCAGTTTTGTAGTCATGGTCCTAAGGGCAGAGGAAATGATGTGTTGTTATATGACTTCTAACTTAGAGGAGCAAGCAGCATGTCTTCCCTGTCCCTTTCTATCTCTTCTTCACATAACCTCTGGGACTATAGAACAGAAATAGCCAAGATGGAGTATGGAATGGGGGACGTCTGTGTCCTGGCCCAGAATCCCAGGCAATCTCCGAGTTCTCCTACCCTGCCTTGGACTAACTGACCTACAGCCTCTTATGAACCCCTTTGAAAATCCCCTTCCTGGGAGACAGCTTACATTTGGAAACAGCAGCAGTGTTGTTTGCAGTGTCGGAAGCATTTGGAAATGTGAGCATACTGCAGTCTTCACTCTGGCCAAGAGTCAATGGTGCTTAGCTGTGTGCTGCCTCCTCCTGGGAAGAGGAGGACAGGACCCTCCCCTGAGTGAAGCACCATGCTGGCTGTAAAGGATGGTCTGAGTGAGTGCTGTCTATGCTGTGAGCAAGGAGAGGCTTCCCTGGGAGAAGTGGCAGAGTGTCTGGCAAGAGTGGAAAGAGCTAGAACCTTCTTCCCCTTGGCCTGTGTTCCCCATCTCTTACCCTCCTTGATCAACTCCCTGTAGTCCTTCCTCCCTCCCTCATCCTGTGCTCCTGTCTCAGCAAGGGCCTGGTTGCTTGTCTCCCAATACTGTGCTTTACCTGTCTGAGCCTTCGCATTCACACGTTGGGGACCCTAGAACTCCTGTCCCCTCATCTCTCCCAGTTGACCTGCTTACCAGTCTGTCAGCCTTTCCTACCTAGCACAGAATTCCCTTGTTGCTTCCTATTGGTCCTAGCATACTATCCTTCATGCTAAGTCCCTCATTTCCAGAGTCCTCAGCAAAGAACTCTTCCAGTAAGCCATACAGAGTAGATGTGTTGGGGCTGTCATTTGAATGTCACTTTTCAGTATGACTGAGCTCTTGGCCATTGAGCCACTTTGGCTGGTGGTGAAAATGCATTACACATCATGAACATCTAAATAAGGGGTCAGAAAATGACTCTGGAATTGTCCCTCCCATGGTATCCATGAACTGTTAAATGGGATAATGTCACATTCCAGGTCACTTCCTGACTGGCTCCTTACATACTTCATCTTTGGGAGCCTTGGTGACAGTGGTGCTGGAGTTGTTAGCACTAACAAGCTAGACTCAGCCAGGCATCTTGAGTGGGCTAATTAAAAGGGATAAACCATAGCGAAAAGCAGAAAAAGGAGATTTATTAAATGTGGCCACACTGGGAGGAGGAACAAAGAGACCCAGCACAAGTACAGCTTTGACAATGCAATTTATATTGAATAGACAGCAAGAGGTGTGCAGAACCAAGCAGTCCTGGTCAAGATGTGGTCCTGCCCATTGTATAGTCAGTCTCTGCTGTCAGGTGGTCAGCCAAGTTGTCACAACTGTGTGAAATCTCATTCTTGGAGACACGCTCCCCCACTGATTGGCACCAAGTTTCACTCATTTCTCTTTCCCAGCATGAGATTCCTGGGGAAATTCCAACCCCTTCAGTTCATTATTTCAATAATCTGACAGCTAAAGGGAGGAACACAAACATCTCCTTAGACTATCTGCATCAATACCAGGACAGTCACTGCACATTCTGATTCTGGGTCCTCATCTAGTCCTGCTCCCTGTATTGTTTGCTCCTGACCTGTCCACTTTGATCTGAGAAACCCTTTGGGCTACTAAAATAGGAGTTAATCATATAAGAAACTCACTAACTCATCTTCATAGTGAGGATGTGTGCTTCCTGTTGATAGATAATAAAACAGAGTGCAATAATTTGAATTCCGTATAATGGATGTGATTAGAAATGATTTCCCTATTTACTCGTATAAAAGGCTAAATGGAGGATGATTAGTGGGTTCTGTTTAATGTTTTTTCCTAAGGTGATTTCTTAATCTCCCAAACAAATTCCTATGATAGAGAGAAGAAAAAGAAAAACCCATTAAAAGTTACTTTAAACCTTTAAGAAGCTGTTTAAGGCTTTAGAGATGAGTAATCTTGCTGTCCCTTTAGTGGATTATGGCTCTGGAGAGAAAACAAATCCTAGCCAAGAGCTATGCTGTGTGTGTTAACCCAAGGTCAGCAACTGCAGGCATGGCTCTGACCACAGTGTTGTGCTCCTGACACTGATCCTAAATACAGTAGTGGGCTTTTACATCGGAAATAGCTGTAAGTTTCCATCTTTGACTGTGTTACTCCTGAAAATTAGTATTCGTAATTAATGTGTCTAAATCCTTCCAGATCCCATTATTTAATATTGTTCTATAATTTGATGATTAAATAATGCTACTCAAAAAAAATTCCTTTATCCTTAAATCCTTCACCAATAATCTCTTTTCCATAATTGTGGGTATCTCATGACTTAAATTTAATTAATCCATTGTTGGTGAGCAATTGCTACACATTACAATTAAGAAGATAATATATAAAGCCACAGTGAAATACATGTGTATTCTTCCCTGGGCTTGGGTTTATTAGGCCTCTAGACGTCACATTTTATTTATCTCTGGCCACAGTTTTTTTAAGTAATGACATCTTGTTCAAAGACCCTTTGTCTCATTGAACCATGAATTAAGTCTGGTTGAATCATAGAAGATTTTTTTCTCTAGATGAGCGGAACTGTGTTGGGTCCTTCCTCACAGTGTCTGGACACTGACCTGGTAGCCTACATGGAAAAATACCAAGTGGGTAATGCTTCCATTTCTACCATCTGTTGTTTTCTGTGTTGGGTGCTAGTGGAATCCAGCAGAGAAGTGATCAGAGCAGTAAGATGCCATTCCTTCCCATGAGTTTAAATGAGAAACTGTGTGTTCTGGGACCAGAGCTCAGACTTTCCTGTGTGTTTTTTGGAAGGGACATTCTCTCTCATGATGCTCTGTCTGTCAGGCAGGGATCACGGAGTCCAGGGAAGGTGAGAAAAGGATGGGGTTGGATGAAGGATAGGGTCTCCGCTGATGGCTGATCAGAGAGACTCCAGCTCCAGAAGACTTGGACAGGTCAGAGAAAGAGGTGGTACTGGTTACCGACAGCTGCTGATGTTTTAAGACCACCTTAGACTGGTCATTGGTGGAAGAGGAGGGAGTTTGTTCATCTGTTGCTGGCAGGTTTGCTGCACTGTAATCTGCTCTCTCTACCTTTTACCTCTTGACTGAAAAATTTTCAACTTTCTTCTCTCCTGTCTTCCTGCTCCTCCCCTCCTCCCTCCCTCCCTNTCCGTCCGTCCCTTCCTTCCTTCCTTCCTTTCTTTCTGAGACAGGACCTTACTATGTAGCCCTGACCGTACTGCAACTTGGTATGTAGACCAGGCTAACCTGGAACTTACATAGATCCTCCTGCTTCTGGCTCCGAGGCGCAAGTGCTGGGGCTAAAGGTGAGCACCACCATGCTTGGCCCCCTGTCTTCTTAAAGCAGGCGTTTTACTCCTTCCTCTCACCTGGTCTCTGCAATGGTAGGGACACTTTGAGTTTACAGTGTTTGAAGAGCAAGGAGCGGGCGGATTAAGAATCCTTCTCATCTTTTGTCCCATTTTATTGTGTAGCTTTCTGGATCTTTTTTGCCCATAGACAGTAAGTGTTCATGAGCTACCCAGTAAATATCAAGAAACAAATTACCCAAAAATGTTACATTACTAGATCTCTCTGCAATCCCCTGCATGGGCCAGGCAGTCTTGCTGCCTTAACCTTCTTCCATGGGGCAAGGGTTGGATGGGAACGGTACAAAGCTGATTTTGTGTTTAAGTCAGGACAAAGAGGCATAGTTTTCCAGGTCTTTCATAGAAAAAAAAATGCAAGTCAACTCTGCCTAATGGCACTATGATTTCATTTAAGATCTTAAAGCACAAGAATCCAGTCTCTTATTAGGGAACAGATCTAAAATTTAAAGCATTAGTCTGCTATAAAATTACATTCTTCTTGTTTTTTTAAATTATTGTTTTTATTGAGCTACATTTTTTTCTCCACTCCCCTCCCTTCCTCTCTCCTCCCCTTCTACCTTGCATTCTTCATATATCAACTCCATCTCCAGGTGGGCATGGTATGATAGAGCACCCAAGGATGCATGAAGGCATTTAGTGTGCTGGAGTTCAGACTTCTCCCAACTTGTGACCTCTTTTCCAGTCCCTGATCCTCTCCTTTTTAAACGGTTCAGAAAGCCTTTTTTTTTTGCATGTGTTTTTGCTAGTACATGCATTCATTCAACAGATAGTTCCCAGGATCTGATGGAGAGTAGATGTTTTGGGGGATGCTGGGGAGGCAGAAGGGTAATAGAGTCCCCATGTATGGGGAGCGGTGAGGCAAGGAGATGGCATTGAAAGGATGCCTTCTCTTCCCCCAGACTTCAGCAGGTCTGCACTACAGGAAATGGCTTTCCAGGTCTTATGAACCCGATCTGGAAAAGCCCTTTGAAGTCAAATGGGACCCAACTTGGTCTTCATAATGTAACTTCCTTTTAAATAGACCTCCTGCATCTCCTCAGTTAGTAGCTAGAGGTTCCCTGCAGTTCTTGGAGTTCTTCAAACATTTTTCTCTATATTACCTTAAAGCAACAACAAACTAGGGAAACGTATTTGCCGAAAACCCCATGTTGATTTGTCATGATTTCAGAAGTTACCTGGCAAAATCAATAAAAAAGGAGCCAGGAAATGTAATGTTTACTTGGCATTTTCCTGCTGGCATGCCCACAATTGTTGGATGTCATTTTAAATAAGCCTTTTAAAGGTCATATTAAAAATAGAATAATTGTCTATGTTGTACAGCTCATGAAAGATCATGAATATGTTAACTAAGTGATAAATTTTCAAACAATAGTTATCAGTGGCGTTGGTTAAATTGTCCCATTGTTCTTAAAAAGTGCCAGGCCTTAAGCACTCTAAATTGTTGTAAAAATGATGACCAGAGAGATATTGGTTATAATGAAGTTACTGATGTCTAAAAATTCTGACCGACTAGAACAAACACGGAGAGTTCCAGCCAGACAATATGCAGAGTCTCTGGCCTTGGAATACTCTGCCCTGAAAGGGGTGTCTTTGTCAAATTCTGCATGGGCTCAGGGAACCCTGTGGAAGAGGAGGCAGAAAGAATGTCACAGCCAAAGGGGATGGTGGACGCCAAGGAAACAAGGCCTTTCTAAGCACAACAGGATGGATGCACACATGAGCTCACAGAGACTCAGGTAGCATGCACAGGGCATGCTGGAGTCTACTCCAGATGGGGTTCTAGAGCTGGGAGGAGAAGTGGACACCATCTCCATCCCTCACACAGAAGCTGTCTACAACTGGTAACCACTTGGAAATGAAAAATTAGTGTTCTCTAAGGGAGTCGTGCTGAGAAAACAAACTAAAGGTAAGCTGCGTGCTGTAGACGGCCAGCAGAAAATGGGCTCAGCAGCATCCCTGGAGGTCCTTGCTTCAGAGTTTGCATCAGGGCTGTATCTTTTTCTTTTTTTTCCAGTTTTATCTTTACTTTTATTTTATTTTTTCTCTTTCTCCACCCCACAGGTCCTTTGCATATATATTATGACTTCTGGTTTTGTGGGATTCCCGAGTGTGCGAATGAGTGGGTGTGTTTCTTGTTTCTTTCCTGGGTTCTTTTCTGTCTGTCTGTTTTGTTCAATTCCAGCATGTTAGTCTTGTTTTGCATTATTATATTTTATGTTATTATTATCCCTTAGAAGCCTGTTTGTTTTCTAATGAGATGAAGGGTATAGATCTGGATAGAAGGGGAGGTAGGGAGGTACTGGGAGGAGGGGGGGAACCATAATAGAATATATCATATGAAAAAATTCTGCTTTCATTGGAAGAAAAATATGTGAGATGTTATGTGCAAAATGTGCAGAAGGCAGTACACCATGATTTCAATGTTAGCTACGTGATAGTTGCATAAGTTAGTAGTGTGTTGTGTGTAGTCACTTGATTCTCATTTGTATTGATACAGTAGATGTATTTCAGATTACCAGTGTGATGTTCTTGAGAGCTCCAGGATCACTTTATGCACAGGGACAAAGCATATTTATCTACAGCTGGGTGGATATGGTGAAAGTTGTTCATAGTTGGCTGCAGAAATATCTAAAAAGTAAAAGAAAAAGGTCAGGCTTGGAGGAAAGAAAAACTCACTCTACAGCTTCCACCTAGAGTCCTGCGTAATTAACTGCATTCCATGCTTTATTTGGGCAGCTCCCTAAACCACAAGTCTGTGTCTGTGATTCATGACTGCTTGGTTAGTACCAGCATTTTGAAGGCAGAGGCAGGTGGATCTCTGCGAGTTCCAGGTCATCTTGGTCTACATATCAATTTCCAGGCCAGCCAGTGCTGCTTAGTGAGGTCCTGTCTTACCAAACCAAACCAAACCAAACAAACTCCCCATACTATATGTGATAGTTTGAAATTATTTGGTACATGACTTTTTGTCATTTTAAAGCAGCTGCAGGAAACATCAGCTTCTCAAGTGGATGTTGAGTTCTGCGTAGTTAGAGCATCAAGTTCAACAATGTTATAACATTGAACCTGAATTGACTGGGCCAAGTAAATTCACATGGAGCTCAGACTCTGATGCTCAGGGGGACATGAAAAATGAGAGGGAGGAGCAAGGGAGCAGGGGAGCAGGCTGCTCTGGGTAGATCTTGGAGAGAATATGGAGTAGAGGCTTAGTTCCTGGAGCTTTGAGGAGCTGCTCTAGGTGGTCTGAAACTAGTTAAAGGCTACCCTGGGGTGGGGTAGAGGAATTCTCCGGTATGAAGACGGCCAAGTAAGTCAGTAAATCAGCCTCCAGGCTGACTCACAGTAATGCTCCCTATTGCTCATCTTGCTCAAGTCTTCTATGGGATGTGGAAGATTTGAGGTAAGCTTTGGTGAGGTCATTCTGATGAAAGGCTTGTGGCTTCACTGCTAGGAATGGCATCATTGAGGGCTCCCCACAGCAACAATTAATAACTTTGGTATTAGTTGGTTACTGGCTAGGTAAATAATGCCTTTGATTCCAAATGCATATTCTGGAATATGTTGTAGATCTCATCCTGGGCTGTAGTCAGACTGTGTTGTGCATCATTGTACTTACCAATGTCTAGATCGTCTACTATCTAGCGCCGGGGCACTTCATTTTCTCTGGTAGCCATTTCATTTCATTTTCCAATAGATTAAATTATTTTCTTACCCTTGCTTTTGTGCGTATGTGTTTTTTAGGTTTTCTCTGCTTTGTTGTAAATGGTCTTTTCCTAGTGCAGAGAGAAAACCAGCAGGTTTTCTCTGCTTATGATGCCAATTAATGGTGGAGTTGTAAAACTTATTCCCCGTTTGATTTAACTCAATGCCCAGCTAGCTGCCAACAATTGTCTCATCTTTTTCACTCTCGTCTCTTTGGGCTCATGGTGACATCAGCCGACACTGAGCCTTTCAGCAATTGGTTGCTGGGTCTTTTGTCCTTTTTCTTATTATTTCACTGTTTGCCATCATCTCCGATGACATTTTCTCTTTCCTTCAGTCAGTTGTGGAAGAAGCAGGTGCATTTTTTTGTGAGAGCAAAATACCTTTTTGTTTTTTCCTCCAGATTGCAAAGCTAGGATGTCATTCCCATGCCTGCGTTAAACCTGCCAATCACTAGTTATTAAATGCTATTATACCGACTCATGGTCACGTTCCAGCAGAGACCTCAATCTTTCTTTGCAGTCTGCTCCAGCTTATGTCTTTCTGTGCAATCTTGTTTGGGTTGAAGTTAATCTCTCACTTCTATTATTGCTCTGAAATAACAATGATTATGGCGATTTATGAGTAACTTATCATTTGTTTGAAGTGTATAGATGAATGGCAACATGAAAAGATGTATTCTTTTTCTTTTACTGTTATCTAGAACAGTGAGCTTGAATTCATTTATATTGGGGTGTGGAAGTGGTTAGTGGGTGAGAGTGTAACGCAGCATAAAGACCTGGGTTCAGATCCCCAGAACCCAGTCATAACGGTGTACTTTCATAACTCTAACACTAGGAATGGGGGCAAGTTCAGAGACAGAGACAGCCAGACAAATGCCATGTTCAGTCAGAGACACTGACTCAAATAATAAAGTGGAGAATGATTGGGATGAATTCCAGGCACCTGCTTCTGGGCTCTACGCACACATTCATGGGTATTCACATTCCTGCCTCATGCATGCACACATTTGTACCACCCTCACTATTAATTATGAATTTATTAATTGTGAATTAGTAATGAGTACACAAATGAATTCACATGCGTTGAGTTTGCCGTGTTTCTCATGTTTAATGGTTCTGCATGCCAGAGGCATCCGGCCTGAAAGAAACTTAGAATCCTGTCACCCTGGGATGATCTGTGACCACTCTTGTCCCACAGGTCAAAAGGAAAGCCCTGCACTTAGAAGGACCCCTCCACAGGAGTTCAGTACTTGGGATGAGCTGTTGTCTTGTTGAATGCAACACATGTATCCCACACACAAATGCTTCGGTTGACTGAGTGGATGTGGGGACTTACTACTACCTTAGGAGCTGTCTGGGTATTTATTGGATTTGGCTAGCTTAGAGTAATTGGGCCTATGATCTTGGGGCATCTAATCTATTCTGCTCTATCTGTGGTAGCCCACTGTGGATACCAACCATGGGAAGGATGCTGCAGAGCTGGGTGAAGCCTGTTTCTCCAGGTGTCTGTCATCCATTGATGACAAGATCAGCCTGCACAATGCCACCACTCTAGGCCTTCAGGGCCCCTGTGTCCAGGAATGGCCCCACTCTTCCCTGGCAATTCACTCTCATTTCACCAATGGGAGAGATGACACCGTAGAGGGGATGTCTGCTGCCAGCTATGGTCATCTTTGCCACCAGCTTTTCTTTCCACTGCCCAAGGTGTTTGATGTGAGGAAGTTTTTTGTTTAGTTTCTTGGTTTTTCTTTTCTTTTTCTTTCTTTCTATCTATCTATCTATCTATCTATCTATCTATCTATCTATC
>LOEQ01001312.1:266363-292011 GCA_001685075.1 Bramus lutescens
AGTACTGTAACTCTGTAGTAGAGTTTGAAGTTAGGGATTGTGATGCCTCCAGAAATTCTTTTATTGTACAGGATTGTTTTGGGTATCCTGAGTTTTTAGCTTTTCCATATGAAGTTGAGTGCCATTCTTTAGAGGTCTGTGAAGAATTTTTCTGGGATTTTGATGGGCATTGCATTGAATCTGTAGATTGCTATTGGTAAAATCTCCATCTTTACTATGTTAATTCTACCTACTCAAGAACATGGGAGATCTTTCCATTTTCTAGTGTCTTCAGTTTCTTTCTCCAAAAATTTAAAGTTCTTGTCATATAAGTCTTCCACTTGTTTTGTTAGAGTTACTCCAAGATATTTTATGTTATTTGTGGCTATTGCAAAGGGTGGTGTTTCTCTGATTTCTTTTTCAGCCCATTTATCATCTATATAAAGAGGGAAACTGATTTATTTGAGTTAATCTTTTTTTTTAAGCATGTGCACACAAAAGAAATGCCCATTTTGGGGGGATAAATGGTTGTTTTGTTCATTTTTTTGTTGTGGTTAAGCCTCATCTGGAATCTGTCTTTCCTCTCAATTTTTCTGTGGATCTTTATCAGAATTACAGTATCATATTAAGATTTGCCTTCCTTAATTCTACTCACCCTCCCTCTTTCTGGTTTGCAGGGGGCAGCACTGAAATACTTGCCAACGATTGTCAATGATGTGAAGTTGGTGTTTGATCCCAAGGAGCTCAGGTAACTGTCCTGGAAACAGATGTTTGTCATGTGCAGCTTTCTGTCATAGCATCGAGTTTGGAGGATGCTCTAGGTTGCCGCTTCCCTACAGAGGTCAATTCCCTGGATTGTGTGAAATGGATGCTGCTGATTTGCCTTTCTGTGGAGAAGGCTTTACCTGCTAGCAGACATTATTTTGTTCTTCCAGTTGTTGTTGGAGAATGGTTCACAGTACAATGGGACTGTGACCCAATGTTGACTTAGTTTGCCTGTCTATTCTTGTGATAAAAATCCCTGACAAAGCAACATGAGGGAGAAAGTGTTCACTCTGTCTCACAGTTCAGGGTACAGCCCGTCCTGGCAAGGAAGTCAAGGCAGCAGGACCTATGGGTGTTGTGTCCCTCAATGTGGGGCTCACCACAGATGTCACCCCAACATGGAGCCATGACAGACCTTTGAGGCTGTATATGTTACGTCCGCAGCCGAAAAACGTAAGGCAAGGAATGCATGCTCGTACTAGTTCACTTTCCTAGCTTGATACAGTCCAGGATCCCCTGCCCAGGCAATTGTCCCACCCACAGTTAAGACTGGTCTTCCCACTTTTCATGTCTGTTAGTGTCACTAGAATAAACCCTATAAGCATGCTCAGAGACTGTCACATAGGTCATTCTAGCTCCTGTCCAGCTGACAGTTAACACTAACCAACACACCCAAAATTTCTCTCTCTCTCTCTCTCTCTCTCTCTCTCTCTCATTGCTTATATGAGACTTTTCTTGTCTTGGTAGCCCTGCTTTATGATAACACAACACTTTTTCTCCATGAATCCTCCTGAATCAATCCTAAATATTGGGCTCTGAGTCACAGGCATCAGGGTCAAAGTTGCCATCTACTATGGTGATGGTGACGGTGATGATGGTGATGGTTGGAAGTTGCCATCTATGATGATGATAATGAAGAAGAGGAGGAGGATGGTGACGATGAACCCTCTGAGGAGATGGTCACTGGTCATTCAGAGTGGAATATTAGTCTAGGGACCAGATTTCCCTTCTTGGTATATGCCCCCTTTCAGTGTTCTTTGCTCTGTAATTTGCAGATTGCATGGCTTTCTGTCAAGGGCTTTGATGGGCATTTAGCCTTTGATCCCACATGTGAGCCCAGCAGCCCAGTACATCTCTGCTTTATGTTTGTTTGAGGTTTGACACAATGAACTGTGTGCAGGAAATGGCACCATTTCTGCTAACCAGACCCTCCAAATATCCATGAGAGGACATTTGTCCCTGAGGGGTCATTTTTCCTTCACTTTATATCCACCCAAAGCCATTAATGTCTTGAAATTGAAGGACAAGTGGCTCCTGGACAGCACTCTATGATTTGCCTGAGATTTAGAGTCCAACAGGGACACACTTATTTTCTGCTTCCAGGACCCTGACATTTGGGTTCTAGCTTCACAGGCTCCTTTTGATGAAAGAGAAACCTTTGTGACCCAGGTTTGTCCAGTCTCCAAAGTCTTTTTCTCCGAGGGTGGTTTTAAAGGGTGACGCCTGGACTAGAAGCACCCATGGCCCCTGTACTTGGCCCCGAGCTCTCCCTGAATCTTCTTAATTAGACATGGCTGCCTAGTGCCTGGCTTCCATTAGCCCTCAAGGGATTCCAATAGATATTTGTGATGCACACAGGTGGAGACAGCAAGAGAAAATGGAGAAGCTTGTCTGGTAGAATCCAGAACCTTAGCCAGACCTGCCCTTGTCAGCCAGTGAAGGGATATCAACCCTGTTGGTGATGGATAGTTGTACCATTTGCTTGGAGCTCTGAGGAAGACCTGTTTCCCCTCGGCCACCTCCCTTCACCCTCTACTCAGTGCCTATATGTGCCTCATTTTTAATGTGTTCTATACCAATTTTACAAACAATATTAAAATCACACACACGCATGCTTCAGGTAAGCATTATTTTTTCACAGTCAACTTCTGAAATTAAGGTATCTTGTTTTCTTGATCTAATGTATTCTTTCCACAGCAATTAGGAGTCTCTTTCATGGCATACCATCCCATGCTGGCCCATCATTTATTTCAGCTACAGCATGCACCTGCTAGGTGCTTTTCCATACAGAGTAGACCTCACACAGTCAGTCAGTTAGACACTGTGACAGTGTAGAGCACTGGTTTGATATTACCCTAAATTTGTTTGTCCTTGGTAACTAAGCTGGCAAGTGACTCAGAGTCAATGCCAACCTATTCTTTTTGATTATAGAGAACATGCCCCTAACTGATGGTGTCCAGTTTTTCATTGTCAAATATGCTAAGACATTTGGGCAGTTTCTCCTTTTTTGAATACTATAAATGATGCTACTTTAAGTCATGTACAAGTTTTGTATATATGTGTACATTGTACATTATGTAATATACAACATATGGTAATATGTTTTTACATTTTCAGGAAATTCTCAAGTGTCCATGCCCCTTTCCTTTCCTACCAATATAGCCTGAAGGATCTAATTTCTTTACATCCTTACCAGCACTTAGCACTGTATGTAATTTGAATAGTAGCCACCCAAGGCTTTAAAACACAGATTCCCAGGGTAAGATTCGGGCCTAGATTTTGTTAAGGCCTCTATTAAGCCTGGTCTTGAGATTTCAGGGCCATTCTCTACCCTGATGATTCTGCACCACCTTGGGACAGCATGGGGTGCTGAGGCTGACTATGCTTCTGAACAATGTCACTTGCATTTCTCCTCGTAGCAAAATGTTCACGGAATTCATCCTGAATGTTCCTGCGGGCTTGCTGACTGTCCAGAAGCTCTACTGCTTGATTGAGATTGTTCACAGTGACCTCTTCACTCAGCACGGTGAGTGGATCCCTGGGAATTCGGAAATCGTCTGGTTGTTCAGTCAGTTCTCTTAGCCCTAAGGAGGAGAGGTGGCTTGCAATTAAAAGAGCTCTAGGCAGGGCTCAGCCCTTTCAAGAGAATGGCAAGTGTCGCACTGTCTAGGTAATAGGCTGTTGAGAGTGGAGGTGAAAACGAGTTGTAATTTGGGAGCACATCAGAGCCCTGTACAATCAGCATACATTGTAGCTCTTAAAATGTGCGATTGTCTGTCCTGGGGAGGCAATCACTTAACATCCTTGAGATGATTGCAAGGGGGAAAAATATCTAGTTTTCTTTAAATTTAGAAGTAATGGCTCTATCCTATCCTAACTTCTGGTTTTTGACAGGTCTTCCTCAAATTCTGTTCAGAGTCAGGAGGGCCCTAAAGACGCCGGCGTCCCAAGGAACCTTCTATTCCCTTCATTAGCTTCTCCATCGTTTTGACTAATCATTTTCTATTTGGACAGATTGAATTAATATCTTACACCTGCCAAGCAATTTTCTTGAAACCTCGAAACGTTTGCATAATCTCTAACCGCCCTCACTTATCGGAGCCGACTTGAGGTCTAGTGGGTGACAGCCTGTCTGTGTAACACAGATTTATTCTCTTCTATTTGTGACCAGACATTTGGTGGCTCCATTCTTTTCCTCTCTCCTCAGGCACAGTGCTGTTTCTTCCTCTCCTTGGGTTGTGTTGGGGATGGAGCAGCCTTGGAAGGAAAGTACCCTCTGAGTTTGTCCTGCTGAACCCGACCAGAAGCTCAGTGCTCCTGTCTCAACCACTGTACCATTGTGTGCCTTGGCTGGTTTTAGTTGTCTTTTCTGATTTCACTCTTAAGAATGCACTGGAGTGTGTACTTGTATGGAGGGGAAAAAGAGTGTTGATCCTTTTTCAGGGTGGGAGTTTTTCACCCTCTCCCCTAAAAGGGTGAGACCAAATGTGGGTGGCTTTCTGAAGCGCTTTCCCTCTCACTCCTCTCTGGGGCAGAATCCCTGTATTTCATGTATAAAAGTCCTATTGTCTAAAACTGGAATCACATGCTCTCAATTGAGCTCTTAGTTCTGTTTCCCATCATCCAGGCTTTTAGTCAAAGTCTGGGTCTTGAATGGTGTGATTGCCTAGGTGTCTTCGAAAGCAACGGGATGCCATGGGCCCGTAGAAAGCTGCTTAGAAGGTAACCGTTGGTGGCATTGCAAGCAGGTATTGTGGTGATGACTACTGAAGCCAGAACAAATACGTCCCTGTCCCAATTTATATTTAAGTCCTATTAGGTTCATTATTGGTGAAATGTGCCAACACCTTCCCCATATATGTCTGCATTCGCCCTTCATTAGCCCCAAGCTCCGACATATTCTACCCATTTTCCTCTGCCCCTCCCACCACTCACACAGACACCTGGTGCCCCTCCTTTTCTTGTTGCTGAGATAAAACGCCTTAACAAAAGCAACATAGATGAGAAAGGGTTCATCTTAATGATGGTTCAAGGTTCCAGTCCTCTCTGGTGGAGAGCTTGAAGCAACTGGTGATGTTGCAACCGTAGTGAGGAAGCAGAGATGAATGAGTCCTGGGACACAGCTCATTTTCTCCCCTTTGTGTAACCTAGGACAAGTCCAGAGAACAGTGTGGGTTTTTCCATCTCATTTAACCCAATCAACATAGTCCCCTCATAGGTGGCTTTCATTCTTGTCTCCCAGGTGATTGTAGGTCCTGAAGTTGATAGTGAACGCTTGCCTTCAGACCCCTCAAGCCCTGTGCCACCCTGCCCCCATCCTTCTATGTCTCCTTTTCTATTCCTAGCATATACCACTCAACCCACACAGCATGGCTTCCCCAGGCATCAGCAGTGCCATCAGCAATATCTTCACTGAGTGAATTTGTGTTGTCGACCTAACAGAGGTAGCATCCCTGCCCCTGTCTGGATTATGTAACTTATCTGGGGATTTTAGGAACACTGCAGTAGGACTGTACGCCCACTATAAGTGGTGTAAGTGTTCAAAGAGGTAAATGCTTAAACATAAACACCGAGAGAATCACAGGAGGTATTTGAAAAAAATATTGCCCCTGGCTACAGTGAGTCGTACTAGTGGTTTCTTTGCTGGCTTTGACAGGTGTGGAGATGTGTTTGGGGAAGGACTTCTGTATGAAGGTGTGCTGGCCTCTGTGCAGGCTCCCGGAAGGTTCTATTACAGTCAGCATGAGGCAGTCTTGTCCATAAATACCGCCTTCCTTCCTTTCTGGTTTTATTTACTTGTGTTTTGTTTGAATTGACACAGTCGATTTCATTTTGATTCTAAAAAGGTTCACCTTGTCCTGGCTTTTTTTTTAAAAATATTTTCTTCTAGAAATATTGTTGATCAATATTTAGAATCTGGCTATCTGTCACTGCTGGGGTGGACATCTCAGCCATATCAAGGTAAAAGTGACTGGTGATTTACAGTCAAGGTCATACTCACATTGGCCACACTTGAGCAAGACAGAGACTTAGGTACAGGTCTCAGTAGCATCTTCCTTGGAATCCTTGGTTAAGTTTGGCCTGTCTGTCCTGCAGGTGGTAGAGCATGGGGAATGGGCTGGGTTATCCTTTTAGGAGTGGTGCTTCTACAGCACGGTGACACACAACAGGTACAGAGTTAGTAGGAAATACAAAACAACATCCACCAGAACAAAGCAAATCCCACTTTTCATGCCAATTTGAACTAGGAAGCATGATGTCTGTCTTTCAGATTATACTAATTTTAACCAAAGATAGTCAAAGAAAAACTAGTCCTGAATTATATATATAGCTTATTGTTCCTGGAAAGTTCTGTTGTTAAAGGCCCTCCCACCCCTGCCCTGCAGGTGAATCTGATTCTAAATGTCTCAGAGATGAATCAAAACTATGGTTGAAAAAAGACATAATAATCGTAGTTTAAACTTTGATGAGAGTTTGGCAATTGACATGGTTTAGTTATTTTTATTGCACATATCATTTTAAGATAATGGTCATGACTGACTGACAGCCTCACACCAGGACTTCCAGACTTTTATAAATCTTATATAACCTTTAGAACATTCACATTAAAAATAAATATCAAACATCTTGGAAAAGTAATAGTCATTTATTTAACCAGAGTTCTAAAATAATCACTCAAAAGATGTTGAAACGACTGTATACTTAATAAGCCTCCACTTTTGCTCATGCCTATCATCCTAGCATTCTGGATGCTGAGGCAGAAGGACTGACATCCACATCCAGACATCTCCATTCTAGGCCAGTCCGGATAACAGTGAAGTGGGATGACATCCAAATAAACAAACAACCAAACACCAAACAGAGCCAGCCAACTAACCAGCCATACACACAGAACAACACAGCAGCAGCAAAGGCCACTTAGAGACGCTCTTAAGAGTCCATGTTTTAGCCTGACGTGGTGGCACACACCTTTAATCTTAAGCCTCTGAAGGCAGAGACAGGAGGATCTCTATGAGTTCCAGGCTAGCCCAATCTACAAAGTGAGTTCCAGGACAGCCAGGATTGTTACACAGAGAAACCCTCTGTGTTCCGGGACTGGAGGTGGTGGGTCGGAGTTCATGTTTTAATAAAAAGTGTAATAGAGATACCAGAAATCATCATGATAAAGCACAAACTTTGGGGAGATCTATGTCAAGGAAGGTTGTTGGTTTAAATACTCAGAATTGGATTTTCTTTTAAATGTTAGTTTGTCAATGTTTAATTTTTAAAATAATATGTTATGTATGGTTTAAATAAATTACAATTACCCTGGTGCCACAGAAATTTTTTTTATACAATTCAGTTTTCACAAACTAAGACTTCCTTAGACCTTTTGTGTTCTTTTTTCCTTTTTTGAGGCAGGGTCTCTCTATGTAGGCCGGAATGTCCCAGAATTCCCTGTGAATACCAGGCTGGCATGGAATTAAGAGATAATCCTGTCTCTGCCTCCTGAGTTCTGGGAGTAAAGGTGTGCACCACAACCATTCAGCCTTCCATAGACTTTCTGCAGTTTGAAGAAATCTTTTTCCCATCATTTTTCCTGCCCTCCCTATGTAGAGCAGTCTAGCCATTGGTAGAAAAAGGTTTAAGTTTTCACTAAAAAATCTTTTTCATCCAAAAAACCCCTTTTAATCTCTTTGAACCAAAATATATTATTTTACTCGTAGGTGTAACCTTCTTTGTTTCTATCTCAAAAGTTCCTGTTTTCCTTTCTTAAATTTACAAGCTCAGCTCCTTGTCTCCACTCTTACACTCTTGTTCCTGCCCACATCGATGAATGTAATCCAGAGGACATCTGGGAAGAGGACTAGACACTGATATCTTTTCTTCTGTGTATTTTTTCCTCCATCACAATTATATTTGTGACTTTTGGTTTCTAAGACAGGGTCTTAATGCATCCCAGGCTAGCCTAGAAGTTAGTTTCCATGCTGGGACTGTGGGCTTGAAGCATTGTCCTTGTTCTATTTATGACCATAAACCTTGAACAGAGGTCAACATAACCCTGCCTGGCCATTAAATAGAGGCAAATGTGTTTGTGAATGGTCTAGAAGAAGACTTTATTTTTAACTTACTCACAATTTGGTAAGGCGGAGAAATACAGAATACAACACACTTGTTTATAGAGTTGAGTCTGCTTTGTATTAATGGAGATAACATGGAATTAGGTTTGCCTGTTACATGGTCGAACTTAGAGACTTTTGTTGGCTGTCTCGGAACAGCATTCTCTGGTCAGGCTGCCCCCAGAATAACTTGGATTATAAAGGATCTTTTCTCTGCAACCCTTTCCTTACTCTCCACTCTTGCAGCCTCAGAGTTCAAGCTGCATTTGACTTAGGACTAACTGAAAGAAAAAAAAGTTTCAGGCAACATTGAATAATAAAATTCTTTTGCCAGATGTGATGGCATGCTTCTGTAATTCATATCACTTAGAGGGTCGAGGAAGTTGTGCTATGAGTTCAAAGTTATTCTTAGCACATAGTGAGTTTTAGCCCTTGGTAGGATATGTGAGAAACTTTGCAAACAAATGAATACACAGAAACTTATAGAAAGTATATAAAAGTTAACATGCACACCTATGAAAGAACCATATTGAAAATTGGCAGGGGAACAGAGAGATGGACACATTTTAAATCCTTCATGCACGAATCCTGAAATCATAGTATAAGAAGAATCTTCGGAGGACTCACAGGAATTTTTAAGTTATGTATGTGGATCAAACAAAAATGTTCTAGCACGTAGCTAACTGATGCAAGAGAATTGTTGCAGGCATGAGACCCGCTTGGGCGTCACACCAAGAACCTGTCTCCAATGAGAATCAAATATTTGGAACCAAAAGAGATTTTACCATAAAAAGGCTCTAAGGTGATACCTTAAGCTCAATTATATTAAAAAGGGAAGGAGAATCCCTGCTGTACTACAGTGTGCAGAGGCCATGGGAGCCTATTCAATACTATTTCCAGGAATTCTGGGGCTGTCTTAGTGGTTTGAACTAAATTCTGCCCAAAGCTGTTGCCAGGTAAATTACTTTGACCCAGCTTTGCTCATGGATCTTTGTATATTTGCAGTAGCCTCTTCAAAGTGTTTTGTGATAGTTAACATCAGACGGTCAACGTGTGCGTAAGTGCTTGTGTGTGTGTGTGTGTGTGTGTAGGTATGTATGTTTGTATATATATTCGTGTCTACAAATGTCTGTGGAGGCCATAGGTCAACCTCAGGTGCTGTTTCTTATGATATTGTCCATTTTGTCTTTTTAAGCATATTCTCTTGCTGGCCTAGAACTTGCTGACTTGTCTAGATTGGCTAGTTAGCAGGCCCTAGGGATCTACCCTTCCCTACCTTCCCACTGCCAGGCTAAAATACTATGATACTATATGCGGGTTTTTAGTGTGGGTTTTGGAGTATTTCACCCAGGTTCTCATGGTTGTATAGCAAGCTCTTTTGCTTAATGAGCCATCTCCACAGCCCCAGCCATCAAGCAGCCATGCCTAAGAACCCTTCCTTCATACTCTCCTGGCTTTATTTGTTTTCTTTGGGTTTTCATCAATGTGAACATCTCTATTCTGCTTCCCACAGCTCCTGTTTTCCACACAGCCTGTGAATGTGAAAGGTCAATGAATGAGGAGCACTCTGTAAATTACCAGTGAACTGTCCTTGACCTTCCCTGAGTGTTGGTGGGAAGAAGACCTTATTTACATGTCTTTTGAGATTTTTATTGCAAAACTTGTGCATGCAAATGTGGCTGAAGCTGAATAAGTGCCTAAACATGCAATCTTCAGTGAAAAATATTTAAAGCAGAATTTCTACTGGGGATATGTTTCAGGGGAAATCTCCCACCTCTCTGAAACTTAGTCTCTTTCTTCAGCTACTAGAAAGTTTGAAGAGGACCCTGCTACTCATGCCTGGTGCTCATCTCAGCCTGGCTGTTGGGTCACTACATGTCTTCCCATTAAGCTGCACTATTTCTTTCTGCTCTGGTTTTTCATATACTGTCTTGAGTCTTTGAACCAAGCAACATATAAATAAATTCATAATGAATTAATATTATTACCCTTTCAAATAATCCATCTTTTAAAGTATAATTTCATAATTTGCCTCTCTCTTTCTGTGTGTGTGTGTGTGTGTGTGTGTGTGTGTGTGCACGTGAATCTGTATATATGAGTATAAAGGCTAGACATCAACATCAGATGCCTCCCTCCATCACCCTTAACCTTGTTTTTTGAGACAGTCTCTCAGTGAACTTGGAACTTGTTTCTTCCATTATATCGTTCACTGACCCCCACCCCCCNAGGTAGCTTCCTGTGTCTGTTTTCCCAGTTCTGGGATTGGTAGGTTAGGTAGATGTGACCATGACCAGTTTTTTATGTGGGCGCTGGATCCTCATGCCGGCAAAGCAATCACTTTACTGAATGAGCCACCTCTCTAGCCCTGTCTGTAACAGAACATTGATGTCCGTAGCAAGTTGTACCCAGTTTAATAGTGACATGTGCCAAGAATGAAAAATCCAAAATGATCATAGGCCAAGACAAGATCAGTCTGGACCTTCTCATTTTACAGCCAATCAGCATCTGTCATCTATGTTATAATAAATTCCTTGAATGTGTCCTGAACTTGGAGTGGCTGCCTCCAAGCCTTTTAGAATGCTTTGACTAATATGAAAATCCCCCTGTGTATAGACTTTGGGTTGGGGTTGGGATAGCGTAGAAGGCCACCATCTTTCTCATTTGCTGGTTCTGTCCTTTTCCCGAGCAGTCAACTGCTGTCTTCTCTTCTTGTCAGGAACGATGAATAGCTGAAATCCTCCGGTTCTCACAAAGATGCCATTACTTTTATAAAGTAGTCCATGCCACATTTGTATCAATATTTAAAATCAAGTCATATTCAGATGAAATATGGGAGCCATGGTCTTGTCTTTCTTAGGTCCTGCTCCTTAGACCTTTGTAGAAGTTGGCTTTGCTGCCTGTGCTATGTAATGTTTACATTGTTGTGGACTGCTGTGTTTGGTGTGCTCCTGGTGTACCAGGGATGGAATCGTTGAGGTCAGTGAGTGCTCCTGGGCAGAGGCTAGGCTTCAGCCTCTGATGCCTCACACCATGAAATAAATTGTCTCCAGGTCTCAACATAGCTGAGAACAAGAAAATTATTCAGTTTAGGCACTAATTAAGGTTGTTCTCTGGGAAAACATCTGGAAAGGATGTGTTTCAGGTTTTTCTGAATGGTGGCCATATTTATAGATTTTATGCTCTCCAGGGGTAGCAGAATATACCTCTTGCCAGTCAGGAATTGTACTCAGTGCTGGCTTTAGCTAAGTTATCTTATGGGAAATATATGAGCACTATCTCATTGTCTGGGGTGTTTGAGGGCAAGGAACATGTCTGTGCAGATAGTCAGTGGGGTTGTGTTTCCAGGAGTTGAAGTTTGGTCCATTGCTATGGTCACCATGCATGTGGGGTGGTATCTAGACAGTACCTAGCAGCAAGAATCCTGCCTCACCTCCGGGATTTCTGCACTCTGATTACACTGGACTCCGGTTCCTGTGGATTCAGACTGGTGGCACACTGGCTGTTTCTGATTTCTCTCATCACTTTTCCCATTTGCAGATAGGGAAAGAGAAGATGTACACAGTGGGAGTTTATTGGGCTACAACAGGAAATGGGTCATTTGGCACAGAAAGCTCGTGCTTGGCCCCAGCCTCTATGAAACTGCCTCACCCGAGGACAGTGTCAACTTCCCTCTGCTCAGAGGCCGACCTTCTTCTCTGTTGCATTCTATTCTGGTTTTAGGATTGCATGGTGTCCAGCCACATGTGGGAGGATGGATCTGCCTCTGGATTCAGTGTCAGTGTATGTTCATATGGAATAAAAGGGGGGAATAACCAGAATATAGAAGAGTGGAGAGAAAGCTAGAATATATACACGTATGCTCTCATTACCCAACAATAGTCAGACTCTGACGCGAATCCAAGACTCTGCAGTTGCATAGGTAGCAGTTCCTCAGTGGATGGCAGTGTTCCTGACTGAGGATAGATCCTAGTCCCTGTGCTGCTATCCTCCGTCCATCCCCCATCCATCTGCCTTGGATGTCCTGTTTTTGCTTCTATGCTGAGGTGAAGGGCTTTGGACTCATTAGCATGCTGTGCATGAGAGCCACTGAATGGGTGGTAATGGCTTCTGAGCCTGGTCTCTGATGTGACTTGCCTACTTGAAAGCTGGCTAAACAGATTATGTGCCGTGCAGAATGATGACTCTTGGATATCATCTGTGGTGTGGAGCGAGCAAATTCTCAAAGCAAGATACAAAGAGAAGGAAGGTTGACGTCTCATAATTTGTGCATTTGTCGCTTTGTTTCCATGTGATTATGTTGTTGCCCACTTATCTGACGAAAGCAGGGAAATTAAAGTTTAAATCCTGTTATAGAAATGAAAAGTTCTGGTGTAATTAAATTAAGCATGAGAACACCGAGTATAGGATTTGGGCCCACAAAATTTGATGGCATGGAAATTGGGGTAAATTGAGTCCTACCTGACCATTACCACCTTGAAGGCCAGTCATGAGAAGTCCCTTTGCTTACAAGAGGCCTTTGAGGGAAGGGGGTTTCCCTTCATAACCTTCTCCCACATGTGCCTTCTCTTCTGGATCCTAGACCCTGGGGAAGTTTGTTCTAATTAACATGGAATAGTTTCCTTGTTTGCTGGACATGGTCTTTTCATGTTCCCACCCTTACAATGGGCTAGGCAATTGACAAGTTTCCTTTCTCAGCTTGCTACATGCTTTTCCTTGTGTGTGTGCTTGGTTGATTTTAGAGGGGAGTGTGAGATTGGATGAGTGACATTGATGGTATCTGTGTAGTGTGGTAGCAAGTCTTGGTCTTGGTAGTGTTTTAATACCCCGGTGGATGATCTTTTTATAGACCTGCTATTCCTTGACAGACTTTGGCTGTTGCTTTCCGGTGACTGGACTCTTTACTATGAGGAGGAGGAGGAAGGGAGCTATTCTTTCAAACCCTAGCCATCTTCTACTCCTTCCTTCCCTGTCCTAACACCCTGTCCTAGCCAGCTATAATTATTAATTTGATACAACCTAAAGTCAGCTGAGAGGAAAGCCTTGAGTCAGGAGTTGCCTATATCAGAAAGGCCTGTAGCTATGTTAATGGAGGATTATCACCTTTAGTAATTGAATCAGGAGTGTCTGGTTTGCTGTGGCCAGCACGGGCTTTCTAAGAATGCTAGCTAAGTATGAGTGGAGAAATAAACCTGAGTAAGAGCCAGCTAACAAGCAGTATCCTCTGGTTCCTGATGTATTCCCTGAACTATTAATGTGTTCCTGGTCAGAGGTATTGCTATCTTCAGGTTCCTCCTTTGTATTCCTGCCCTGATAGTCCCCAATGATGGTCTGTGGGCTGTAAGTAGAGGAAAGTAAGCCCTTCCCTCTCCAAGTTGCTTGTTGTCAAGTGTCTTTTATCACAGCCGCAGAAATCAAACTAAGGGCAGACCCCTTTTCCAGCAGGGCTCACCTGCCCTGTGGAAGCTCATTTATCCTCAGTTTTGAATAATAGGAAGCCTCTTTAAAATTCAGGGCGAAGGACTTTAAATGATGTGTTTCGTTCTTCTTTCCAAGGTGAATAATTCTCCCAGTGATCAAACGGAGTAAAACTCTTTGCTAATGGCAGGAACATTAGTTACAGCAGCCCTTCTAAGGCCTTGGGCGATGCCCATGCACCTCTCAGGTTTTTGGTATTAGAAAATACTAAAGCCACAGTTTCTTCACACTAGCCAGACCCTAAACAGAAAGCGTCTATCTATAAAAATTGCCCTGTTCATCAATTTCTGTTTCTTTAGCTCATACACATGAGAAGCTGTTTCATGCAGAACTGTAATAAAATATGTTGTTTTAATGCTTTGATCCATCAACAAATCAAAACAGTATTTGAGTTTTTCTTCTGTGAAAAACCAGATCTTAAACCCTGAGCTATTCTCAATGTTAACTTGATAGATGTTATACACAGAGGAAAAATTGGGGTTGGGGCTAATTTTGCCACAGTCACTTAATGTCCCACTCATACGGCATTCTGGAACTCTTTAATTAGATAGCTGTGCTGATGACTGCTAATGAATGTTGCCAGCTGTGAACCCTGAAGACTAACTCTTTTAAATAATGCTGGATTATAAACATCGCTTTCTCTCCCATGTTGTGTGCTCCACCCCTCCCCAATGCCTCAAGGAAACGTCTAAGTCTGTTATGTGGTACCTTTTTCTTCCCTCATTCTGTAGGTCTCTCTTCTATCTTTCATTGTATGTGTTTGTTCAGAGGCCACTTGTTAACACTTTTAGAAATAGCTTGTTGAATACAGGAGTTTCTTAATTATACCCATTTTAAGTCCGCCATCATTTATTGATCACCTACCAAGTGCTCAGGATTTTTGGTTAGCCAGTTTGAGCCCTCTGAGAGCCTTCAGCGTCATCAACATAAAAATGTAGAACCGGAAAAGACTAATTGACTCCTTTTACAGAGGAGGGCATCAGGGTTAAATAAGAAACCTTGTCTGTAAGCAAACTCCCAGTCAGGGAGCTGTCCACAACCATGGTGCTGATTAAGGCTCCGACTTGTTTCAGATTCATCATCCCTACTCCTTATACCATTTCATGCCCACTGCATGAGCAATACTTTCTGAAAGCTGAATTTACTTCAGCGCTATGTGGAGCAAGGAAAAATAGTACAAATAAATCAATAAATGAACACATCTGTAAATTAAGCATAAATAAAACATACAGTGTTGTTCTCATGTTCATGGGGTTTTAATAGTTTTTCTCTCTTTCTGTGGGGTGGCTGTAGGAGGGTTGTAGTTTGTGATCAGATTGCTAGAGCCAACAACACCTTATGGTGTTACTCATTTAAATATTAGCCACTGTTGACTCTACTTTGAGCCCACCTCTCGGCAGGCTTCTGCCTCTGCTGCTTAGTGCTGATATAGGAAGGGCAGTCTAAGAAGAGGCTATCCCCATTTGTCTCATACCTAATCATGCTGTCACCAGGTACCTGGAAAGCTAATTCCTCAGCTCTACAGTTCTTTATTCTTTCTAGGTCCCGAGAGTTCAGCTGTTACTGTATAAAATGATGTCCTGGACAGGGAAAAGCCCAAATCGGCATCTGCCAGGAGTTTGTGTTATAACTTTACCCTGCCATAGCAACTGCGCAAATCTACCTTAATGGCACAGACCATCCTGCCTTTACCCACATGTTTTAACACACACCTCTGTTTCTCTTGAGCCACCAAGTGTGTTTCGAACCACTCTGACCAAGTGGCTACCTACTAGATCAGTTAGCAGCATCCCCCTCCTCAATTTCCTGGAAATCATGGATCTTGTATCAGTTTTCTTCTTTTCCATGTGTTGGGATTCTCCTACACAGCCAATCACAGTTATAGAATTCTTTGTCAAATCAGCAAGCCCCATCTATGCCCTGCTTCTCTTTACTTAGACAGTAGACTGTCTTCCTGCCATTTTATTTCAGGCTACGGTGTTTTCATGTATTGACATGGGGCTCATTTATAGCCTTCCTGTTGGCTTTTCAGTTTACCTGAGGAGACGTCATACCTTACAGCAATTCTAGTAGACCTTCACCTTTCCTATTGTACCCTGCCAGTCTCAAAGGCCAAGAGCGTCTTCTGCCCAGTGCTCTTTTTAACATGACTTCTCCTCTCCAAGGTCTCATGCTCATACACAGGAAACATGTTTGACTAGTTTTTAAAATGTCTTTTAAATGTTTATTATTCTGTGTGTGTACCTGCATGCATGCCAGAGTGTGCATGTAGGGGTCTAGAGGACTGCTTGGGAGGATCAGTTCTCTCTTTCAACCTTGTAGGCCTTGGGGTAGCAGTCAACATTGCTCACTGAGTTTTGCTCCCCTTTGTTTGACAGTCTCCATGCTTCTCTGCTCACCCTTCCCATTTCCAGAGCCTCTCACTTGCTCTGTCATCCTCTCAATTAAGATTCCATGACACTAGGTACCTCAAGGCTGAATCACAGATTGCCACATTTCTGATTCTTTTAGCACACAGGCAAGTGACACCATTCTGACCAGAATACTTTCCAAGGTGCTGCTCAGCTGTCAGGAGGGAAATGCTGGGCTGAGTTCCTGTGGCGATTCAGTCCCACAGATCAGCAAACAGTGTTCCTAAAGGAAAGCTGTAGTGGCAAGGGTGATTTACTGGTATATTCTTCTCCTGGCACTGCCCAGTCTCATTTCTTCTTAAAAATGATTCTTGGAGAAATGGCTTTGTCCTTGACATTTATGTATGCCTACATATATGAGCACAGTCATGGGTCTTTTATAACCAAGTTCTGTGGCTTGGGAGTGCAGTGGCTAATGCTGGCTCAGTTTTGCTTAGCAGTGCAGTTGCTGACTGTGTCTGTCACCAGGTTCCTGTTCCCCACATCTGTGCTATCTGGAGATTAGTAGATGGCTTCTATGACCCCCATCTAGCATGGATACAGTCTTGGAGCTACTTCTGCTTAAAGACTCACGTAGATGGAGAAAGTCACTTGAGCATATTGAAACGTAGGCACAGGGTTCCTAAATGGTAGGAAAACAAGATGATTGTCTATAAAAGATGAATAGCATGCATTTCCCATTAATATGGCTCTTACTGTTTAATTCTCATTAAAAGTGTTATTCTGGCTTTTGGTTCTATGCAACACACACAAGGTTATTAAATGCACTTTATGGATCATTTGTTTAATGTGACCGAACTAAAAATTAAGAAGCACATTACTCAGTGTTCATAAAAATGAATGCTTTAAATGGACAAATTCATTCTCATTTTTGTTTCTTATTTTAATGTAGAGCTGTAATGGGGTTATAGACGAATATTCTGCTTGGACATTTATAAGCCGATGATGCCCGTTGAATACCTTTTATAAAGATTTATATTTTTTACTCTGTGCCCATTACCAGAGCATTAATCATCCTGGCTTTGGCCCTCACAGCAGATGTTAATGATTGGAGTTTGTGACCATTGCAGAGCATGGTGAGGGGAGAGCATGGCTGGTGGGTGATGTCATCCCCATGGCAATTTGTATGGAGTGTGGGTCCATAGCAATGTCTTCTCCTTTCCTGCGGTCTGGACTGAGCTGCTTTCTTTGGTCTCTATATAGCACAGACAAAAATAGGACAGTTATGTTTCCTGTATCTATGCCTCCAGTGGGTGCTGACAGGTACCAAGATGTCCCGGGTTCTCCTGTGATGGGGTAAGTGGTCAGAAAGAGCTGTGACCTTGAAGCAGAGGGGACCTCATTTATAAAAGTGAAAAACTGCATGAATTCTTCTTCATCTGCTTCTTTACATACTTAGCCTGAGCTTCCTGCAGGCGCAGACTGAGAGCCTTGGGTGTCATTTTAAATTCCCTAGTCCTCAGCAAATGTAGTTTGAAGCAGTGTAAGTCAGTCACATATTTTATCCAGAATGTCATTGCAGTACGAATTCTATCTCAAACTCAGTAATGCCACGCTTTATATTCTTTTATCCATGTTGAGTCTGAGAAGTTCATTGCGTTGTAACTTATAGCACAATTTAAATGCTAAATTCTTACTGTCAGAGACCCTGGATCTTTAGTTTTCATTGTATAATACAATTTATTATTCTTAACAGTTGTTTGCAGTAACTAGATTAAACACCACTTTTAAACATTTTAACTTGCAATTCATTTATTATAATTAAAACCTGTTCTATGGTTGTAAACATACACATTTAGAAGGCCCTTTGACAGGATGACCATTTAGCAAAATAGCAATAGAATATTCTGCCCTAGGGCCTGTTACCTCCCAGCCCTGGACTTTTGACCAGAATTACAATACTAGACTTGCAATTCTCTCCTGTTGAGAAGGCCTCAGATCCATTCAGAAAGCATTTAGTTACTTCATAACAGTGTTGCCTGGAAGATTGGGCTTGTAGCATTAAGGGCCAACCAAAGTTATCCTAGAAATTGAAGAGATGCTCCTCAGGCCTCACCTCTTACTGAGAATCTGTTGAAAATTGTTAACTGCTGAAGAAAGTCAGTCATTCTTTGAGGGTGCGGTCACTGGCAGCTGGAGAAAGTCAGTCATTCTTTGAGGGTGTGGTCACTGGCAGCTGGAGAAAGTCAGTCATTCTTTGAGGGTGTGGTCACTGGCAGCTGAAGAAAGTCATTCTTTGAGGGTGTGGTCACTGGCAGCTGAAGAAAGTCAGTCATTCTTTGAGGGCATGGCCACTTGCAGCTTTCCTGTACTCCATGATGCCCCACACCCATGCACATATGGGCAGTGCTAACTGTCCTTAGTGTCTTTGTCACTGTTGTATTGCCTTGAAGAGATACCATGACCACTGCAACTCTTATAAAATGACGATTTAATTGGAGGCTTGCTTATAGTTTCAGAGGGTTAGTCTATGATTATCATGGCAGGAAGCATGGTGGCAGGCTGGGAGAGGCTGAGATCTTACATCCTGATTGGCAGGCAGGCAGAGAAAGAGGCAGAGGTATAGTATGGGCTTTTAAAACCTCCCTGCCCACCCCCACAACCACATCTCCTTCAACAAGGTCACTCTTCCTAATCCTTCCCAAACAGTTCCACTAGCTGGGGATCTTGTCTTCAAACGTATACACCCACAGGGACATATATTACAAAAAGAAAAACGATACAAAGTTTGAAAGGACAGCTGCTTTTCCCCACTTAGTTTAGTCACAGAGTGAAGTAACTCTCATAACTCTTTACTTCTAAGATATTTACCTCCATGTGCTATGCTGCTAGCAGCAAGGCCCTGGTCTCCTTTCATGGCTGGCAGCCCTACTCTACCTTTTTTTTTGAGAGGAAGTCTCACATAGCCCAGGCTAGCCAAGAATTTGATATGGAACAGAGGGTGACCTTGAGCTTCTGATTGCCCACTCTCCACTTCCCAAATGCTGGGATGACAAGCACCAACCACCATGTCTGATTTTCTTTGGTGCTGGAGCTTGAACTCAGAGCCTGCTGCATGCTAGGGAAGGCATTCTACCAGTCTGGCTGCATCTGCTACAGCCCTATATTTGTTTTTATGGTTTTTTGTTTTGTTTCATTTTCTGTGCTGTGATTGAACATGTGGCTTCATGCATGTGTGACAAGAAGTCCTTCTTTTTATTTTTATTTTTTATTGAAATTAAATTTGTTGCGAAGGTGATGAGTTTTGCAGTAATATGGTTTTCAAGTATGTCACATGTTTTAACTGACATTTGCTTTCCTGTTACCCTCTTTGTCTCCTCCCCTTCCTGCTAATTCTCTACCCTCCCCAAATAATCCCTATTTTAATGTCATGTGTGCATCATGATTTTGTTTCTTTACATATATGGATGAACTGATCCCTTTCAGAACCTTATGGTGTGAATAAGAGCATATCAGTCTTCTGAGCTTTAGCATTCCAGAGTTTTCCAAAGGCTATGTGTCAATTACTGATTTAAAACATGTAAAAATCTGTTTTTCCTTTAGTATTAGCTTTTATTTTTATTGTGCCAAAGAATAGATTCAGGCTATTTCTTTTGTTTTACTGGCTTTCTGTATAGGATATTCTGTCTTTGTGATAGAACATTGTACATGATCAGTTGGAATGTCCCGCGTGTGGCAGGAGAGCTTTTGCCTCAGCTTCCAGAGGTTGTAAAACCCTCTCCTGCAGGTGTGTGCCTCCACCCACGATGTAGCAGATACTTTGTGAACCCTACTATGATTTGAGAACATTTAACTCTTGTAGGTTGGAATATAGGCTAGGAAAAGTCCCATTAAACATGAAGTGTTTTTGGTTTTGGTGAATATGGTATGTTTATAACTCCAATATTTAGGTAACTGAGATAGGATTATGTCTTGTAGTATATCCTGGGCTACACTGACAGACCTTGTCTCAAATATATATATATATAAATTTTGTAATATCCATTCTTTGGAAGCAGGAAGCAGATTAGCTACTTTGTGGGTGGATCCATTCTAAGGTGATCCTAAGGCATTACTTTTCCTGGTTTACATTCATTCAAGGTGCCTGGCCTGATATAATACACATCACATACACAATAATACAAATTCTAATTTTGGCAGCTGCCATTCATAGAGTCCTGGGAATAGTATTGGACAGTAGATCTGCTTTTCATCATATGCACTTTAGCTTCCCCGCCCTCTGCATGTGCTTGTGTCTGTAAAGGGAGTCAGCACACATGCCTGCCCTCTCCTTCAGCTGTGTGCTCTGGTCCAGACTGGGCTGGAAACCATCCAGTAAAACCGGATCCCCAGGAAGGTGGAAGCCCTCTTGCTGGGGCATGTTTGTCCTTTAGCTCTCTGCCAAGGATGGGGCTGGGCTGCTGTGGACAGCGGGACATTCCTCACCACTTAGCAGGTGTGAATTGCTGTGGTTCACAGAGGAAATGAATGCGTGTGTAGGTACATACTAACCAACTGCCCTCTAAGGGAGAGAAACCTGCACACACAGAGACACACATACACAACACACACACACACATTTATATATGCACACACACACATCGACACACACTCAGGTCTTGGTTTATATGCTGAGATTATTCCTGTTAAAGAGATCAAGAAACAACTCTCACTGAGTTTCCCTTCTATTGAAAAGAAGCATAGTTAAAGCAGTCGGTATTTATGGCGGCCCGTGGACTTGGACCCGGAGGTGTAGAGTGTATCTCCTTTGCTCCTGGCTCTGGTCCCCCAAAAGATGCTGGAAGCAAGTGTTTCTTCCTTTGAGGTGTGTAGTGGGTTTCTGATGTCACAATGATGGGCAGTACTATGAGCCTCTCTGTATTCTTGGAGGCCTGGCCCAGATCCCTTGTTTGGGCAGGGTGGCTTCGGCCTGTCAGGGTAGACCTACTGATCTGTCCAGTGTGTCTGTCCATCTGTGTTCAGATGTAGAGCTGAATGCAGAAAGAATTTTCTGATGGTGGTGCTGCTCGCCCTGGGGATCTTTCCTAGTGGCTCTGCAGAGTGCTTCGTGCCGAGTCCTTCCTCACACACCGATTGTCACAGTTCCTGTCTTCTCACCCCCATTTTCCCTGCACAGCTCGACACTCACCTGTCAGAAAGGATAGCCAACGACTTTTCATCTCCTGGGGGAGCTGAGAGGAGAGAAGGAAATCGCTCTACGTTTGGATTTGTGTGTGTGTGTGTGTGTTTTGTTTTCTCAACACAATTTAACCCAGGGTAGCCTGGTTCTCATTAAGTAACACAGATAGACTTAAGCTCACAACTGTCCTCTTGGCCTTCTGAGGTTGGAATTACAAATGTGAGTCCTCAAATCCAGCTTGAACTACCTTTAAACATGACAGACTATCTGTGGAAGTGCTTCTCAACAAGACAGCATGACAGACAAGTGTTGGGAAAACTATCAACTGATAGTTTCAACCAATCACATCTGGTTAGGGTGTGGCCACCTAGAACCCAGGTAGAAAAACCTGGGGATGCAGGTGCGTGCTCTCTCTTTGCGGTGCCCACCGGACCTATCGGATTATGGAACTCCCATTCCTATAGTATAAGTTTTCCCTCTTTAACCATTAAAATATTCCTGTTACTCTTGAGCTAGCCTGGTTACTTATCATACCGGCCTAACTCAATACAGACAAGACCTGGGGGCTAGGCAAGCGGTGGGTGTTCCTGTGAGGGAACCAAACATGGTGGGTAGTATCTCCCTGCCTGAATTGGGCTGGCAGACTTACCCCTTTCCTCTGAGGTAATACTGACAGAACCAGCACACTCAATTCGCTCTGAGAACAGTGTGGACCACTACTGCTTTCCCAGTACAACAGACAAATGGGGCCAAAGGATGGGACAGGACATCTGGTCCCAGACCCTAAAGGGCAAGCTCTGACAACCATTCAGAGACACATCCTTCCTGCAGGCTGTGCTGGTCAGCTCATAAGGCTTTTTACCCGTCAGGCTATAGCATAATGCTTCTCAGCCTTCCTAGCACCTCAACCCTTTAATACAGCCCCTCATGTTGTGATGACCCCCCCAACCATAAAATTCTTTTTGTTGCTAGTTCTAATTTTGTTACTGTTATGAATCATAATGTAAATATCTGTGTTTTCCCAATATCTTAGGTGACCCCTGTGAAATGAAAAGGTCGTTCAACCCCCTAAAGGGTCTTGACCCACAGGTTGAGAACATTTGCCTTATTAGCTCTTTCTTTTCTATCTGAGATACCTTCGAAATTTACATGACCTCCAGAATAGTGGCAGTCATATAGATAGTAACCAGATGGACAGACATAGCTCAGGGCTTGCTCAATGTTCAGTTGAGCACATGGGAGTGTGTGTGTGTGAGAGGAGTCATGTGTTCCCAGTAGAAGTAAAAGAGGGCTCAACTAGAGGCATAGAATTGGGGCTCTCTGGGAGGGCCCAGCATAAAGGGTGGGGCTCGGGCACTGTTCTCCAAGGGATCCTTCTGACACATTGATCTGGAGGGTTTCACTGCATTAGGTCTTCCATATGGCTGGAGGCAGCAGCTGTGGCATAAATGAGAGTGGATCTAGCGTGTGAGCTTTGAGATTCTATGGCAAAGGTATCTGGGGCTGTTTTGTTGGTGATAGCATGATCTAGGGGTTATTTTCTTGTATTGTTTCCCTTGGACAGTCTATCTTTGGACCATTCTCACATCCGTGCCATCTTCTGAGTGGTAGCATACCTTGGCATGTTGGAGTTGTCTCTGGAGCTCAAAGAGCACAGTCCTACCTGTGAAACAGTTTAGTTCTCCCATCAGGGTCATTGGAAGGGATAGGAGAGATCATAGGGAATTCAGATGGAGACTTCCTTACACAGGAAACCCAGACACAAAGGGGCCAATTTCTGGCTCAGACAGCACCCTTGCTGTGTGCTGTGCCCTCTGTCCCCAACTTTCTCCTGGAGGATTCTCCACAGCTTCTTGTGTTGTGACCAGCAGTGCTGGCCTGCAGTGCTTATTGCTTAATGCATTGCATCTGCACAGGGATTGATTATTAAAATATGGTGTCAACAAGTGAAGCCACCTAAGGTTTTTGTTTTGTTTTTGTCTCCATGACCAAATATCTGGCAAGAATCAACTTAAGGGAGTAAAAGCTTATTTTGCCCCACTTGGGGAGTGGGCATGATGGGGGCATGATGGCAGGAACAGCTCTAGCTGTCCCTCCACCACCTCACATTCCTACAGAACAGGAAGCAAAGGGCGGGGAATCCTGGCTCAGCTGGCCTTGTCACTCTTCGTTCCTGTTCACTCCAGAACCCAAACCCATGGACTAGCACCACCGACAATCAGAGTGACTCTCCCCTCCTCAGTCTCAGCTCTCCGGAGAACACCCCTCTAGAAGCTCTAGAGCTGTCTTGTTGAGGCCATTCTCACTCTTGTCCAGTTGACATTGGAGACTACTCATCATACATATGTGCCCTAGGCCACACTCCTTCTGGTTGAGGAATTCCTCCTAGTCTCTCCCTAAGGGAGAAGATCCAAGTGGAATTTGAGATTGCGTGGTTGAGCACCCTACATGTGTCCCACTGACAGACCATTGAGCAGAAGGGCCTGTGTTATTTCTCATTCTTCCTGCCCTGTGCCCACCTCCCCAGTCTCTCATTAAACTGCTGTCCTTGGGAAAGCTGACTGTATGTGTTTGAGTTCAGGGTGTATTTCTGAATGTGTAGAGGAGCTCTTCCATTGCTGTGTGATTTCTTTGTCCTTCCATAAAAAAACTTGCGGAACATTAATGCAAAACGTGCTTTTCTGTATCATTAATGTCATAAATCCTAAAGTGTACAATCCTGAAAACCAGCTACATCTATTTCCTGTTCCAGAGCTCTGCTGCTCACCTGCTTTGCATCTTAAAGGAGGCCATGATGGCTGGGCTGGTGTCAGAATCTGGGCCTCTAAACAGGCAGGTCATTTTGGAAAGTGGATGCTGCCAGGACTCCGCTCATTTTCCAAACTGGAAGAGACAATTAGAAATTTCATTTCACCATTGGTCTGGGCCCATGTTGCTCTTCTGTTTATGTTTCTGATATTCCAGCCATGTTCTTAACTAAGCCACAAATGAAAATCACAAATGTTCTTTGACCTGGCCCTCAACTCCCAAGTTTTTGTTTACAGTCCTGTTTCTCTGCCCCTGATTTCTGTCTTCTCATTCCCACTTCTTCAGTCTACTCCAGAGAGCTTGTCTAGGAAGGAAGGGCTGTACATCATTGTCCCATTCTATAAGCTCTTTCACTTAAGAAGGGGGATCATGTCTGCCTGGTCTAGGAAATGACTGGAAATCTGTAGTTTGAATAGTTTTTGATGGAGGAAGTACTTCTTTACTATTGCAAATAAATGAATTAAAAGTAGGAGACATTACTATATAACCTATCACACGTGAACCTGAACGGGTGTGTATGTGTGTTTATATGTGATATGCATGTTTGTCACTTCTGTGTTTATACAGAGACCTGGAGAAACATGCAGGTACCTGTCTGTGAATGATTGATGGCCTTGGAAATGGCTTCCTCATGGTCAAGCCATCAGCCTCTGCAGATGTCAGTTTCCATCCGGCACCTTGTGATTCGGATACTTGAGAGGACACACTGTTTCTTGCAGACCCCAGGGCTTCCTTGGTGTCTCTTGCTGACTGACAATCCTGTGTTCTATGCAGACTGCAGAGAGATCCTGCTCCCCATGATGACAGACCAGCTCAAGTACCACCTGGAGAGGCAGGAGGACCTGGAGGCATGCTGCCAGCTGCTCAGCAACATCCTGGAGGTGCTCTACCGGAAGGATGTGGTAAGTCATGGAGATCAGACCATGTGCAGCCTTGTCCAAGCCTTGGAAACATGCCACAAACAGAACTGCCTTGTGGGAAAAGCATTGACCTTCATTTTCAGCCTTTATTTCTGTAGAGTTTTACCCTTGAATTATTTTTATTTGTGTGTGCATCATGATTTTTTACTTTGCAGCATTCACCCTTCTGAACTGAAATTAAGTTTTCCTTTTCCTGTGCTTTCTTGGTAAGATGCTTCCCAAGGCCAAAGTTCTCATCCTGCAGGTCAGGTAAAAGCTGTGGAGGCTGATTACCCATTCCTTTTTATAGTTCCTGCATTTATTAAGTGTTACATGAACCAAACCACCTGTCCTTCTGGCAGCTTTCTGCCCTGCTCCCCACAGGTAGAAGCCTCCAGAGCTTTCTGAGCTTTGCAGCTCCCTCTTGTATTTCTAAACACTAAAGTTTGGGGGGGGGTGCTTTTTAATTTTTTAATCTGAATCTGGGTCAGGCAGATATATGAATATTTCATTCCCCCATATCACCAGCATATCATGTATGTTTGTGCACATATATACACTTAGGTAATGTCCTCCTGGTGTGTCTGGCATCAAGATAGAAACACCTCTGTGTATTAACAGTAAGTGGAGACTGAACCTCATGAGCAATCCTGGGAGTGGGCTCAGGTGTCCTAGGGCTCCCTCACCTATCTTTGTCCCTGGTTCTCATCAGGATTTTAATTAGATGAATTTGTTCTGAACTCTTTCCTGTATTACCTGGACACATTCCTGGTCAACACACACACACACACACACACACACACACACACACAC
>LOEQ01001312.1:292038-314433 GCA_001685075.1 Bramus lutescens
GCTTGTTCCTTTGAGCAGTAAATCTTTCACGCTGAGCTAGCTACTTCTCCTTGCTTTCACTAAATACACATTGGGGTGCGGGGGCGCAAGAAGACTGCGCCAGGTTCTCTCTGGAGCTACAGCAGGCTGCTTGCCTCCTTCTGGGAAGATTAGGAAACAGAACAAGGAGAATGCTGGTCTTCATTTGGCTTTTTCCTTTTCCCACTTTTTATTCAGTCCAGGACTCTACCCCTTGAGCCAGTGCCACCCATACTCAAGAGTAGGTCTCAGGTTCTCTGTGAATCCTCTGTGGAAACACCTACAGTCAAAGCTTTACCTTTCTATTGCCCTAGAATCTAGTGGAAGTGACAATGATGATTGACTATCCCATTCCCGATGGTTTGTGCTGCCAGGGTCAGATACAACCCCTGCTGGATGATGGGATAGCTTCACCTCACTGGGGGCATGAGCCTTGCCCAGGGCTTGGATGTCTTCTCCAGGACCAGCCTCAGTGCTCCCATGCTAGGCCCATTGCATTTTTCAGACAAAAGCCAGGACAAAGAGCTTGTAGCCCACGCTCACGGAAGATCTTGTGACTATGCAGAGACCAGGAGCCTGCTTGCTCAAGCCATGTGCATGGAAGAGAATCCACTGTCCCATTTCATGTTAAACCAGGGAATAAATTCTCCCTAATGGAAAACCCCATGGCACTGTGAGTTTTAGATAATTTGCTGTTCTGTGAATGGTGAAGTTATCGGGAAGTGACACACAGCGGCGGTAGACGCTGTTATCTGCCTGCCTTCGTTTACAGATGGCCAGGCATCTCTGCAAGACTAATTGGCGGTCTCACCAGGGATCGTAGACATTATATTGTTTAAATGGATTTGCTTTTAGTTTTAAGGTTTGCTTAAATTAATTTACTATGATTATATAACAAATTATCATTAATGGGCTATAATTAATAAAAGGCCTTGAGTTTTCTTCATGCCTTCGACCAAGGCCATTTTTCATCTCGTTAAGGGTTATAATTGATTGACTCTATACAGAGCAGCTGGGTTCGGCAGCAGGCATTTGGGCTTGTGGAACCTTGATGGTCTGCGCTCTTGACTTTGATTGGTGTTTCTTCCCTCCAGGGGCCAACTCAGAGGCATGTCCAGATCATCATGGAGAAACTTCTCCGGACAGTGAACCGGACCGTCATTTCCATGGGGCGGGATTCTGAACTCATTGTAAGTGCCCAGAGACACATGCTTGTGCGAGGCCATGAACTTCCTACCAAGACAGCTATTTCCCCAAACACCTGCCCCATTCCATTTGTCCTCTCCTACCTGCCACTGGGACATGATTACTTTCTTAAAGTAGCATGCGCTTGAGATACGGTCTGTTCTAATTTTCCATAATTCCAGAAGTGTCTGTCAAGGGGGATGAAGAAACTTAACATGTCAGGGAATGAAATGCTTGGAAGGGGGTTTCTTCTTGTTAATACTTTTTGTCAAAGATGAGTCTTTTCTTCTAAGTCTTCACTCATAAGGTAGTTTCTTTCTTTGTATTTATTATGTTTATGGTACTTTTGATAACATTTTTATGAAACACCTTTAAAGTAATTGAGGTAATGCACCTTAGCAATTTTGTTGTCTACTAGATGTATCCTCACTGTTTCTCTCACAATGGGTCGTTATTTGTAGAAGATGATTTATTTCAAGAAGGTTCTATCGAATTTCACCAGTCTTTGTAAGTCAGTGTCATGGTGACAAGTGCGCATAATTTGTCGTACCCATCCCCCAAAATGGTTAAATTTCGTTACTTAGGCATGAGACCCCTATGTACACCCAATTTATCATTTTAGTTTTATTACATCAAGTATACATCCTTATTTGGCTAACTTGCTGGATGGCCTCTCAGGAGGGAGGGAAACAAAATAGCTTTTTTAATGGAAGAAACAACAGCTTTTGTAGTCTTTCACCTACGATCAGGAGAGACACACTGGCCTTCGTTGGTGTGTGACCCTGATCTCTTCTGTATATCCAGGGAATGAACAAATGAGGGGAAGCTGGGGGTGCACAGCCAGCCTAGCCCAGTCCATATGTGGTGGTTTGAAAGAAAATGGCCCCCAAAGGGACTAGCACTATTAGGAGGTGTGTCCTTGTTGAAGTAGGTGTGGCCTTGTTGAGGTAGGTGTGGCCTTGCTGGAGGCTGTGTGGGTTTTGAGGTCTCAATTGCTCAAGCTTCCCTCAGTATGACACTGTGTCCACTCCCTGATGCCTTCTGATCAACATGTAGCCAGCGCTATGTCTGCCTGCAAGCTGCTATGCTCCCCTCTATGATGATAATGGACTGGACCTCTGGATTGTAAGCTGCCACCTCAATGAAATGTTTTCCTTTATAAGAGTTGCCATGGTCATGGTATATCTTCACAACAATAAAAACCTTAAGACACCCTGTGTCATAACAGAAGGTATTATGAGGGTGAAGTAGGCAGGTAGGTGCACCTGTGTGTTTCTTGTCTATGAATGCCAGGCCATGTTCAGTTTTCCTTGAGTATGCATCTATAGTTTGGACTGTCACAGGTATGAATAAAGAAATAACAGGCTGACACGTGAATTGGCTGTCATTCAAGTTGGCTTCTCCAGCTTGACACTCTTCATGTGTTTCTATTTTGACTTTTTCAGGAACTAGAACCATCTCTGTATGTTACCAGTCAGTAGACCTGAACCCCATAAACAAGATTAGGGGTAGACTCCAGTGTGCCTGGGGCTCCCCTCCAGCCAGGCTCTGGTATACTTCGTATCTGCTTACATGGAAACTGGGAAAGGGGCTCCAGGGAGGATGAATCGAGTGTGGCTTGAAGCCGAAGCAAGCATCATGATGTTCTTTCTGCTTTGGCCTGTCTTAAAGTAGGTTAGATGGAAGGCTTTCCGATGCTGTTGAGTCTTCAGCATCTGGCTGTGGTCCTCCTGACAGGTGATGTGAATACAAGGTTTCTGATAAACTAGCCTTGCCGCTGTCTAAGATGGAGGGACAGTGTTCTGTTTGGGAGGGAGCAGTTTTGTCTTTGGTTAGGGAGACAGGACTGCCTGGTTAAAGGAACAAAGGTTGGGGAATACGTATCCCTTTCTCCCTCTGGCTAGTTGGACACTAACTGAGCAGCATCCCTGTGACTTGTAGACTTTTGGCTCATAGTCCCTGAGCAGCAGTTAAACCTGGGATCGGAGGGCAGAGAGGAGGCTTGTAGAAGGTCACCCAGCTTCCGTCAGATGAGAGCGATTGTAAGAGCACACAAAGCTCAACAACGGGAAGAGTGCAGTGAGCACAGCTCTCAGAGTATGGGGTCCAAGAGTCTTTGGAATGTTCTCCTAGCTGAGTCCGAGTGACCATAGCAAGTTGTTATTAATCACTCGAGCTGGGCATTCAATAGTATTCAGAAAGAGTCTTGTCTATGGCTGACCCCACCCCACTCCCATCGCCTAAACCACTACTGAAGATTGGACCAGTATATATGTAGTTCTTGGTTCTAGTTACAGCTTGTCTCTGCTGGGAGACCAAGGTGGAGTGCAGAAGGCTGTGGCCTACTTCAGCAGATATCAAGAGTGGTGAAAGCTCCCCTCTGGTTTCTACTAGTCATGTAGGCAGCCACCGAGGGAAATAAGCCCTTTTCTATCCTATCCAGTCTTCTGCAGGTTGAATTCAGGTGCTGAGTTTCATGATGGGTTAGTGTCCAAGCTTGGCATAGCTCTTGTATTCTAAGGACCACTTACCAATACCTTGAGATGAACTCTTAATTGTTCTTAAAGTGGCTATTAAGTAAGGACCTCTGTCAGGCTCTACCCATCTGTAGTCACACCCACAGAGAGTGGGTATCAGGGGTGCAAGACATTATCAGGGAGTGTGCCACAGGCAGGACCATCTACTGTATCCCTGACCTTCACAGAAGTCAAAGAGGGACTGAGGTCTTTAGTCAACTTCTCTCAGTTCTGAATATCTCAGATAAAATAGATCCAAAGACTCCTTTTATATTTGTTCTGTGAAACCAAGCTGTCATGGAGGAAATCCAAAAAGAAACATGAATGAGCTGTAATTACTTAATAAGTAATGACATCGTCAAGATATATCAAGAAGGATATTGACCATTTAAGATTTGAATTGTTGAGAAGTATCTGTCAGTTGTCTGCCATCCTCGTATCCCCTCTCTGCTGCCAGCAGAGTAGTGGGGCTGCAGAACTCCCCCGTGAGCGTGTGTCACCTTGGCATCACTGTCCGCACCAGCTGGGGATGCATGCATTAACTTAATGCAACCCTGTTGCTCTGGGAATTTAGATTAGTGGAGGAGCGTCACAAAAGCATCCCTGACGAGGGGGACAAAAGCTTCATCAGTGGGTCCTCTAGGGTGAAAACGGAGCAGAAAACGGTTTACAGATTTGTTGTAGGTGAGCTGTACTATCCCATTGTGCCCCAGAGATTTCCATCATCTTGGGTTACTCACTTTGCATAACTATACTGGAAATTGTATAACTGTGAATCAGCTGGAAAGTTATAAATGATGGCTCAAAATGGATTTTTTTAAAAGATCGAAGTTATTAAAATAAAAAACTTCTGAGTAGACGCATTTCATCAAAAGACCTATTCTGTGACATTGTCAAAGTTAGTGCTGGAAATGGGTCTGCTTTTTTCCAGGGGCTGAGTATTTATTAGGTATTCAGTCTGTGCCTGGTTATATCCTATGTTAGGAGTAGGCGCCCTCACACCAAAGTGGATAAGCTGCATAGTCAGTGTATAGCCACTTTTAGCCACATCTGCAATGTTTTTATATAAGCTCCGCTTTGCACTCTGTCATGTGGCATTTGTTTAAGTTCATTGCATTTGAAAGTGTCCATGGAAATGCTCTTCATACACAGGAAAATGTTTCTTGATCCCAAAGGTCATACAGATAAATCGGTAAATTACCTAAGAAAATTTAAACAAAGCCCCTTCACTTGGCAACAGTAGATTAGAGAGCATGTAAATGCTGAGATCAGGCTATGCTGTGACCTTAGCATTGGATTAAAGGATCTTTTACATCTCTGTTCCACTTAGAAGTTCTTTAAGATGAGCCCTTGAGTGTTAATAAAGTGTGTATGAGTATGGACTTGCCCTTGACCTTACACATCTGTAGCCAAATCCACACAAAAGAGGTGGCAGGGGTCCAAGTCACCATCAGAAGCTCTTGAGTGAATTACTCAGTTCTGCATTAGGTTTGACTTTACATTTTACTTTTCTCTTCCTTTTGGAAGCCAGTCGAGGCTCCAGCATTATTGTGTTCCTACCCAGGATGTGTGATACTATGCAGGGAGCTTGTAGTTGTAGACAGGTGACTGGGTCAGCCATTCGATGTGACCTGGAGCTATACACATGCATCTTCTATGGGATGAGTCATGGCCAGAGAACAATGATTAATAGGTAGGGATATTCCTTCTCCTGCTGCATTAACGGTTGCTTCTTTCAAATGATTGGATTATATTCTGATAATGAACCCTTTAAAAAATGTAATTGAGTGAGGACAATGGTTAGATTTCTTTGGCCTGGATACACACCAGAAGACGGAAAATTACCAACTCTCTTAGGCAAAGATGTGACCTCTCCTACAGGAAGGGTCCCCTGGGAAGTTCACAGAAGAGGGCTTTGGGGTGGGGAGTCTTTTTTGGATTGTTCACTGACTGACTTTGGGAGCCTCTGCCTCACTGGACTCAGCAATGGACACTATCTGTCTACAGCTGTATGGACATGGATGGGTGCAGTGTTTGATAGGGGCAGTGGCAGCCTTGGTGGGAAGCTCCTTAGCATCCCAGATCATTCATAAGGCCAGGAATTCTGCATTTGGAAAGGAAGGTGTTAATTATAACTGTTACCCCAGGGAAGAATGCCCTTTCACTAAGACTCAAAACAATTTTATAACCAATATATTATATCCCTTCCGCATGAGCTTTGGTGTTGAGATGTATATTTTCTTAGAGTTCAAGTATGAATGTGCTTTTCGAAGTCCTTATTTATCAAGTGAATTATAGATGTTTCAAATGGAAGGAGATTGACTTTTGAATATAGCTATCATACCAGCTGTCCAACTATATTGGTGGCCTTCAGAAATTCTCCCTTGTGAATGTATATGTGTGAGCAATAACTTTGTATGTTCATTTATATTTGGTGTTGGCAGGGTGATTTTTTTTTTTTTTGCTTTTTTATGTTGATGTGTCCTGGCTTTGTTTCCCCCACCACCACCAAGATTGCTCACTAGCAGTGGGCTTACAGCAGAGGAAATAAGAACCATGTCATCGCCTGGGTAAAATTTGAAGAGTTCCACAATAGCCCAGAATGGAGTATAACAAAGATTTATTAATTTGGGGATAAACTCATAGTAAGGGTAGCGATCCACAGTTCTCTGAGTGCACTGGGAACTAGAACTGAATCCAGCAGCAAAGAGAGCCACACACACTTTTTTGTCTGCATTTATAGTGCCTGAAACCATGTGGGCTGGTATCTAAAAGGCTATTGGCTGAAGGAGTTTCCACAACATGTTCATACCAGATTGTAAAGGTACTTTATATTAATTCTAAGGTGTTTAGAAGCTAATGAGTAACTTTCACATGACCTGTGACCTGCCATAATGCATCCCACCCATTATGTCTTGATTAGTTTGTGAATTCACAAGTCTGGGTGATAGTTTTGATCTTTGTGTTGTATAGGTGTTTTCTTCCATAAATGAATTGGCTCCACACTTATCTGAGCTCAAAGGCATAAAAGGTCATTTTTAAGAGATGAATGATGTAGCAAGGGAAGCTGTTGCTATGGTCTTGTGCTAACATCGCACCCATGAAATTGCCTCCACTGGTGGTAACTGAGTCAGGTAAAAACAGTCCTATAACATCAGCCTACCGGTGTGTAGGGCAGTTATCCACTGACCATGCTGCTATCAGATGATGTGGTGGAAGTTCATGGCCCTTGGCTGATTCTAATTCTGGCCCACTTCTATAACAGGCAACATGACCAACTCTTTTATCTAATGGCATCTCTTCTCTCTCAGCAAATGATGGTTTCTGTAGGATGTCACATGCCTGCCATGGTCCACAGGGAAATTGATCTTGTTAGGCACCTGCCTCATTCTGTCTGCCTGTGTTTGGGGGTTCTTTCAGCTGATCTGGGACAACTGCTGATACCCTTGCCCCTTGTCTGCCACACTCAGCTATGCAGCAGTGACTAACAATCTTGAGGGATGCACAGAAGCTCAGCTAGCATGGCTTTTCTGGACATTGGATCCCTCCCATTTAAACTCTGATGGTCTTGTAGAATGGGTATTTTGGTGTTTATATAAGAGCTACTCTAAGGTGACCCTACCTAGCAGGTGGCTAAGGACTGATTCTAGAGTTTGCCTGAATATTCTTCCCATCTGTGTGAACTGATGCATTGGGCCCCCTCTTCCTTCTGCCCATAGCATTTGCCTTCATCTCCTTCATTTCCCCAAGGCAAATGTGGGGACAGTGAGGTCTCATACCCACATCTGCAGTGGTCTATATTTGTAGATGTGCTATCTTCTCCCACAGAGGATGCAGGCCACCTCTCATACCTAGTGACATTGGTCTGGACTTAGCTTTTAAGGCTTTACATCCATGCTGGAATGACGGTTTCCCACTCAGAGAAAGAAAAAAAGAGCTAGTTATTTCCCTTGGGCCAGGGACCTACTTGGTGAATGCTCTAGAGCAATGGCTCTCAACTTTCTAATGCTGTTACTCTTTAATACAGTTCCTCATGTTGTGCTGACCCCCACCCATAAAGTAATGTGTTGCTACTTCCTAACTATAACTTTGCTACTACTATGAATTATAATGTAAGTATTTTTTGAGATAGAGGTTTGCCAAACAGGCCTCAACCCATAGGTTGAGAACCCCTACTCTAGAGAGATGACACCCACTAACTCTAGGCCATGAAAGGTGGCAGCACTAGGTGAATTTAGTTGTCTTGGAGGCTCTTCAAAAAATAGACACAAGTTAAGGACATGATACCATGAGCATGTATGTACCTTGCATTGCTGTGGGACAATGGTTTTACCCCTTAAAGATTTGTTGCTTGTTTAAATAAATGTACTTGTTTAAATAAATGCTGATTGGCCAGTAGCCAGGCAGGAATTACAGGTGGGGCTACAAGAACAGGAGAATTCTGGGAAGAGGAAAGGTTCAGTTTACAGTCGTCACCCAGCCGGAGAGGAAGCAAGCTGACAAAGGTACCAAGCCACATGGCTAACACAGACAAGAATTATGGGTTAAGATGTAAGAATTAATTTATAAGAAGCCTGAGCTACTAGGCCAACCAGTTTATGATTAATGTAGATCTCTGTGTGTTTATTTGGGACTAAATGGCTGTGGAACCTGGTGGGACAGAATCTTCTGTCAACACTTCATGCCTTAAAATGTTACCTTATTTTCCTGGTGACTTAACCCATGCCATGGTGCTGGGTAAGCATGCTAGAGTTGCCTCTCTGGTCAGGGTTAGGGATATAGGGAGCACCCAGGGCAAATGACACTCTCATCTTTCCAAACCCCATCAGAGTGCCTTCTAGGCCAAATATCTGCCCAGTATTATTTTCTTAAATTTTCCCAAAGTATAGAGGCTGTGAAATGAGTTCAGTAGCCACACAAAACATTACCTTTGCCTTTTTATTTAAAAATTATTAAATATTTAATGACAAGTATAATAATTTACTCTCTATACGTAATGCCATGTGTACATCTACATAGGAGGGAACACTGAACTTTTCACTTGGTTTTGTATGAAATTTTGACTTCAATCTTTCCAGGAGAAGGGTCGGCCTTTGACGTTGGCAAATTGTGATTGGCTATGAAATGAGCTTGGAAATGAATTTTGTTTCCTGTTTGGTGGAGATGCTTTTTCTTTCAAGGAGGAATTAGTTTATCTTCAGCATTTCATTTCTGGCACTAAAATATTTTTTATTTGACTCGAAACAGTGACATCACAGGTAGTCACATGTATTTGCATTTAGACAGATGTGCAGCACTGGACAGGAAGCTGCTAAACCCTTTCTTCCACTTGCTGAGAACATGGAAGTCGTCAAACACATAAGGAGAAAACTGGTTGCCAGCATTTTAATAATGTCAGTTAAAAACAGTATAAAAACGTGAAAGACGTGTTTAAAGGTTCAGTATGCACGAAACAATTGCACTTCCTTCAAGGTACAGGATCAGTGTGGTCAGGGCTCTCCTCCAGCTCATTTGTTTACTGCTCTTCTGTGGACTTGAATTCCCGTAGTGTACTTCCTTAAAGGCATGTGTTTGTGTGCATGCCCATGTGTGCACATGCACCTGTGTATATCGTATGGTCTGTGTGTGCATTTTGAATTAAGCGGATTTGAATTTTTACAGAGTACTTTCTGAAAGGCATGTGTTTGTGTGTGTGTATGTGTTCCCACATGTGGGGTGTGTGTGTGTGTGTGTGTGTGTGCATTTTAAATTAAGCATACCTCTGTAGTGTGGGTTTGAGTAATCCCCTGAGAGCAGTCACACAAAATATTCTTTTAGTTTTCTCTTTAAAGGCCAGATCTGATTGCTGATCTCTAGATCCCTGTATAACTCAAATGTCAGAACTAAATGAAATTGTTGAGTCCAGAGGAAAAGCATGGTGAATCTTACCTCCTGCCCTTCCAAAGCAGGCCATGACCCTCTCCCAAAACCGAGCTGCTCTGGGTTTGCCACCAGATTCGCGAGGCTGCCAACAGCATGCAGTTCCAGCTGAAAGCACTGGACAGACACTGAAGACTAGGTTTTTCTCATATGCTCACAACTCTTCAAAGTTTTAAGTTATATAAAAAGAAAAATAAATAGAAGGCAAAAGAAGACCAGCCCTACTTCCTACATAAGAAGCAGAATACTGAGAGACGTCATTAACTCACAAGAGGATTTTGTTTTCTATAAAAAAGATACCTGGAAAGGTGCAAAGACATGAGTGTAAAAGAAAGGGGTGGAGGTTCACGTTGTCATGTGTAATCAAGAGAGAACTCTTGTGGGTGACGGCGGATTTAAAAATCCCTAAAAACATCTGATTCACAGCTTTCCCCTAAGTATGCCATTTAGTACAATTTACTGATAGCTTAAATGGAGGCGATGGTAAGTTTGGCCATTGGTAGCAGCTAAGGGAAACACACTATGTCTCTCTGAGATGGTGAGATCTTGCACAGCAGAGACAGAGCATAAAGAAGTGTACACAACACCTGACTGCACTCGGATGAAGAGTGTCTCTGGGGACTGAGCCACAAAAACACTTTCTGCCGCAGCCCAGGCACCGGTGATTTATAGGTAACTATATTATCCATTGTGTATCTCTGTCTCTTTTCAAATTCTCACCAGATTCATCATTTGGCCTTTGGGTACCCAAAGATTAAAAACAAGACCTAAGAAAGCTTAGTGTCCATTAGCTCTGACCCTGTCAGCTTGCAATGATTGAAGGCATATCCTGACTTGGGGTGGGGGTAGGGGTGGTTCCCAGCTGCTGGCCATTTGGAAAATGAGCAGTAAACATGTCATCCATCTGGAGATGAAGAGGGTGCTAAATCTGTGGTGTCAATGTGACACTGAGATGTGGTCACTTGGCGTAGCTACAGCACACAAAGGCAGGTATACATAGAGTCACATTTTTGAGATTATTCATGGTCTCCGACCACTTGAAAAAAATTGTGCTTTCTCCGGAATTTAATGTGCTGAAAACTGCACTTGCCCCCTGCTTATTTGCAAAATGAAGGTATAAATGAAGTCCTTTGCTAACAGAAGGCTTGCTTTTTCTTCTCATTTAAGAAAGTCATAAGAATAAAAGGCCAAAAATAATGAAAAGTTCCACTGTCTACAGAGGGACAGCCTGCTGCATGAAACGTTGATAACTCAATACTTGTTCATAGATGGGGGGCTGCCAGGGGTTAGAGTTTTTCCTTATCTTTGATTACGTTAAGTTTTATCTCAGACTTTACACCCCACACCAGCGATCTGCAAAGGACAGCTGGCAAGGGGTGACAGTCACTCCCTTTGCTGCAAATTATCTGTTGGTGCGAAGGCCTTTTTGGTATGCAGGGTGAGAAGCAGGGAGCACACATTGGCACCGCAGTTCCCTTGGTCCTATCCAGTTTGGAAAAGGACTTACTTAAATTCCAGTGGGTTTGAAAGACTCCCAATCCCACGAGTCTTAAAGAAACCAGAGTTTCCACCTTCCGTGCTTTTTGGACTCAGTTTTGGATTTTTGCTTGGGTGTGGAGGAGTAAGTCTCCTGAGTATAAGGCGAAGGGATGACCTGAGTTTCCTCGACAGGGTGCAGTTTTCTCAGCACAGGCTGGAGTTTGTCTTCCTGTTGCTTAAAATCCAGCTCCACGCTAGAAAGACAGAACACAGAGTTTAGTGCATGACCCTAGAGATCTGGTTTCCCACCCCCCATCAGGGTTATGTTCATCACAGTCTGTTTATAATATATCTGCACTGTTTAATAATAAACTGTTGACAATATCTTCTTTTTTCCTATTGAGCACTGTGATCTACTCCAAATTCACTCTTGTTATTTGGAAAAGAGTGTACTTTCACAGGCAAACATTTAAAGATCTAAAAAACACAGTTGTTCCACAGTCTTATCATGAGACTAGGGAGATGGCTCAGCTAATAAAGGGCTCATCCTGCAGGGATGAAGGTGTGATCAACCCTGAACGCTCACTAAGAGCCCAGTATAGTAGTGTATGTCTGCAATTCCAGTGCTGGGGCCAAAGACTGGCCAGCCAGCTTAGCAGTCAGTGAGCTCCAGGTTTGGAGAGAAGCCCCACATCTAAATATAAGATGGAGATTCACCAGAGACTACTCTCCCAGCAGCTACCCTTTGCTTGTAGCTCCTCAGCTAGGGGAAGGGCTTCATACCCCTCTCTCTGGTCCATGCTGGGGTTTTATGTGGCTTAAGCTTACACAGGGCTTGAGGATGTTGTCTCAATGGCTGTGAGTTCCTATGTGCAGCTGCCCTGTTGTGCACCGAGGACACTGTTTCCTTGTATAAATCTACTACCTCTGGCACTTAGACTCTTCTGTCTCCTCTTCCTCAGTGGCCCCTGAGCCTTGGGAGGAAAGGAATACCATACATCCAAGAATACTTAGGTGGCACAAACTGGTCTCAATCAGTAGGGGAAGAAAAAATAAAGGTCACAAAGTTCTGTTGGTGAAGTGGATCTGGGAGGAGATAGGGTAGGGGGTGTATATGATAATTACACATTATTCAGATTTCTTCAGTTGTCAAAAATGAAATTGAAATCAAATGGAGAGCAGTAGAGGTAGATGTGTGACTCCACTTCTGACCTCTGACATGTGCACTTCTGACATGTGCACCTGGTCACCAGAACATGTACATACATACACCTTACACAAAGTATTTAAATCTCAGTCTAGCAGAAATCATGGTGCATACACGTGCATGGCACATAATGCATCAAGCTGCTTCTTCCTGTGCAGCCACCACTGGTCAGGGAAGCCTCTGGACTGAAAGCACCATGAGTCGAATGACTGTGGCCTACCTTCTTGCCAATTACTAGTTTCCTTACTAGTCTCAAGCATTCTTAAGGACCACTGCTAGGAGGAGAGTGTGGGGAGGAGTCCGTGGTTATCTCTTCAGCACCACTGAAAGGTCCTTGCTGTTATCAAGCACAGCTTTCCAGGAAGCTGCAGAGATCGTGTTTGGTCAAAATAATACAAGATTGTAATTACACTGTGGGAGCAGGGGTGTGCAAGGATGTGTGTGGTAGAAAGATAAGGTTGAAGATATGCTTCAGAATACTGGCTGCTACTTAGGATGCCTCTGTGAGGAAGGCTGCCAGAGTGCTGGAGTTGTTCCTTACATCTTTGGTAAGCAGTGATGGTCTGCTAGAATCCACTCCGAAGGGATGCCCTGGCCCACGTGGTTTTCTCTGATGATGAGGCACTGAGGAGCTTTTCTTTCCATCCCGTGTTGTTTAGATCATGTGGTTTGGACTTGGGCTGTGGAGTCTTCTACCCTGTCCTGTTGTCCAGATGCCAGACTAAATGTCAGTAGATTTCAGTGAATGTTCATAGCATTCTTCCTCTAGCCTGGGGGCACATACACCGTCTATAAACACGGAATCCTATCCATTTAGAGCCATTAATCCCAGCCAAATTCTGACATTTCAGGAACACAAACCAGCAAAGCCGCATTATATGGAGTTTTAAAAATAAGTTCAAGACCTATCGAATATACCAGTTTATGGTTTTTAAATCCCATACACCATTTTTCATATTGTCAAAGGTTGTAATATCACTGAGGGGTTTTTTTTAATGTCAAGGGAAGTTTATGCCTATTTTCCATAAGAAGCCTTATTCTCTTCTCCATTTATTTTTTAGGAAGGTTTTGTGTGTGTGTGTGTGTGTGTATGCACGAGTGTGTGGAAAAGTCAGAGGGCAACTTTCAGGAGTCAGTTCAAATCCTCCCTGTTCTAGGAAGTAGAACTGAAGTCCATTGCGTCAAATGTTGGATCTTGATGTGCTAGTAGAGACAAGGCCCCTCCTAGGGAAAGCTGTGCCAAGGACAAACCTTAGATTCTCGGAACCTGTGACATTCTAGCTTGTCTGGGCTGCTGTACCTGAGAAAGTAGGAGATCCTGTCTTGGTGCCTGGGGAGCAGGGGTGAGCTAATTCTCTCATCATCAGTGATCTTCCATTTACTTTAGTTCCAGGAGAGATAATTGCCTATCTTACTGAATTCTAGAAAGAACACATTCTCAAACACCCAAGATCTCTTAACTATAGGGAATAGTTCAAATATGACTGTGTTCTCACTATTAAGTGTCAAATGCAGACTTTACAGTTGGGTATGGTGCCGAAAAAGAACTAGAGAATTCTTAGCCTGGACATTTAGGCAACAAGAGCCTTTCAGGAATTTGTGAGATGTGACATTTAGCTAAACTAATACTGAAACACGTCCTCCACGACAAGTCCATCGCAACTGTCCCAGATAGCCTTTTAGTTATTAGAACAGTGAATGTGGCTAGCATCTTCTGGGCTAACATACAATCCTGGGCACCTGTAATTATTGAATTCCCATTAAGCAGCTACACTGGGAATCCTGTCATTAACCAATTTATCACACCGTGAAACCATGTAATCACAGAGTAATCTAATCTGAGTTCTTGTTAACGAAATGACTCGACTTTATCTGTTGAGCAGAATCCCGTTTGTGCTCATCTAATATACTGTAGCCCAGAGCAGGCTTGATAGGGCTTGATAGGAGAGGGCCCCCAAGCTTGGCAGTGGGGGTCCATGACACAGTGACCATGAGCCCTGCTTCTCCTCACTGCTTGTTCTGCATTGTCCAGGTTGCAGTGTGCCTGCCTGGGGGTGACATGTGGGTATTAGCCACCCACATTCTGGACAGGCAAACCCTGGCTGTTAAGTAACAAAAACACATTTTCCCCCTGCTGTGTGCTAGCAGTTTCTTGTTGTTAGAGTAGATACTGCTTTATTTGGGACCTGAAGTAGATGGCTGACTACATAGGGTGGAATTGCAAGGCTAAGAATCTGGTTATCTCTGGCTGACTTAGAGTAAAGAATTCTTCGATCTTAATGGCCAAATGGTGTTTGCTAGGAGCAGAGGTTCTGGATATTGCAGAGGTCTGTCTCCAGTCCTCTCTGAGGACAGTCAGTTGGCCACATAGAGTGTAGGGAGGCCTATGGGTAGGCGGATGGCAGTGTCATCATCTGTTCATTCCCTTCTTCTTTGTGGCCATTTGTTTACCCAGCTTCGGTGCTTTCTCTGGCTCACAGCATGAAATACCACACTCTGTTTCCCCACCCCACCCCATACACACAGCTTCTGCAACCTGACTACAAATCCTCATCTTTCATCTTTGAGTTCCTTCTTTGCATGGCATTAAGTGTGGAAAATTCTGTGTTTGCATAGGTGCTGGGACCTGGCCAGGGTTTTCTGCTAAGTGGGCTCTGGCATCAGATAACAGGATATACTTTGTACAGAATGTAAGAGAAAGATCCATGGGCCCCACGTTTATAGCTGTTGCCCAGAGCATGTTGTTGATCCCCTCTGAAGCTTTCCTTTTCTTGTCTGCACCTCTGTTCTCTTTCCAGACATCCAAAACAATGCCTCCCATTAGAATTCCCAGTGGGCAGAATTCCTGTGTCTGCAATTGTTGCAACACCTTGACCACACTCCTCTGTGACTCCTGGTGGTTCATGATTAAAGAATACAAAGACATTTCATTTCTCTGGTTAATTCTTTTCCCTTAAATATTCTTAGTCTTAATTATGAGTTTATAAAATAATTTTTCTGTATATTATGTATGTGTGCAAGTATTAATATATGTACCTGTACATGTGTGTATGTATATGTACACACATGCATACATATATACATATAACATACAGGCCTGAGATCAATCTGTCTGAGGCAGTCTCTCACTGGTGGCCTGCAACTTGCCAACTAAAGCTAGGTTGGTTGGCCTGTGAGCTCCAAGAATCTGCCTGTCTCCACCTTCCCAGTTCTGGGATTTAGAGTATTTGCAGGATGCCTGTGCTTTTTTATGTGTGTTCTGAGGCTGGGCTCAGGTCCCTAGGCTTGCACTTTTATCAACAGAGCATCTCTCCTGCATAGTCTATATATTTCTACAGAAGTAAAACTTTGCCTAAGTCTCAGGCTGCTCTCTCAGCCCATACTGAAGCTCGGTGTTTTTCCTGGGTACAATACTACATTTCTTCCTAACGCTTCTCTAGCCATTTCATGGGATGTTGCAGTACAGGGTCCTGGTGTTTCTCTACTCCCTCCTCATTTGAAGCTCCCGCAGAACTTAGGTTCTGCCAACTGTTGTCTCTTCCTCAGCTCAAATGAATGCCTCAGGTGAAACCTTTCTCCACTTCTCCTTCCACAGCAGTGAAGGGTTAAAGGCAGGTGAGCGTGGCCCCCAAGAACTCGCTTGTTTTCCGAAGTGGAAGACCCCACGTTTTTCATTTCTCCTTCCTGCCGATGCCCTGTGGCTCAGTGAGCCTCAGATCCTGAGCCTCCGTTTTTAATTTTCTTTGAGTTAGATCACAGAGTCCCTAGTGCTACCTGTGATTCTCCACATCTAGTTCTGACACTGTGGATAAATCATCTCACCTTGGGGACCTGAATTCCCTTGGCTGTGAAGTGGTGAAGAGTCTTCCACTGAAAGGACAAGCTCCAGAAGCCAATGCACTGGGAGCATGAGGGAGCGCTTATCCTGCGGCTTTGGATAGAATAAGTAAAGTTTCTGAGTACAGCACCAAGTGGCAGTGAGGGCTACTGCTGTATGTACAGTGAGACATCAGCCCCCTGGGAAAACACCAGCGTTGTCCAGAGGAAACTGATGGGTAGGGACCTTTCCAGATCATGCCCCTTGTGTGCTAAAGGAAAGGTAAGCCTTTCTCTCTGGTCCTGTTCATCCACGTCCTCGACCCACCTCTCCAGGCAGTAGAGGAAACATTTCGCCATAGGACATCTAAGTGACACTTCCGTTTAGTGTGTCCAACATCACATCTTTCTAAAGTCCTGTCAGCTGTCTTCCCTCACATGGTTGGTAACCATGACCACCATCGTTCCAGATGGCCATGTCACAGACCCTGACAGTAGCTAGTCACACATTACTATTCTGTTTTCAGTGACGGTTTTTTCTTTGGGGTGTAACTGCAGAGAAACTCAGAGAATGCAGGATTTTCATCCTTTCTAAAATCCACTGCAGTGTGCCCCCCGTTACTAGGATTTGGTTATAATCATAGTCTGCTCCTTGCTTGCTTTTTATCATTTTGAAGATGGACACTCCTCTGTTCAGATAGATAGACTGCCTCCTGGACACACCACTGGGAGTCGGTAAAGCAGCCTGCCTCAAAGCAGACTGCCTCTGGGCCCCTGGCCAGAACTCTGCTCCTCTGGAACAAAGGCTACAACCCTGTGTTAGCCACAAGGAGCCCAGGGTAGAGCAATCGTAGTACACATAATGGTGTTAGCAATGTTTGTTTATGGTCTCTGGAGTCTTGGGAATGGTCCCATGTGTTTTCCAGGATGCTCTTTTCAGATGCCTGACCAAAGGAACAGACTGCCCAGTGGGCCTAGGAACCACTGTACTCTTTAAAAAAAAAAAATCACTTGAAATCTACTCACAGGATTTTTTGCAACCCAACTCAGAAATTAGGGGCAAGCCTGAATCCTGTATTTAGGGCCTAGAGAATCCTCTTATTTACCTAGAAACTGCAGGGTTTTTTCATTTTCTAATGAAACTGACGAATTCCCTCCTTCCTTGGTGCTGATTTCGACTTCAGCAAAAAGTGCCTTAACTTTCACCTACAGGTGAGGGCTGTGGCTGCTGTGGGTTCTTCTGACCTGAGTAAAATTTAAACCATTGCTTTACAAACAAACCTGGGGATATGAGCAGTTTCATTCTAAGTGCCATTGTTAGTTTCACAGTGTCTGCAAGTGTGTTGCTGGAGCTTTTAAAAATCCTTACATACTGGGGGAAAAGAGATAGTGTATTTTTAGATTGTAAGAGAATACTGAAAGAAATTGGATTATTAGCTTTGGGAATTTTCAAGGAGAATTTTGAGGCCTGTCAAAGCTATCTTTTTTCCTCCTGACTTAATTTATTTTATTAAAAAATATTTTTGTTATACTCGGATAATATCGTGTAAGATATTGTTCATGGAGTTCATTCTGTCACTGTCCCTACCCCCCATTTCCACTTGAAATGTGTGAATGATAACACAGCAATGTATGTTAGATGGAAGGTGGATTTTTCCCACCTCGGCTCATACTGCTCAAGAACTTAATATGCACAAGTGGAATAATTGAAGCGACACTGGACAGGGTATTTCCACTAAGAGATAATCATTGGATGACACAGGCTGCAGAGACTGTTGCTCCAAGTGGCTCTGGATGGCCTCAGATTGGCACTGCTTCTGCATACAAAGGCAATTACCTCTCCACAATGAGACTTCATTAGCTGTGTTGCTGTCCTGCTCCCTCATCCTGACCAGCTCCTTTCTGCACGACACTGGCAATCTGTGAAAAATGGTCCTCTTGTGTATCTGGATTTCTTTGCAATCATGTATTTTGTGTGCTCAATATATGGTAAATTAGTTGGGATGGTATAAGAAAATGCAGTCAGGTCTTTGTGTATTCTTTACCCTGTATAACCATGTGAAGGGTGTTTCCCTCATCTTTCCTAAAATCTGACAATCATTTTGGGGAAGGACATATATACTCAAGATACTTCCTACTTGAGAGTCATGTACTGGAAAGCCCTCAGTTATGCCCATGGAATCATCCTTAGAGATGCTCTAGGACCTGCCAGTTCCTAACTCTCCAGCAGAGGGAGCTCTAGAGAACACAGCCAAGCCACCATTGCACCCTGACTCCTAGCTGCCTGGCATCTCTCCATGGTATCCTGTCTCCTCCATACCTGCTCTGTGTCAGATGATGGAGCGTGACATCCCACAGGACAGCTCACAAGCCTCCTTCTGGCACTCAAACAAGGTCTGGGTAGGTCAGGGCTTTCCCTTCCTTCCTGGTAGTACCCTGCCCACTCACTGCCCTAGTGAGTGATTACTGATGTCACCTGAGACCACTTTTATGGTTGCCTTGATACTAAAGAAATGAAGCAGGAGTGGGTAGCATCTTCCAGAAGTCTGTTCTAACCTTGCTCAAGAAGAACTTCCTCTCTGGAAACAATTCTCTTTAATTAATCTGAGTCAACATTATTATTATCTTTTACATCTTGGTACTATCCCCCACAGCCTTTGAATCAAGTCTGCCTCACTGTTATTTTCATTAAAGCACAGCCATTAGAATTCACCCCCTTTCCCTGTGTTGTTATTTTATGAATTAACCAGTTCAGTAAAAGAGGGAAGGGGCGGATTTGCTAATGGTCTCTTTCATTGTTCCCTTTGAAACCAAATCTGAACACAAGGTGAATCACTGGTGACATCAGAGTAGTCTGGCAACGGAGTTACCCAGATAGGCTGGATACAAAAGATTTCAGCATTTATCCTTGAAGCATTTCTAAACTAATTAAAGCATATTTTGACAGGAAGCAGGAATGATTAGGCAAAAAAGTTTTACTTAAAGGAAAGTCCAACTCGAATCTCCTTTAATCTTCTTTCATGCAGAACCTCTTCTTCATTTGAATATCTCAGTTGGTCCAGATCACAATCAAAGGGGTGTCATCTTAGGGGAAAATGTGATTATGTCAACCATCTCAATTTTCCAGTTGTAGGCTATTGCTATTGAGTTGACAGGCTTCTCTCTCTCTCTCTCTCTCTCTCTCCCTCCCTCCCTCCCTCTCCCCCCCAAGACTCTTCAGTGTTGTACAACTATCTGCTTGCCAAGAAATATGCTGAATTTGTTTCTACCCTTTGTATTTATAATTGAAATGATGTGACTTGAATATTATAGATACCAGTAAATTATTCTTGTCTTTGGGGAAGAGGGTGATATCAAATAAAATGCACAGAAAGAATAGGGGCAGCTCCAGTGTGCACCCAGGCTTCTCTGAGGTCTGGTTCTGTCACATGGCATGACATTATTTTCAAGACAGGGAAGCAGCAATGACTCCTAGAAGATAATCTACATTTGGAGGAAATACTCAGGCCTCACTGCAAAAGACAGCCAACACCTTAAATCATATAAGTGAAAGATTTCCGTATTGAAATGACATACTTATGCCAGATAGATAAGAGTTGCTGTGGTTTCTCCCAAGACAGTGGGTTTTCAGGTCATGAGCAAGGCTACATTTTTCTTGTCTTTAACATTTGTTCTTGTGAGCCTCAAGCAACTTTTGTGTCATTGGAGACACCGTGAGAGGAACTGTTGTGTTTGACCTCCAGTAAAGAATGGCAGGAGCTGGGTGTAGTGGCGCACACCTTTAACCCCAAGCACTTAGGAGGCAGAGGCAAGTGGCTCCCTGTTACTGTGAAGTCAACCTGGTCTATACCATGAGTTTCAGGTCAGCCAGGGCTCCATAGTGACACCCTGGCTCTAGACCAAACCGTACAAAGAATGACAGGAATATGGAGTGGACAGTTAGATGAGTTTGTGTGTCCCACTTATAGAAACAGCGATGCTTTATTGAACACTAGTTACAAGATTCAATGAAACAGGGAGTTAAGGGATTGTGGGAACTCCAGCTGGACTTAACATGCAGAATGTTCCAGAACTTGCTTACTAAGCCAGAGTAGCTTCTGTTTACAACGTGTTTGGCATTGCAGTTTGTTGTTTGTTTGTGTTTTCTTGCTCTGAATGGAACGGAAGAGAGCGAAAGAGCTGCACTCCTCCTCCTTCCTCATCCTCTGCCGATGCTTCTACATTTGTTCAGGATCTGATGGAGCCTCTGCAAGGCAGGAAAAGCCTCTTCTCTATCCTGCTTATGAAAATGCGTACCACCAAATCTTATTGTCAATGAACAGGCCTCTGTAGGCTGATGGGCACCCGCTGGTTTATGCAGGCAAACCAGAGGGATCAGCGAGCCTCTACCTTTGTACTTCATGAGTCTTCTTGAGGTTCTGGTACATTCTTCTGGGGCCTGAACACCCACTGCTCTTTTGGATGACCTTTGGCTAATGTGTTTGGATTCATGTAGAATGCTGGTTGAGCCAGTTCAATGTGGTATCCACTCTAGGCTAATTCCCCCGAAAGACAAATTCTTATCCTTCTCTGACTCATTAAATCACTTTTAATATCACTTTTTATGTAAGTCACCCCTGGATTTAGAGCTAAATTTATTTAAATTATTTCAGTTACATTGGACAGTGTCCTAATAAATTCTCTTTTCAATCACCCACAAAATGTTAAGTAGTTTTAGGCTGAACATGCTCATCCCATGAAGGTTCTCTGGATGTCTCTGCCACTTCGGTTTAGTTACAGTGGAAGACTGGATGAACTCTGGTGCTGCAAGTGGGCTGAACCCCAGGGAGGAATTGCCTGATGCACACTCGCAGGCCTTAGTCTTATTAATGTCATCAGTTAAAAATGGAATGTCCTGGTTAAAGCCATTCACTGTTGATTTAAAGTCCTTATCCACAGTTTGGACTTAGTGCCAAGACCCCACCAGGCATGTGCATCTGAAAGGTAGTTACAAATTTTCCACCAGGCATGCTCATCTGAAAGGTACTCCCTCTGGAATTGAAATATGGAGTTCTAGATAGAAAAACCTCTCATGGTGCTTGATTCTTTTTACCTCTACATTGATGGCAGCCAAGAACAATCGAGAGCCTCACGCCCTGGCCAGGGTTGCTGGGAGCTTCCTGGATCTTTTTCTGTTGCCCATTCCTTAGCCCTTTATTTGGGCCTCTTATAAAACCCTGTTGCAGGATGGATTCAACATGATGGGCCTTCTCAACCACAGCTCTACCAATGTCTTGGACCCAGCAACTTTATTGTCAAGGCTTTCCTATGCACTACAGGAAACCAACAGCACCCCTGGCTTCTTCCTACCCACCAAGTACCAGTCATGCATGCCCACCCCTGACCAACAAATCCCTCAGATGCTGCCCATCGTTGTGTGGGAGTCAGAAACTCAGTGCCCACACCTAGCTGTGGTTTCTTCTGCCAGGACCCTTACAATATTTCCATGTGATTCAGCTCTGCTTTTAAAGAACCGGTATCTGGGATGCTCAGCCTGGGTTATCATGGTCATATCTGTGCTGCACCTCAGCACAGGAGCTGACGAATGTGAGACTAAGTGGCCTGAAGCCTTCCTACTCTGTCCAGGTGTGACCTCTTTGTGTAGTGGTAGTGACATTTTGTTCGCTGTTGTTTGATTTTTTTAAATAGGGGAACAAGGAGAATCCTGTCTGTAGTTTTAGACATATAAAACTACTTTTTACTACTGGGCTTTTTTGTGTGTATGTGATAATTTTACAGCTTACTAAAATTATTTTTTCAAAGAAGATATACAGATAGCATTAGGTATAGGAAAAGATGCTTACTAACTATCCGGAAATATAAACCAAAGCCACAAGGAGACATTGTCTCAATTTATAAAAACAACACTACTGTTAGTTGTTGGACCGGATGTGAGGAAAGGAGGATGCTGTTGTTGGGAATGTGTGCTACCACAACCACTATGGAAAACCCTGTGAATTGTCCTCAGCAAACCAGAACTACCACCATAAGTGCTATGCCATTACTCATGGGCACACACCCAATAGAAAGGAGCTCAGTGTTATCTCAGAAATGTCCGCACTTACCACTGCAGCCCAGTTCACACCAGCCAAAACATGGGAGCCCTCTCAGCCCTCGACCTCATTCTTCAAGTATACGAACGGACCAAAGCTAACACCTATCACTGTGATCACAGTTAGTAGAAATTACACACACATACAGACACAAACACACAAC
>LOEQ01001312.1:314450-336289 GCA_001685075.1 Bramus lutescens
ATGACAGCAATTTCTGCAAGTTTTGACGATGCCTTAAAATCTTATTACTGTCAAGGACCTAGATGTAACTTTTGCCTGATGATGGTTTCTGATCTATTCTTGTGGGTGTCAATCATTACAAAGTTTATATAAAAACAAAACACATGACAAGCTTTTGTAGTTTCCTGGGAGGGGATCCTGCCTCAGGGGAGGAGAGAACTACAGACCTTGTGAGTTCCTTGAGAATACCTGTCCAAATGATGTGAGCAGAGGGGACCTACCATGTATTCCTACGCTATACAGTGTGGATCCGTGCCTTTGATCCATACCATCTGATGGGCATATATTTTACTGTTTTGCTGGAGCACACTTTTGTGCTCCAGGCTATAGATTCCCAGGGAGCAAGCCATCAAAATGATACTGGCTCCCTAGACTGCGATGGTGCGTTTGCAAGACAAACGTGTTCATACTCTTCTTCAACCTGGGATTGTATACCTGGGCAGTGGGGGTTGGGGTTTGGTAGAAGGATGGCTGTTTAGACATAGCTTAGAACTATGGCCAAAGAAGGATCTTTACTTTTTTTTTTCTCTGATGGAATCTTCCCAGCATGGTCCCAGTGATTCTCGCATTAGTGGGTAAACATCATTTGTCCGTCAGAATAAGGAAGTGGGAAGAGAGTGTTAACGTACCTATAGATAATACATGCACTGTTCCTGCACGTGTCACAATTAGCTGTGTCTTGCCCCGTCCGATATGAAAGCCTACAAGATAAGAACAGGAGAGCATTACAAACAGCAGCTGGGGGTGGGGGGCCCTGCCGCTGGCCTCACAGAGCCGAAGCCTCAAGTCAGACGCCTTCCCGACAGTGAGGTACTTGTGATCATAGGAACTGACGCCTCTGTGTTTACCACTCTGTGCTCCTGTCTGTGCCTTTATGGTACCAGCCAGTACCCGTCTACAGCCAAGATGTCACTGAAATTAAATTTAGAATGTGAACAGACGCTCCCGGATGACGTGTGTAATCTGATTGCGTTATAACCACGAGGAGTGGGATGTTTCAAAGTAGCTTTATGTTTATTGTATCTTTTAAAATATCTACCGGAGAAAACCATGGGTTTAAAGGCTGACAACTGCCTGGTTTTGTGACCTACCAACTCCTGTCCTGCTAGAGCAGGGTTTGACACGCATGGCCTCTGCCTCAAATCCTACCCCAGCCTCCATAACCGATCTGTCTAGCTGTCTAGCCTTCCCAGAATGGATTTTATGTTGTTAAATGCTTGAAAAAGAATCCAAAGAATAATATCTATAACACGATTCAATTATGCATGTCTCCAAGGGGTTTCATTCCAACCATAAAGATTGTGATTTAAAACATAGGTGAATATGCATATAATTTCTTTTGCCTTTTGGTCTATAAATCCCGGAATATTCCCTCAGTGGGTCTGTAGAGAAAACAGCTGCTGGCGCCTGTGACTGTATCTCTCCTTCTGTCAAGACTTCTGAGGCACTCTCCGGCTGTGCTGTCTGCTAAGTGATGGCTCTATAAGGACATTACATGGCAGACTTCAGTTAGCTCTGGAGACCACACAGGTGTTTGAGGTGTGTGTGTGTGTGTGTGTGTGTGTGTGTGTGATACACATGTGTGTCAGGAGTTTTCACTCTCTCATAATAAGATAACAAACTTTAGCTTTTTTTTGTAACATAGTATTGAAACTTGCTTTGCTTTCATGGGTTAGATTTTCTTTACCAGGTCAGGTTTACCTGGAAGATATCTTGGACCATTCGCCCTCCAAGAACCTTGTGTGTGTTGCTCTGTGCTCCCTCCCAACTAATCTACCCTAGCTAGACTTTCTGCTCCTTCTAAGACGCATGCATACTGTATTCTAAATAGTATTTTCACCAAGGGTTCAACAGGAGCAACCGAATCTGTTTGGTTGATGGTGGGAGAAATGTTTCCACCTGGATTGATTTCTAATCACGTTGGGGGCAGATTTGCATGGATCAGCAAGGGAGAGCCTTGTGTACAGTGGCTGTGTCAACACTAGTGGTGTGTGTTTGTATCATCTTTCGTTGTATATACTGTGTGCATTTGCATCATGAGTTTCCAATTGAAAATAACATTTGTTTCCTCATTTATATTTTGTGTTGTGTAAACATCTGACAAAAGCATTGGCTGCTCAATACTGACATTGTCTCTGTGGACTCGGTAAATTCGGGCATGACTTTGAGTTCAGTGCCCTTTATTTGAGTTTGGTGTAGCTTATTTGTTAATCAAGTGATCACAATGTTGCCAAACATTGCCTAGGATTCACTGAAAAAGAGTTAGAATCACAATATCACTGTGTTTGTATTGTCCCTCTGCTATTCTGGGCAACTTTGGACAACCATAACTGCCCTTTCCACCTGGGCTTCATGTCCTTCCTCTGTCCTTCCACATACATGGCAGTTCTTGCTCTTAGCTCTTGCCCCCCAATGGGCAAGCTCCATGTATATATACTGCCTCCTTGTCCCATTCTAGCCAAGGACTTCCTAGGTATGCACAGGGTCATTCTCTTTTTAGTTTACTGAAATAAGCTTGGCCCTCAGCATGTTCTTGATCTTAGCGACCATACAGCAAGCAATAGGTGCTGGACTTGAGTTCACATCCCTGGTGTGACATCCTAGCAGTGTCATGCTGATGTTCTGCCACTCTGGTGGATGAGGTTGCCCACAAAGTTCTGCTGTCCTAATGGGTATGAGCCATAGAGAGATAGTGCACTTAGTAGTCTTTTGTGCTAGCCACATCCAAGCTCTTGTTGCTTAAAGAAGGCTGCTGTGGTCCCTAACCACTGTCTGGGGCACTCATAGATACACTTCAGGCTCCTAGAACCTTCCTGCCCTAGACCTCACTATAGCCTCTACTGGGCCTGATCAGCATCACACCCCATTTTTGCTCAGTCACCTCCAAGCCTCAAGAGTCTCACTTGCATTAGTGCCTGGAGTCTTCCAATTAATTATTCTCTTCTCATTTTATAGAACAAAATCAATCCACACTCCAGGCCCAGGATCTCATTATTCTTGGACCCCAGGCTTTTGATGTTCTGTGCTGCCTTGCCTCTATCCAGGGACCTGTGTTTTTCACTTCAGGTAATTGGCAGCTTGGGATAGTCAGTGAATCCGAAAAATGACAGGACAAAGGCTTCAGGCACCAGAGAGTCACAAGAGGACCCTCCTCCAGGATGGTGGAATACTTTAGCAAGAAACTGTCCTTTCTAAGCTCTCCTGAGCAGACTGTGCTAATCACTTATAAAATGCACACATTTCCATCCCAGACAGTTAGCACGTACCGACTAAGTCAGGCATGGTTGTGGCCGTCCAGAAGCTAATTGGGATGATGCTAAGTGCTTGCTTGCCCTTTTGAAGTGCTCAACAGAGGAAGAGGCACGTGGTCGCCCCACAGGGAGGACTGGATGGTCTCCTAATGCTGGTCAGTGGCATTGCTGTTTTCTTGGGGATATTTTCCATCAGCTTTCCCTGTCTGAGACTTACGCTCAAGACTTCATTACCTACTACAACTCTCTTGGAGAGCCCTTTCTGAACGTTTCTAGCAGTTTCTGTAGTACCCTTGCTGTGTCTGTCATTTAGAAGAATCAGACAAGTCAGAGAGGGATGGAGCTGGGGTCAAATGTAAAATGTTGACCTGTGCTGTGTGGCTCACTCACTCCAGGGCTCCTGCCAGCAGCAACTGTCTATCAATGACCCAACTGGAATTTTATCCATTGAAGGAGTGTTCTCCATACAGGACTTTTGACTAAGGAATCTGTTGTGTTCTGTGCTAACTGATTAGGCCTTCCAAGCTGGAGAATTTGGCTTCACTGATCATGCAAGGGCCACAATTATATGGGGCTGCAGTATGTGAATTGGGTCTGTGCTGCAAACACAGATATAACAGATACGTTCCTCCATTCAAGGACTACACCAGTCCGGCCCTACTTAGCCTCTGAGATGAGATGAGATGAGATGAGATGAGATGAGATGAGATGAGATGAGATGAGATGAGATTGGCATGTGTAGGGTGGTATGTCCATAGACCAGAGGGCAAGAACACCAAGTGACAATCAACAATATCCCCGGTTTCTCCCTCTCCCCTCAGAACCCTATCCATAAAGCCAGCATTTGGAAGGACTGTCTCTCTGTCTCACTACTGTAACTGAGAAGAACACAAAGCTCAGACCACTACAGCAAGAGCTTCTTCAGGGACAGTAGGCATAGCTCTCAGGTGAATCAGAAGTTCTCAGATGTAAGAGCTTATGTCATTGACCTAAAAACAACCATGTCTTTTTTTTCCCCCTATTACATGCTTTGAGGTGTCCATGCTTCATACTTGATTATGAGTTCATTCTCGGTTCAATAGTTGGTTCCCTTGGCTTGTTCTGTTAATATGACTCTGGCCAACTCTTACAGATAGTTGGGCTTTGTTTTCTTAAAGTCCTGAACAACACATGAATCAAATGACGTATGAGTGCCACAAGGAAATGGAAGGATACATTGTGAAAAGTCCTGGTCTCACAAGATGAACCCCTCTGGACTCCAGTGGCAAACACATTTGTCCCATGTAAATACAGCATAGAACTTCCCCTGTCCCACTGTAGGGATCTGTAAGCTTTTAGTCTGAACCATATATACTGGACTTGAGAAATAAGATCCAGGACCAAGGACAGCACCCTGGCCAAGGTGCACTCTTAAATGTGCTTTTTAAAACCATTTCCACCAGCGTGTGTGTGTGTGTCCCTGTCCCTATCCTCCCTTCTGTCCACCTGTCTATTGCCCATCCCCATTCATGAGTATGTATCTCTGCAGAGATAACCATACACATGGAACCTGCATGTATCATGCGTGTGTAGTTCCAGATAGCTCTGAGTGTCAAGCCCCAGACACGTTCTTCTGTTTGTTTAGAACTGAATCTCATGTTTGCCTAGAAGAATCAGACAAGGCTATTTGTGAGGTCCCAGGATCTGTCTTTACGTCCCATCTTGTGATCACTAGGATTATAAGAACATGCCAATAAACCCAGCTTTTCATATGGCTTTCTGGTGACTGAATGCTCACACTTGCAAGGCAAATAGGTTAGTGACTGATCCATGTCCTAAGTCCTTTGTACCGTTTTTCCTTGAATCTAGTACACCATTCCAAGTCAGAACTCAAATCCATCATCCGGAGCTTCTTTCTCTTTGCTGGTGCTCTTTGAAAACAACTTTGTGTTGGATTGGAGTTTCTGTACTTAACAAAAGATAATGTTAGACTTGAGAATATAGGACACCAAGGACAGCATCCAGGCCAAGGGGCAGTCTTTTAGAGAGCAGTTTAAAACCGTGTGTGTGTGTGTACAGATAACTAGACATGATTTATAAGCTTGACATGGATGTGAAGACTATGACTTTAGTGGAACCTGGACAAGGGCTCAGTGTTTTGTGAAAATACAATTTAGACAAACTTGTTCCTTCCACAGGGCACTTCTGGTGAATACCATTTTATGGGGTCACTTCTGCTTTGATATAAAACCTTATTTCTCAACAAGGCTTTACACCATTTATAAAGAGTACAGCAAATGTGGTTTGCAGAATACAGCCTGTATCTCTGGGTGTCACTGTTCTGAGAACCAGATGGATGCCTCCTTGTAGTGGCCAGGGCTCCCTGATTTCAGTTTGGCATTCCAGTCTTCCTAGCTATGGAATGCTTTCATACTCATTTTCTCCAGTTCTTCAGTTGTTGTTAGTAAAAGTCCCTGAATACATAAATATAAATACGTGTTTTTCTACAAGTGTATTCCCCTTTCATACATTTTTGAAAAAGCATTGGTAACAGTTCCTGTGTGGGATTCTCCAGTGTTTCTTTTTACTGGAGATGAATTATCAGCGACAAAAGGAAGGGAGGAACAGGGCTGAGCTGCTGCAGTGGTTTTTATAGCACCCCACAGGGATGCTAAGGGAAGAAGGATGGACGCCAGTCTCAACTGAGATATGCCAAGGTGCTGTCCTGGGCTGCAGCGATCCCATGGGCCAAGGGAAGAGAGGGACAGAATACCTGTATCTGTTAAGGGAGCAAGGAATGCTAGGTGGTAGGAAGCGGTGTGAGACATACAGGGGAAAGGTCACTGGGGTTCCCTTCTAATCCCCATCCAAGCTGCTTGGTGTTGCTGACACCCTGAAGGATCTGCTAGAGACAGGGCCCAGGGTTCTTGCATAAAACAAGATTAAGCAGAAGCCAAACACTACCTGTTTGGGTAGAAGATTAGAAAGTAAAAATGGAGGAGAGGGATGGGGAGGAAGAGAGGATTTGGAGGAAATGTGGAAGAGAGGGGGAGGGAAAACCAGGCAGAAGGGGAGAGGAAGGGGAAGGAAGAACAGGGAGAAGAAGGGGAGGAGGTAAAGGAAGAAAGGGGAGGAGGGCTAGAGAGAGGAGTAGGAGGGGACAGGGAAGAAGAGGAGGAGAAAGAGGATGGGGAAGGAGAGCAGGAGACAAAGGCGGGGAGGAGGGTGTCCAGGATTAGGTCAGCCTTCCCTCTTGTTTTGAGAAGCAGAGCCCAATGAAGTTCTAAGATTGCAGAGGAAACTGTCTGGGATGGGCATGTTGGTTTTCTGGCCTCAAACAGTAACACTGACATTGTTTTGACTGAGGTCGGTTGTTCCTGCAGGCACAGCGATGTCTGTGTCCTCCCCCCCCGCCAAGATCTTTTTGTTTTCATGGTACTGAGAATCAAACTCATGACCTTGCACAACTATGAAAACAACCTCAGCTGCACTGCAAGGGATATTCAAACATGGGGGAATGATTGGAATACTAGCTACCAGGGAGGGAGGTGAGGGATGAGGAGAGCTGCTGAAGTCTAGAACTATTCAGAGGAGGGGGAAGGGGAGAAAGAAGGGAGAATGGGAAGTGGGGAAAGGAAAGAAAAGTGGAGGAAGAAGCAAGGAGGGCTGGAGAAATGGCTCAGAGCTCGAAACCCAGGCTCGGTTTCCAGCTCCCACATGGCAGCTCACAACCATCTGTAACTCCAGGTCCAAGGGATCCGGCACCCTCTGTGACCTCCACAGGCACCAGACACTTTACACTGTGTACATATACATGCAGGTAAAACACCCATGCATGTAAAATAAAAACCAGATCTGAATGAAAAAGAAAGGGGAGGCAGAGAAAGCAGGGAGATCTTAAATTCTCAACCTGAAACTCCCTTGCTCTTCCCCATCTTGGTGGCAACGTTAGTCTTGGTACTGAGTCTGATTTGGCACCAACACTCTGGAGAATCCCCCTCTCTCAGCATTGCCTGTGTTAAGGCCTGCAGTGTGTTATGGGTCCTTCCTCCCAAATTCTGCACGATACAGGGGACAGCAAGTGACCTTGTAGCTTATTCACTGTATTTCAAATGGCATATTAATATTCAACAAGATCACACTTCTAGCACTGAACAAAAGCATTTGGGATGATACAAATGTCAGGGGGTGACCCTCCAAGGGTGGGTTTTCAAAACACTAGTTACATAGAGTTTTGGAACTGTCACAGTGCATTAACACAAAGGTAGTATCCTCGTCCTATGGATATGGCCCTCAGCCAAGGATGGCATTTCCTGAAGAAAAAAAATGAAATGACTGTCTTTACTCTCTGTGATAATTTCTGTTATCTAATTTATCCTTTTAATTTTTGGGGGGCTTTTCTCACCTGGTGCCAATTTTTTCCCCATTTTCTTCTGCGTTCCTGCCCAGCTGTACCTTTCTTGATAGCTAAGCCATCGTTTGTGTCAGCATCTTAATGGGTTTTTTCACACAACAGTCTCAAAGCAACATTAATTAGAGGCACCAGATACCTCTGCTAGTGGCAAGAAATTAAATTTCAAAAGTGGTCAGAGTTGGCTGTTGTGGGGAACCTCATAGGTCTTGAAGCTTCCAGAGAAGCAGACCCAGCTTGTTTCTGCATCTGAAACTTCACAAGGAATTTGCTAGATCATGTACTGGAAGTGTACCTAGTTTATATATCAGCTCTTCCGTTGCTAAAGTGAATATAGACTTTCCCAATATATCCAGATAAACAGCTACATCTGTTGTAAGCACTGGAGCCTACAGAGATGTAAGTGATTGTATGCCAAGATTTAGGGAGCATCTGATTTTAGCTTTGTGGAGTGTGTGTATGTGTGTGTGTGCGTGTGTGATAATATATAGGTGTGCCTATGTGGAAATGTGGAGAACAGATGTTAACACGAGGTATCTTCTTCCTCCATCACTCCCAACTTTTTTTTTTTTTTGACTGAACCTGGAGCTCACCAATTAACTAGCCTGACTGGTTAGTGAGCAGGGATTCCCCTTTCTCTTCACTCCTGCCCTTCAGCACTGGTGTTACAGAAATGCCCAATTGTGTGCTGGGAATTCCAACTCATATCTTCATGCCTGCAATACAAGCACTTTGCCCATTGCTTTAAGCTTCTTCAAACAAATAGCAGGTTGGTTTTCACACCAACTCCAAGGTCACCTATTAATTAATCAGAAGCAGAGTGGGCCCTCTTGGTTCATGGCCCAACTGGGCTCCTTTCCCCAGCAGCTGCTTCCCAGCTGAGTACGGCTTAGCAGTTGTGTGGTCCTTGCTGAGCCTGGGTCTCTAATCAGACAATGTGGGTTGTTGCAGATGAACACAGGGCCACAATCATCTCCGCTGTTGGTGACACTGTTTGAGGCTCTCATTCCTACCCCTTTGAAGGTGCGTAAGTGGGCTGAAAGTTGATGCCTATGCAGCTGCCCTTCTCCAGTCCCTTGCTGGTTCTTATCTGTTCTCCATTGGCCTTTGCTGCCGGAGCTTCCAGCCTTCTATTTGCCCAGCTGATGTCTCACATTTGGGTCCCAAGGGAGGTGGCAATTAAAGTCTGTGGAAGCTTGGGACAAATGAGCAGAAATGTGAATGAACCAAGACGTGACTTTATCTAAGCAGATCGCTGAGAGTCCAGTTGATCTCTTCGAGTGAAATTTACCTGACTGTTGAATAAAACTCTAGAGAACCCCTTGGTCTTTTATGGACATGATGTAGCGGTTTATCTATTAGAATTACCCGATGTAGTCACTGAACTGTGTGCATTTAGAGGACTCTAGCTGTTACTGGCTGTTCCACGATTAGTTTCCTATCATCTGTGTAAACAGCAAGGCCAGTCTAACTAAACATGAACAGATTCCCCACCTTTATCCAGATCATTTGGTGGTGTTAGGGGTAGGGTGAGGGTGCTCTCACTGAGACCACACTCCTTTTTCAGATACTCATCTGTTTATCCTGAACATGGTTTCGTGAATTCCTGATTTCTAAGATGTGTTGTGTGCACACACGCGTGCACATGTGTAGCTCGGTGGTCAACACTTAAATATCTTACAAAGTCACTACCTACCCACTTCTTATTGGTGTCTCTCACCAATTCATCTAAACCTGCAGGCAAACAAGCTCAAGGGAACCATCAGTCTCCCTGCTGCCTCCACGTGCTTACTCTAATGCTGTACAGTTGTTCAGTACCTCGCTCTTCTGTGGGCGCTGAGGACTCAACCTCAGGCCCCTGTGTTTGTGCGGCTGGCACCTAACCAGCTGGACCATGTGCTAGCCCCTACACCCCAATATCCACTGAATAAAACAGGAGTCCAATCTGGCCAACTGCACCAAAGGAGATTTGTTTTGGGAATCCTCTGTTAGAAGGAAGATCCCTCAAAGAACATTGTGTGTTTGACAGCATTCTGTTGCTCAGTTCCCATGCGCTGGGAATTTCAGCCTGAATAATGCAGACATGCTGAGTGGGAACACATCCCTAGGAAGTTGAGTTGGCTCTCTCTTCATCCTATTTGTCTTAACCTTACCTTTTAACCCTATGATAGGGTGAAATTCTTAAAAGAAAAGAAAAAAAGTCACTTCTCCCAAGTCAAGAATTGAGATGGCAACCCGTAAGACACCACCCTACCTGCAGATCATTAGCTATTTGCTGTCTTCCTCAGTTTCAAGATGATGCCTGACAGTTTTGGTTATTTCTATTTTGTGTTTTAATTATTGACTTTAAGAACTAGATCCCAGCATGTTTGCCTCACAGAGTCTATCCAGTACTTGCTGTGGCTTGATGCCCTCTATGATCCTTGGTGGGTGTTGGTTTTAATTGCTTGGACAGCTAAAATCGACAGGCCCATTTTTCACATTGAAGAATGTGCTTGCTTGTATGTTATGAAAGCAGATTTGCATACCTCTGAAAAGCAGTATCCTCCCATGGCCCAGTCTCCAGGGTTCTTGCTAACCTCCTCCTTTACAAGCAGCCCTGCACATGCTCCAAAAAGTTCTAGTGCTCTGGGAGTCTCCATGGACCACTCCACAGTGGGTTAGTGATACAGGGACACTTTCTCCTGTGCATCACTTGAGACCATTTTACTGGCCAGGACCCTGTCTTCTGCACTTCCTGCATCCTCCTCTGATGAGAAGAATGTGGGTGTAGCCTCTTTGCCTGTCTTTTTCCTGATGAGTAGAAAGAAGCTAACACCTGTTTCCTTCCCCATATTAAACTTCAGCACACCAATCCCCACAGCAGAGTCCATCAATCCAGTTGGCCGGTTAGCCATTTCCATCTCCCTACACCAGAATGTAGACAAGGTTCTAGTGAACTTGTAGTATGCCGTATATGTATCGATAATGCAAAGAAGTATGTTTTGAACAATGACTGGATGAATGGATACGTGAACAAATGGATAATATGTATGTGTGCGTGTTCATCTGTGTATAATACTTTTTATTCCTGGTAAGGAAAATAGTCTTGCGATTCTGGCGATGTTCCCAGCTAGGGAAGGGATGCCTGTCTAAAGACTTAGCATTTTCCCTTTAAAATTTTTCCAAACAAGTGAGAATAAAGGTCAATCATTTTCGGTTCCCCACACCCAGGTATAAAGATAAATGGCTCAGCCTTGCACCTTAAGCTATTCTAGTCACAGGTCTGGGAAAGGTCACTCTTTTAGCCCACCAGCACTCTGGATAAAACACCCCTCTCTGAGAAACCCCCTAATGAACTCCCTGGCTTTCTGTAGACAGTGTTGACAAACAATTACTGGCTTAGCATGTCACCAAATGTGGTGGCCCTATCATTATGGGGAGGTTCTGTGTGAACTTTTAAGTTATACTATAAATGCACAAAGCTTGCATTTTCTTTAATGTATTTATGCAGTGGAAGATATGCCCAGTTGCAAAATAATGACAATAATAATACAAACAAGCCTTCTGCCCCAGAAGGCACTAGAAATATCTATTAATAAGAAGATAGCGTTTTAGGGCTGAACAGAGGCAGGCTTGATTAATTTGTGTTCCAGGAGGAAAGTTAATGCTTAAGCTATAGTTTATTGAAAATTAATGAAAATGAATTTTTGGTGGTACTGGCTACACAGAGGGAATAAAAATAAGGATTTGCGTTTATGGCACTAAGATGATTTTCCTTCTGGCTGCCATTTCTCTCCACTTGAGGCCTATCAGTCAAACATGCTATAATGTATGGAGGCTTCAGCTTGAAGAGTGACTATGCATTTGCAGGTCTTGATGATAAACACCCACAAGGACTTTTATCTTTTATTTATAGATTCTTTTGATGTGTTTAGATTAGCTTAGTTAACAATTTTAAGTGAGGTCTTTTGCCTCTTGAAGCTTGTGTACCTTTTCAAAGCTGATCTTGCATTTGTTTGAGAAACAAATGCACCAGAACTCTCCTTTCTTAAGATTAAAATCTGCCTCAGAGGCAGGAGAGCTAGCTCAGTGGTTAAGAACACTCACTGCACTTGCAGGAGACCTTGGTTCGATTCACAGCATCCACATGACAGCTCCCAACTGTCTGTAATTCCAATTCCAGGGCATCTGACACCCTCTTTGATAGAAAGTATATACTCCTTGGAGATTACATGTATATGATGCACAGATGTAGGCAAAGCACTCATGATCTTTGTCTTTTAGGCTTTTATTGCTTTGAAGACACCCCATGACTACAGCAACTCTTATAAAGGAAAACATTTAATTGGAGTGCCTTATAGTTTCAGAGGTTCAGTCCATTATCACCATGGCAGAGAGCATGGCGGCATGCAGGCAGACATGGTGCTGGAGAATCCTAAATCTTTCAGGCAACTGGAAGTGGTCTGTCTCACCAGGAGCAGCTTGAGCATAGGAGACCTCTAAACTGAGTCTCACAGTGACACACTTCCTCCAGCAAAGCTACATTGCTTAACAGTGTCACACCTTTTTGAGGCTATTTTCTTCCAAGCCACCACAATCTTTAACAAATCTCTATATTTTGGTGTGATGATTTGTAGAAATCCTTACTGTCCAATATGAGATTCATCTGGGGATACAGTCAATTGTCTAACTGAAGGTGCACATGACTTTTATCACAGTACTTGGGAGGTAGAGGCAGGTGGCTCTCTGTCTGCCTGGTCTATAGAGCAAGTTCCAGGGCCAGTCAAGCTATACAATGAGACCCTCTGTCAAAAATTTAAAAAATTAAAAAAAATTTTAGTTGAAAAGTACCTACTTAGACAGCATCCTTCCCCAGGGTTTCTCATCCCGAGCATGGTTTCTATCAGGGCTTTGGAATAATTCTGTGTTTATTTTATACTGTTTCAGAACCTTCTGCCTTGTTCTTCACCTGCCTCTGTTTGCTGTTTTTAGGTTGTCTTTAAAAGTGTTTTGGTTTACTGTTCACACATTGCTCTAATTTGAATCAGTTTGAGGAAGTAAATCCTGGCTATTGGGTAGTAGTGACTCCATGAACCAGTCATCTGATGAACTGTTCCTCAGACAACATCAGCTTTGTCGTTTCCCAGGTCCCTGGACTTAGAGATAAATGGTCTTGATTTTTCAGCAATGATCACACCAAGGGAATTTCTCTTAGTCAAGATGAATCCTTAAACATATACATTATCTGGAGAATGTGCTGCCTCTAGCACTAGGAGTCTGCTTTCCCCAGAGGTTGTATTTCAGTTTTGTGTGAGCCAAGAGCTTGTAGACAGTAGTAGAGTCTCTGAAGCCCCTTCAATCAGAGCACAACCTAGACCTGCTGTTGCCTAAGGCAGGCCTACTTTCTTCTTTGCATGTGCAGACCTGCTGTGTCCCCATTTTCAAGGATTTGCAAAATCTCCCACCATCTACCTGTGAACTCAGACACTTCCTCTCTCTGACCTTGGACAGCCTATGAGGCGGACCCAAGCTTCAGTTCTCCCAGGGAAGTCACTTGCCCTCTTTTCCTGGGATTGTTCTCTGGAGACTCACAAATGCCCTGCCCATTGCAGGTTGCTCCACACAGGTGTACTTGACATGCCTAGCTCAGAGGGGCTCTACCTGGGGTCTCTCACTTCAAGCCACTCTGCCTCAGACCCAATGGAAACCAGAGGGCAGAGCCTTTTCCATTGCTTAGCAGACATTGCATGGTGTTTGAAAAAATGTATTTGAAGACCAGAACTCACATTTCTTCTTCCTTTTTTTAAAATCTGAATTCTAGAACACAAATCCATAAATTTCATAAATGTTCATGCCATGCCTTGAATTGCTCATTTTATCTGTAAACGGGGTTTCAGAGTCTCCTAGTGGCTCAGTGGTGAGGTTTCTATTCACTGGCCAACTTTGAAAGCTCTTTTGGCATTCTGCTCAGGAAGATTATTTAAATTCCATTTTCAGGTGTATATGATATCTACACGAAGCCCAAAGCAAGAATGAGAAATGTGGCTTATACACTTACAAATACATTTAGCTTTATTTTTTTCTATATTAGGGAGGGAAAGACTTATCATTTCCAAGAACTTCATACCAGTATTTACAAAGCTATCTATTTATTTGTATATTTACACAAGCCTTAAAGAAGGCTCACCATGACCCTGCGAGTTAAAGGAAAGCACATACTCGGAGGGCCCTTGCAGGCACGTTCATTTCAAAAGTCACAAAAATAATAAATAGACTTGAATGTGGGATGTGACTATTTTACCACAAATCTATAAAAGCTACGTGTTATAATAGAAAAACAATCCTCCCTAAAATCTGCTAGTAGAACGCCACTTCCACAGCCAGCATTGGTAGTCCTGGGAGAGGAGGCAAGGGGGAAGGGGCAGCTGGATGGGCCTGTTCTCCATGTGTGCCGATCAGAAGGCAGGGCTTTTCTTCAACACATTTTATGAATATTTTCAGATGGCTGCTGAAGGTGTGAGAAAGCCAAAGCTATGGTGACTCCATCTTGACTCCCTATGAGTGCAGTGTTTCTCTCAGAGGTGAAGTCCAAAGCACAGTTCCCCTATTCTGCAGTCCCCAATTCCTCCTCATCCTCCAGAATAATCTAACCAATGTAACAGTCAGGAGACACCCCACATGTTCTAGCCCACACGCCATGACCTCCCAGCAGCTTGATCCTGGAAGGTAGTTCAACAGAGAAATTGGCTTTAGAGGAAAGCAAGCGGTGGGGGTTGGGAGGACGTGGTGATGCATGCAGGCAACCACAGGGTATGAAATCCTATCTTCTACAGTTTCCCCTTCAGACACAGAAGCTTGCTTGGTAGCCTGTTCTGGTCTTGGACTCACCATCCTCATGTTTCAGCAGTGCAAGTGCTGAGATCACGGGTGTGTGCTACTACACCTATCTTCCTAGTTTCATTTAATTCCCAAATCCCCTGGGCAGGCAGGTACACACAGGCTGCAAGGCATTTGGTTTCAAAGGAACAGTCAGAGGTCCTACAGGTTAGAGACCCTGCTGAAGTAGCTAGGAGAGGCCATGTCGGTGTGAATTTCTTAGCTCAGGACCTGCTGACTGCAGGGCCCTGGTCATTCCGCTTTGCTGTCCTGCCATCGTTCATTTTCTGAGAAAGGGAAAAGCTAGTGCCACAGAGGCTGACCTCCCTGGGCTGGTTGTACCATTTTAAAATGCTTGGGTTACAGTAACTGCAGAGAGCCACCGAGACAGATTCATCAAGAGCATTAGAAATTGGAGTGCTGACTTTCCCAACCCCTGCAAATAGAGTACATGAAGGAACAGGAGAGTATTGGGAAGAATTAAGGACCCTCCCTCTGATCTGGCGCCTAGCACAGCCTTCGCTTGCTGCTCACAGTGGCCCTGCTTGCCTGTAGAACATCTTGTCAGAGCTGAGGAGGACACCATTCAGAACTTGAGTAATCCACAGGAGTAACTCTCGGAACCATGGACGCCAGGGGAGACAGTTGAATGCTGTCTCCTCCACCCACTCCCCTCTGTTTGGGACCTTTCCCAACTAACTAGGTTCAAGACCTTGATCTTAAAGCAGTAAGTCGGTTCTGGCATGAACACCTCATCATCCTATAGACAGTTTATAGCTAGGGTGGGAATGGGATCACCTGACTTGACCCAGCTTTCCCTGGGCTCCAGAAGGAGGATCCTGGGAGTCAGGAGCTTAGATGTGATAGAAGAGCTTTATGATTCCACGGGTCTCTGGAACAGCTCCCACAAGGGTGTACAGATTCCACGCTGATCCTTTTGTTCTGGAACTTGGATGAAATAAACTGGCCCCTTCTGTTTTTTTGCATTATTGTGACACAGTATTTATTTTATTTGAGCCTGGGTAATTAGAGAAAAGTCCAGGGGGTTTCTCATCTCCTCACAGGTTCTGAAATGCCTAATTGTGAGTGCTCCATCATTGTGAAGGCATGAGAAACAGTCTGTATATCAGTTTTATCTCTCTGGCATCAAGATGTGAATGAAAACAGCCGACTCAGGTGGGACACCTTTTTCATGGCTCCAAGGAAGCTGCCATACAATCTAGAATTTTGTATTGCACACATACACAGAGTTTCAAAGTTAGGTGGGGGATTCATACATGCTGGAGAAAAGTCAAGCAAATGCATTAACAAACTGAACGTTAATTAATAACGTACTCATTAAAGGCTGGGCCTGAATTCAGTCTGCTCACTGCCTACCTCAGTGTCCATCGTGGAGGAGATGCTTAGATGTCCTCTTAGTGTTAGACGTCTTCCTGCCTGGTGGTCATACACGAACTATCTGTACCTGAGTGTAAGCCTACATTTCAGCTGAGCTAATGTAGTCCTACACTTAACCGCCAAATAGTGAACACACTGTGGTGTCTTGTCTAACTCTGTCTGTGGTTAATGTTTGTTGCAACATAACCATGGCCGCTCGTGTGGATTGCCTGTGGCTGCTTCTAGGATAAAGACAGAGTGAGAGTCATCTGGATATGGATCATTTGGACTCTAAAGCTGATAATCTGTCTCCCCACTCCTCCACCCACCCCCCAAAAAACAATGCTTGCTGGGATTCTGAGGTACTCCAGCGACACAGGTCCTAGGACCTCAGTCCTCATCTCTCACATTCTTTGCTGCATAGCATTCTTTCTTGCTTGGTGGCTACTCCCATTTTTTATATTGATTAACAGAACAGATGGGTTTGAGGAAACATTAACAGAGGCCACTGTACGGTGTGTGTTAACTGTTAGTTATTCCTGCTGCCCAAGTCTTGAAAGCAGGGCAATGCTGCTCTCTCTCATCAAGCCCCTGAACTTGAGGGCATTTCCATGAATGAATTTTTATATAAGTGTATGTGTGTTTAATTAAAAAAATATTATTAGTTTAAACCACTGTTTGCCCCAAATGGGGAGACCTGGGTTCTTAGGCCACCATGAAGCCACCTGTTAGCTGACTAAAGGATACCCCACTGACAGGAAACTGTCTGCCTGACTAGGTGTTCGACCTTACAACCTTTCCTCAAGTAATCAGGCACCTTTGCATGCCTTCTTTTAAGCTGTGCCTTCTTTTAGGCTTAGTTTAGCCACAGGAGTTCATCACATCATATCTGCTTTTCTATTAGCTATATTTCAAGGCCTGGCATGCCCTGGATACCCTCCGCTTCCCAAACTTGAATGCTCCAAGGGACCTGGCCAGTGAAAAAGCTTGGCCTTATGTTAAACATCTTTGAAGGTGGCCTCTCCCACAGGTTTCTGGTCTTCTCTGACGGGAAAAGCATCACTGGACTCTTAGGAGTCAGTGAATATATTATTTCTGAAGAACAGCAGTTCTCAACCTGTGGGTCGAATGACCCTTTTACAGGGGTCACATACCAGATATTCTGCATATCAGATATTTACATTACAATTCATAACAGTAGCAAAGTTACAGTTATGAAATAGTAGTGAAAATAATTTCATGGCTGGGGGTCGCTACAACATGAGGAACTGGTTGCAGCATTAGGAGGGTTAAGAACCATTGCCCTAGAGTGTCTGGGATGGGTTAGCTTATAGGCAGGAAGAGCTATATCTCTCCACAGCGTACTGCTGGGGCTGCAATGCGCTAAGCAGTGAGACCCTTCAGACAACTGGTCAGTGGCTCTCCAGCTCAGGAAGCCCATGCTGGCTACAGGGAATTTCCCCTGTTCTGAGAACTAGTTGGGTTTTTAATCCCATATACTGCTTGCCCCGCTCTCAACCTTTAACAAACACATCAGTCCTGCAGATAGCCTGCATGACCCAACACTTCCCGAGACTAGATCAGAATAATACTGAGAATGCTGAAACAGGCAGGGTATTTCTTGGTATTCATGCCAGCCTGGTGAGCAAATGCCGCCTGTGCTGCATAAAGCAGGGTGATTTGAGTGAATTGTCCAAACGGTTTACAGGGGACTAAAAAGCATGAGCGTGAGGAAATTTTCGCACAGCCCACTTCCTTACAGAAGGGATACTCTGTAATGCTGCCCATGGGTCCTAGCCTATACCACTATGTGGTCCTATAGGCCAGGGCTTGGTCCTAGACACCATACAGAAGCCTCCACCATTCCCTACATGACGAACACCCAACTGAAGCTCAGTTACCTATGATGAGACTGCTCTGCTCAAGCCTTTCAGGCATGCAGACGAGCAAACGAGACTAATGGAAGAGTCTCTTAGGAAGCACAGCTTGGAAGGGACTGAGAGCAGCTGCCTGGTGGCACATGACCCTTCATAGAGAAAAAGCCACTAGGAAGAGCTTGTCTGATGGCCTGGATAATGAAAAGCACTATCAAAGATATTATACATTGAGTACAGCCCAGGGGACATAGAGGCTGCTGGTCAGACTCAAAGATATCACCCTCTCCTCACACTGGCTAGACATTAACACAAGAGAAGACCCATGGCCCTCAAAGGCTCAGTTCTAGCCCACAGAACATTATGGAAATGTGGGTATAAGATGTGTCACATAGACGCAGTCATGGCTGCACTGGGCCCACCCCATTAAGAGATCCTCCTTAATGCTGGTGACTTCTTGTCCAGAGCCACTCTGTGCTTTCCTGGGCAGTAAAAGAAAGTAGAATCCTCCACTAGTCCACTGCTTCATAAGGCTTCATCCCATAGTTAATGACTCATAGGCTTGAGACTACTTCCTAAGGACAATTTTTGGTGTTTGATGGGTCCTTCAATTCTTTGTCATTTCGCAGGAAGTGAATATGTAATGATACATATATGGATGGCAAAAGGGCTCAGTGGGCAAGGGCACCTGCCACCAAGCTCAATGATCTAAGTTCCATTCCCATGACCCATGTGGTAGAAAGAGAGAATGGATCTTTGCAAATTTTTCTTTTTACCCCCAACCCCCAAACACACACAGAGAAAAATAAAATAATTTTTTAACATATTAAACACTAGTATTGTAAAGTAGAATGCATTTCTTGTTGTTTTAACTTGGGGTACAAGTGAAACAGTCATCTCCTGCCTCCATGAAGTACCTATGTCCTGAGAACCCCTTCTCCCTTCAGGACCACAGTGGTACCATTCAGGCCTGGGCTTGGATGATTAGAGGAGCAGAGATTTTCAGGGTGTAGGAGCTGATGCAACTGCCTGACGATGCAGTATTTACACCAGGGAAATGGGCAGTCACTATCCTTCCCCAGTCATTACAGGTGTCACAGTGGGGAACTGGCTGTGGCTGACTCTCCAACTTCTGGAGACTCCTTGGGACCCCATCCTCACAGCTTCTTCTTTTCCCTCTAGAGGCTGCTGCCCTCTATGATATTCTCAAGGAAAGAAGGAAGTGAGAAATTTGAGTATTAGTTAAATTAATGATCTTGGGCATGGCATGGGAAGAGCCACCATCATAGTACCCCTGGGCTTTGAAACTAATTGATTCGCTGTTACATGTATCCAGAGGGTTCCCTGAGATGGGTGGGAATGATTGTTCTAGAATCAGATGTGAGACCTATAGACTTTATGGACTTGCCTTGACACCCTGAGCTTGTCCTGTATGGACGATGACCTAAGTAGAGGTTTGTTTTAAAGATGAGGGAGGGGACCACAATTCCTGGCCTTGATTTTAAGGTGTCAAGTCTTAAGATGGCTAAGGCTCTGTGCATGATTTGGGATACTGGAAGGAAGGGCTTTTTGCGACAGGAGACCCTTTCCTCTGTCTTCCAGTTGACACTACCAAGCTCTTAAACCCTGGCCAGTGTGCCCGGTCAAGTATAACTAAGTACAATTGACTTGATGGGTTTCATTAGGCACAGGTCGCTAGCAGCCACTACACTCAACAGAGAATCCCCAGGGTTTCCAGGGCAATGTGGAGTCGCACCCTTTGTGCTCAGCAGCTTAAGGAGGAACACATTCATTGCACTGGACTCAGAGCCTCGTTCTCCTATCCAAATCTAATGACCCTCGTTCTCTTATCCAAATCCAATAATCAGTAAGACCAACAGGTAGACACAGGCAGCCATTACCCAGTTCAGCATCTGTCCCTGGGAGGAATACAGCCGAGAGTCACCTGTGTAACTCTCACTCGCCACTGCGAGATGAGCAAATGCCCTCAATTTCTAGGTGGAGAGATGAACTACAAAGGGGTGTCTGTCGCCCTTGTGCTAGTCACATAGAGCCCCTGGGAAGCTAGAAGACCCTACTGAAGCAAAGCCCCGTGCTTGTTCTGATAGCACAAGGAAGTGCCTAGCTAAATGCATGGCTTTCCCTTCCTAGGGTGCTCGGAGATGTTTCTGTTTGAGTGTGACTCCTAGTGGGTACACACTACCATATTATATACATCTGGCTTCACACCCCTTGATGAGGTTTGTTTTCCCACCTCATGTTGGTGACATCCTTTCATGTTGGTCTTTGGCTTCAGTGACTACCAGCTACATCAAAGTCCAGGATTGGTTCCTGTTTGACCCTCTCATTTTTGTGATCTGCTAATGCCTAAGTCCGTCTTCCCCAGAGTGTGACTTTTAGATGTGTATGGATTCAAATGCCTGAAATGGATGAAAATGGAGATGATCTCTCAGCATTACATGAGCTTCCTGCAACTCCATGGTATCAGATTGACTACTAGCATCCCATCAGGTTACTTTACATTAGGCAAGTCATGCTTTTGGCTTCATAGCCACTGGAATCTGACTGTTGGTCAAGGGTGGGGCCAGTACTAAGAAGTAGGCTCCTCTTGTCAACAAGAGGAATGGCCAAAGTCAAGGGTAGGACAAGCACCAGGTACCTCGCGCCATTGAAACTAGTGCTTTGGCTTTCCCTTCTGCCCTGGAAGGCAGAGGCTGTTGTTTCTTCTACACTGCTCACACTAAGCAGACTCTGCCTAATTCAGCCACAGCAATCCTCTACAGCCGCTTTGAGTCTGGGTGTTCTGCTGCAATGATAATGTATTACCTGGCTTCCCTTTGTCACGCGGCTGCCAGCTCACTTCACCCACAGAGTAAAGGGTAGCAGTCACATGGACAAGAGAACACAGCCTCACATCCAACCTCCAGAACATAGCAGTGGAGCGGATAAGGTGGTTTCAAAGGGTTGGACAAGAGAAGGCTTGGCAGGTCGGACTAAGGTTGGGAAGCCATGGGCACTGTTTGAAGATGCACAGAACCAGCCCTGGCAGCCTTGCCCACAGTAAGGGCTGTGGGAGATGTTTCCTAGCTTGGACGATCAATGGCTGGTCAAGTCCAACAAGCCCTTGTTGATGCTGGATTGTGTTATCATCCAAATGGACACCAAACACAACTCGTGGATGCAGGTGTTTGCCTTCTAATCACCTATGGAGAGAGCTTGCCTAAAGAGGGCCTCTCCCTCTGTGTGCTCCAGGAAAAGAATGAAAACCTTATATGGTCCAGATCCGATCCCATTGAAATCATTTATCACTCGCTAGCATTTCTTTTCCTAATGACATCTGATTTGCCCCCCCTTCTATAATGGGATTCCTAAGAATCAAATGGGACTCATACATAGATATTTTGAACTGGTATATGTATCACAATTCATTAAGATCAGAAACATTAATCTGAATAGATCACAAGGAAGACCCAACAACTCTGAATATACAGGTAGAGCTTGAAACCAAGTTCAGACGGGTAAACACTAATGAGCAAATGAATGTCTGAGGTGAGTGTGCCAAGAAGCCTGGCCTTAAACACACCTGTGACCCTCGTAACTCACTAATTCTTCCAACTGCAGCCCTGACACAGAAACACTGGCATTAGACTCCTTAGGGATGGGACCTTGGGGCTTTTGACGAGGCAGGTGGCAAGCCTGCAGGGAATAAGCGAGAGTCATCATACATACCCTTCCCGGTGGGCCTCTCCTTTCTCCAGCTCCTGAATGACTCCCAGCAGCACTTTAATGGTCTCCTGGCTCGAGCTGATTAAGTTCTCCATCACCTGCAGCTGGGCCTTGAGGTCTACCACTTCGGTTTGAGGCACAATTTGTTGGCGTTCTTCATCCCCCACCCCAGCTGTGGGGCTAGGCTGGTTCTGCGGGGGCTGTTCGCTACATTCTGGGGACAGGCACTGCACTGGGGGTGAGCAGGCCAGAGCAGAGCCTGTGGATGCCTGCAGCCCGTTGAGGTGGGCAGCCCTCCTCTGCTCCTCATCTGCAGGGCAGAGA
>LOEQ01001313.1:3223-23838 GCA_001685075.1 Bramus lutescens
AACCTCAAGGCTGTCTGCTGGAACATAGAAACACACAGCACTGAGATACATTGCACAACGTCTTTGGTCAACCAAAAATTACCAGACAGGTAAAGATAAAGAATTATACCAACAAAATGATGAAGATTTAAAAAAAATCAATGAAAATTGACTCAAGTAATAAAGATAAAAATATAAGTTGAGAAATAAATGAAAAGATTAAAGACATATACCACAATGTACTGTGAGAGAATGCTCTTGTACACTGTAAAGATTTGTCACTAATATTGGCTTAATAAAATGCTGATTAGCCAGGCAGTGGTGGCACATGCCTTTAATCCCAGCACTTGGAAAGCAGAGGCAGGAGGATCTTTGTGAGTTTAAGGTCAGCCTGGTCTACAAGAGCTATTTCCAGGACAGGCTCCAAAGCTACAGAGAAACCCTGTCTCAAAATAAATAAATAAATAAAATAAAATGCTGATTGGTTAATAGCCAGGCAGGAAGTATAGGCAGGGTGACCAGACTAGGAGAATTCTGGGAAGAAGAAAGGCAGAGACAAAGTCACAAGTCAGATCCAGAGGTAGCAAGATGAGAATGCCTTACTGAGAAAAGGTACTAAGCCAAGTGGCTAAACATAGATAAAAATTATGGGTCAATTTAAGTTGTAAGAGCTAGTTAGTAATAAGCCCGAGCAATAGGTCAAACAGTTTATAATTAATATAAGCCTCTGTGTGTTTCTTTGAGATGGAACAGCTGCAAGACCGGGCAGGACAGAAACTTCCATCTACAACTATACCTAATATATATGCATATATATGTGCATATTGTTATTATATAATGATATATGAACTTATATGTGTATATTTATTAGGCATAGTGGTATATGCTTTTAATCTTAGAACTTGAGTGAAAAGATTTCTTTGAATTCCTGGACAGCCTGAGCTACATAGCTAGTTTCAGCAAGCCAGGAGTACATAATAAGACCCAGTTTCAAACCTAAATATCAAAACCAAAAACAAGACAATAATGATGTTATGGGACAAGACAGTGTAAAGGTTCCTGCATCTTGTCTTCTTGCTGAGGCCATTTCAGGTCTCACAACTATTTTATTTCTTTGATGGAGAATCCCATAGAAAACTACCCAACTCTGTTCTAGAAACCCAAGGACAGGATGTCCTAGCTAATTTATCTTAGCCTTTGTTAAAACTGCTCCTTTATGTGGACCCTCCTCCTCTTATCTTAGCTTCTGTTGAAACTGCTCTCTTCAAACCGCTTGCTCACTCTGAGAAGCGCTCCCTGAAGTTGCTGGGTAAGATGCCTGGATAAGGACTCTGCTCTTAAACCTGCCCCACCCATGTTCAGGACACTGGGGCCACACCTAGATCTACAAACACTTGAGTGTGGTCCCAGCCTGCTGGAATAAAGACTGTTAGATCACCTCTGGTTAGCTCCAATAACAATGGCTCTAGAATTCAAACCTAAACTCATACTCTTTTTTTTTTAATTTTTAAAGATTTGTCTAATTTTATGTGTATGAATGTTTTGCTCACATACATGTACTACATGTATGAAGCTCCCAAAGCAATCAGAATAGAGCATAGAATTCCATGGAACTGGAGTTCTAGATGGTTGTGAGCCACCATGTGGGTGCTGGAAATCAAACCTGGGTCCTCTGAAAAACAAGTGCTCTTAATCGCTGAGCCATCTCTGCAGCCCCAGCAACCACATACTTAATCCTAATCTTTTTAAATTAATTTTTAAAGCAGTCTTTTCTCATTTCACATACCAATCCTAGTTCCCACTCCCTCTCCTCCTTCTGCTCCCCACTTCACACCTCAGAGAGAGTAAGGCTTCCCATAGGAAGTCAACAAAGTCTAGTATATCATTTTGAGGCAGGACCAAGGCCCTTCCCACTCTATCTAGGCTGAACAAGTTAGCCCTCCAAAGAGAATGGGCTCCAAAAGCCAGTTCAAGCACTAGGGAAAAATCCTGGTCCCATTGCCAGCAGCTCCACAGACTGCCCCAGCCATATAACTGTCACCCACATTTAAAGGGCCTAGTTTGGTCCTATGCTGAATCCCCCACCCCACCCTGCTGTCAGTCTGGAGTCAGTGAGCTCCTACTTAATCCTAATCTTATACTACTGGCTAACAGTCCCAGTCCCATCTCATTGTTCTCCTTGTTTCTCTGTTCGATTCTCTGAGTTCTTTTTTTGTTTTGTTTTTGTTTTTGTTTTATCCAAGACAGGGTCTCTCTGTGTAGCCCTGGCTGTCCTGGAACTTGCTCTGTAGACTACACTGACCTCAAATTCCTGCCTCTGCCTCCCAGGTGCACCTTCTCCACCTCCTCAAGGAACAGGTGCCTGAGGTCTCCAGGATGGCAGCTGACTGAATGCTTCTCCACCCATACCTCCCACTGAGCATGACACCCACTGACTCCCAACTCCCCTCCCCAAGTCATCCCTTGCAAACAGGAAGTAGCCAGACTTAAACTGGCGTCCAAATATACCTCAAAACATTGGGATGTTGGGGATCTCCACTCTCCAGACCCTGCCCAAAGAAAGCCTGCAGGGGGTCAGTTTCTCCTCTTGGGATGATCAGGCTATTTGAGGCACGGTCTCCTGACCTGCCATGTGGTTCTTCCTCGTGGTTTCTCCTCTTTCCCTGGGACCACCCGGGAATGCTTTGCTCAGATGAAAACCTGAACTTTAATTCGGCTGGATCTGATTTATTGCACCAGCAGAAAGATTTAATATCAGGGTACAAAAATCTTTCCGTGTGCACCACTACACCCCCAGCTAATGCTCTGTATCCTTAAAAGTTTTATTCCTTCACCTCATCCCTCCAGGCCCCTTCAGCACTCACTGTTGGCACCCCACATTTTACAGACTCTCCATGAGCTCCTACTTGATCATCACAATGAAGGGAGGGACTGCCGCCCTCTGAACCTATCTTCAGTGTCTTCTAATACCTGGCAGGCAGAGTTCTAAAAGAGAAGTCAGTCAAATGAATGATTCTTTGACTTTGAACTGGAAAGTCTCTTAGTGGGTCATATAGTGTGAAGGGAACCCTCCCATGTGACAAAGCAAAGCCACTGTGCTTTTATGTAACACGTTGTGGGCTTGTGTTAGTGAAGAAAATGGCTAACAACTGCGGAGAAAAGGAGCAGCCCTGAAAAGGAGAACTGTATCTGGCAGATGCATGGTGGGTATTGTAGATATGATGGATTCCATTTGAGTGCTCCAGGAAGCAGATGTCAAGATGGAATCCAAAGCACCCGTGAGGTATTCTGATGTTACTCCTTCCCAGGCAATGTAAGTCCTCAGCACCCCAATATATTCTCTGTCTCTCTCTCTCTCTCTCTCTCGGTACCTCTGACTCTGTGGCATTGCTCTGTAAATGACATTACCGACACTGGCCATGGTAGGGGAGGGGCTTAACTTTACATCTCTTTCTGCCTTTAGAAAGCAGGTGATCCAACTCCTTTTGACCTTTGTGGGTCATGTTCTTCAGCACAGATTAATATCCAGAGGGGCTGCACATGTTGAGTTTGGAGAGGCCAGGATGGGGGTGATCCTGGGCCCCCTCCATTAGCATTAGCTAAGGCTGGCTCCTAAGAAAAGGCTTTAACAGGAACCCTCTATTTGTTTTGATGAGGTGACGATCTTATTCACTGGAAGAGAGATTTCCTACAAGGAAGAGTGTCTGCTGCTAACTTTGCCTACAGAAGACATTTTATGTCAGTGCAGAACAACTTCTCTTGCAAGTCTCTAACCTATTTGAAATCTTCCTTTTCCAAGAGGGAAAAAGTGTTCACATTGTAAAACTGAGATCTACTGAACTGGTCTTCTCACAACGGAAAAATTTTTATTCTAAAATTCCTTCAAACCCCACCTTATAAATGAAACTTCTCGCAGTGTTTCCAACATCCCAAGATGAATTCTTTGGCAGGGCTCATGTTCGCCATATCTGTATTTCTTCTCTCCCAACTGATGTGGCAGCAGTTCATGCAAGAAGGAGCCATTTGTCACCAGCAGGCTCAGAGGGGGCTGCCCAACCACAGCAAACCCCAGAAGCCTCAGCCACATTATAATGTAATATGAGCGTATATGTTATGGATAATATGTGATAGCATGCTCCATGTTGTACTCCTGGACTTAAAATGCACACACACACACACACACACACACACACACACATACACACACACACATTTATTGTGGTGGGTTTTTTGATGTCATTTGCTTTTCAAGACAGGGTTTCTCTGTGTAGCCCTGATGATCCTGAAATTTAGAGTGTAGATCAGGCTGGTTTTGAACTCAGAGATATGTCTACCTCTGCCTCCTAAGTGCTGGGGTTAAAGGTGTGTGCCACCATGCCCAGATTAAGTGACCTAATATTAGCCACCCTCAGAAGGGATTAATGTGGTTGTCATAGGTTATGGTAAGGTAATGCATCTGGTCCCTGTCCCCTGCTTCCTCTAAGTAATAGTTCATGCCTATGAATAGTTCCCTTGCCTGTCTCCTTCATTCCTAAAACGTCTCCCAGTCTCCTAACAAGGAGACAAGGATCCCTCTGGCCAATATCCATTATAACTGATAAAACAGGACTTTGGCAGATAGAGGAACAAATGAGCCAATAGCAGCTGTATTAAAGCACCTATTAGCATATTAATTAGTAGTAATACCTCTAGTGAGGTATGTAATTATCTACACCCTACATCAGAAAAGAGTGTCCAGAAAAGATTCATTCTGTTCTCTGAATAAGTAACTTTGAACATAATCCTGTTTCCTTCATATAACCTCCAGTAGTTATTCCAAAGAATGGTTTCTGCCTGTATTTCCCCGACATAAATACCAAGCCAAGTACTAGCTCCATTTCACAGGTGAACAGTGTTGGGGAGAGAACACAAATGAAGCAAGCCAAACTGTCCAGGGGCCAGAGCAACCTCTCTTTCCACTAAGCGGCACAGCCTTGCCAGTGCAAACTCATCTCTCACATAAATAAGCAAAGAAGACAGGAGGAGGAGCAGGAGGAGGATGAAGAGGAGAAGGGGAGAAGGAGGGAGGGAGAAAGGAAGAAGAGCAGGAAAAGAGAAAGGAAAAGAAGAAGGAGGGGGAGGAGGAGCAGGAGGAGGTGAGCAAGCCCTCCTCAAAGCCCATGCTCTGTCTTACCGTGAGGCCCAGGAGGTTGGACTACAGAACACCTCTACTCCGCCCTGTTGGTATCATCAATGCTTTATCCACAACAAGAAACAGCCCAAGGCAAAAGGATGTTCCCATTGCACTGTGTCTTCCAACCAGTGACTCCCTCACTGGAAACGAGGTGTCCAAAGGGCTCTCTGTCTTTCCTCCTGGGTCACCACTCTGCCAGGGACTGGGGAGAGACTCCATGTTCTGTTCTCTGATGCATGCCTCTGTCCCCCTCAGGGCCCTGTGTAGGTGGAACTCACGAAGGAAGGACGGGATCTTCTCATTAGTATTTCACCCCTTTCTTGCTTAATAATGCATCCCAGGCATGGTGTTTCAGGCTGGTATTTAGATAGAAATAACCCCACATAGGGTTATTTCCAGGCCCGGCTATTACCAGTGAATATGGTGACATTAATATGAGTAAATGCAGGAAAAGGGATGAAATAAAACATATCCTATTGAAGGAAATGAGGGTTCCTTAAGAAAGGAAAACACACATAGGAAGGACACGGGCATATCGGGATACAAATAGGCCCCCGGGGAGCCGTGGATTCCACAGGCATGATGTTATTGAAGTACTTGATACTGGAGTAAGCACCTGCAGAGATGAATTACATCCTTGTTCAGACCACTAACGTTGGGTACTGACATTGCAGGAAGCGCTTATGGTATATTTCAAATCCCTTGCCCACTACATAAATATCCAATAAATCAGTCAGTGATAAAGGACACTAGCTAAAAGGCTTGAAATGCTGAACAAGCCACCTCCCCTCCTCAGAGAAGCTGCCACCTTTAATTTATGAGGGGTTTCCTAGTCACTCACACCTCCTGCCCTAGAAAGGCAAGATGAGCTATTAACACCTTCGGTGCTGTGCTCTGGAGAGCAGGGTTGGCATCAGGATGGCTTCTCGAACAGCTGTCTTTTTCTTTTTCTTTTCTTTTCTTTTCTTTTTTTTTAACAGGCATTATTTGGACATATTTCTAGGGTACATTATGATAATTTAATGTGTGTGCACAGTGCATAGTAATCAGAGTAGCAAGCACTTCTGGAAATCTCTGGAAATTACTGATACCCAGCCCCTCCCCCTTAGCCTAGTTGTAGAGTTACAAAGGAGAAAATCACTTCTCTCCCTCTGAGGAAACAGAGCTGGGTCCAGGTTCCCATTATTCAGTTATAGTGATACTACCTCATGGACTCAGGGTGGACTTTCTCATGGTTGTTCTGTAAGTGGAGAATGGGAGGCATTATGGGAGTCCTTGTGCCTCTGATAACAGAGCTAATGCGATATTTCTTGCCAAAGACAATGAACAATTTAAAAATTGATCTGTGATATGATTAAAAGGAAAACGACTGTTAGGAAATGTGTCCCAGATGTCATAATGATAATCTTTGGGTGGCAAAACCTGACTTTTGTCTTCTTTCCTGCATTTCCCAAGTATTTTGTCCACAGACGTTGGGCTGAGCGATTGGGCCACTGGAATGGCTAATCTCACAAATAACCCAAGCGTATTAAGGAATTTAATGTGTCAACTTCACTGGGTCTTAAATGGCATTCTGAGAGGGGGTTTGGGGGTAAGATTAACCCTTGCATAGGAAGATGGGGCAATCAGATGGTTCTTTCCTAGTATATAGGTGGTCTTCATCTAATCAGTTGAAGAACTGATAGCAAACAAACCCTGGTTGAACAGGATGACCACACTTGCCCATCTCCAGACGGGACACTGATCTTCTGCTCTGGACACAGACTGGAGCAGATATCACTGGCCATTCTGTGTGCCACCTTTCCATCTACAAATGCGGAGACATCTCAGCCTCAGAAGTGCCAAGAACCACTTTCTCCTAAGGAATCTGTTTCACAGTCCTGCTTCCTGTTATTTCTCTGGAGAGCCCTGGCTGATACAAAGAGTCAGGTGTTGACACATTTTTCTCTCCCATTGTTCCTATATGTAAAAAGCAAATTTTTAAAAGCATGCAAATTTAAGAACTATGTAAAGAAAACCTAACAGAATTAATCCCACTGAGAACATTAATATTTCATTTCCAGCTTAATTTTGGTATTTCTACTTCCACATAAATCTCAAGGCACTCCAAAGAGTATAGAGTCAATATCATTTCTATAAAACCACACAAAGTTCTAATTCTAAAAGCCTGTATTTCAGGTTATTAATGTTCTGGCATTGAAGATGAAATTAGCTTTATTTCAACTCTTCAGTACCTTTTTAAATCAAGGAAAGCCAAACTCTTCACTGGTGCATCAGAAAAAAATGCACCAGGACAAAAACTTGCTGAGCACTGCGTGGTGGAAGGCTCCCAGGCAGTGAAAACAGCAAACATCTAGCAAGTGCCATGTCATTCTACCCACGCTGGGTGCTGAAGCCAATTCATTCTGGAGAACATCACGGGTGGCTGGGGAGCCATCATTCGCGGAAGGTCACAGAAGCAGGCCCCAACTCTGGCTTAAGCTCATCTCTAGGAAGTGGGACGCTGTCTCCACGCTTGAGGGGTCACTGTCAAGCCAAGATGGATATCAGGAAACCAACACAAGAGTACATATGATTAAGCATTAAATCGGAGTGGTATTTTCATTGACTTTCATCAATTACAGCAAGTCTCGTCTGACTTGTTCCATTTTCAGAGCTGAAGTTCAAAGTTGGGAAATAATTCACCCACACAGTTAGTGGCAGTCCCAGAAAGAAAGCCTTGGAATGATGGTTTGTGTTCCTAATGAGGCATAAACACAGACACTGCTCCAGCCCAAGAAGTTGTTTTGAAGAGGCCCAAGCGAAAGCTGTACCACCCCACCCCTACCCACCCAGATGTTCAGGAACACAGAATAAAATGATTCTAAGGGGAAAAGTTTTTGTTTGATTGCTGACTTTTATGAAGCATTAAGAAATCAGAGATTCTCTTCATGGGACTCAGCATCAGGGATGCTGTCTCCATAGAACACTAAGAACTAAATGTTCTTTAGTAATTATGGGCCAGCGTAGGACTTGAGATGGTAGGGGGAGGAAAAAGGAGGTGTTGAAGGAGACAGGGAAGAACAGAGAGGCAGAATGAAAGAAGCCGACAAGAGAAAGGAAACAAGGAAAAATCAGTTTTGCCCCATTTGACTTGATTTTACATTATGTCATGGTGTCTTAGTTGTTGAGAAAACACCCCGATTGAAAGCAACTTGGGGAAGAAAGGGTATAATTCGGCTTACAGCTGTCAGGTCATAATCATCATGAGGGAAGTCAGGGCAGGAATTCAAGGCAGGGACTCTGAGGCAGGAATTGAAGCAGAAGCCATTGGGGATTGCCGCTCACTTGCTCAATCCACTTTCTCATACAGCCTCGGACCACCTGCCCAGGGTGATGCTGTCCACCGTGGGCTGAGCCTCTCTACAGCAATGATTAAGAAAATGCCCTATAGACTTGCCTAGACATTTTCTCAACTGAGGGTCCACTTCCCAGACAACTCTAGCTTCTGTTACAAGAAGAAAGAAGCAGGACACACAGTATGAGAATTTCCTTTTCTTTCAGATTTATTTTCATTTATGTGTATTGTGTGAGTATGTGTGCTTGAGTGCGGTACCCATGGAGTCCAGAGATGATGGAGCTTTAAGTGGCTGATGAGCTCCTGATGTGGATGCTGGGAGCGTTCAAACTCAGGTCCTCTGAAAGAGCAATATGCCCTCTTAACACTAAGTCATTTCTCAAACACAGAGTATGAGGAGCTTCTAAGGACCAGAGTTTATCCTAGGCTCTTTACTTCCACTCCTTAACCAGATACATTACTACCATTTCAAATGGTGAAGTTGAGGTTTACTTGCTCAAGGCCACTGGGATTTGAATACAGTTCAGAGGCTTGGGATGTAGCTTAGTTGATAGAGTACCTGCCCAGTGCAAGCAAAGCATCGAGTTTGGTCCTCAACACAGCATAAGCCGGAGGTGGTGGTAATCCTACCATGGGGGGGTGGGGGGTGGAGGCAGGGGGATCAGCATTTCAGAGGCAGGAAGATCAGGATTTCAGAGTCATTCCCAGCTGTAGAGTAAGTTCGAAAGCAGCCGGGGATACATGAGACATTGTCTCAAAACAAGCAAAACACATACAAATTCATGTCAGTCTGAACCTACATCTGGAAGTATGAACCTCCATATAGAAGCATTTCCACATTCAAGCTTCATAGACCTAGACCTGCTGATATTCCCAGGTGCTGTTTTCAGCTTGGCCAGTCAATGGTTCTCAAGCTACTCGGAGTTCACCAAGTTCCTGGGCTGGGAGTTAAAATTCTTCTCCCATTGAATTTTCATAGCTCGGGCTGCTGATCCAAGCACAGGACTGTATTGAGATTTAGTGTTGATTCCAGAAGCATGCTGCCAGAATTCTGAAGGACTCCCCAAAGGATTATCATACCAATAAACTGGGTTCCTTCTGCTGTTCTGTCTTTAGGACTCAAGAGGATTGGGCAGGACCTATCAGCCCCGTTCAGATGGAAATGGGAAGAATCAGTTGGCAGCTCTTATTGCCCCCATTGTCTGAACAGAGCCTATGGCAGGCCAGCATTTCCAGGTCCTAATGGGCAGGAAGTTCCACTGTCACCAGTGTTAACAATATCATCAGCACTCCCTGGGGAAATAAATCTTTATTTCAAATACGGACTTGACTCAAGGTATCTGAAGACAAGAAATTGTTCTGCAGCCAGTAGTGGAACTCTGTGAAAGGAGTGTGGTGAGACAGAGAGAGCTCCAGCCAGATCTTCAGAGTTCCGCAGAACCAGGAAAACCAACAGAGCAGATCAAGGCTGTGGCAGCCTGGCAGGGGGTCAGCGTGCACTGATTCGGAGCCAAGGTCCTTCTTGTTTTCCTTCCAGTTTTTCTTTTGTAACATTCTCATTTATTTTGTAGTACTGGAGATCTGAATCTAGGGCCTTATGTATATTAGGCAAGCTCTTCACCCTGAGTTGTATACCAGCCCAGTTTTAGCATAGAGTGTGACTGTCACTTAACTGGCAGCAAAAAGCATCATCTGTTGTTTTGGAAAGAATACCGGGATTGGAGCCCAAGGACCTGAGTTCAAATCCCATTTCTACCACTTCACTAAGGTCCTTGGGGCAGCATGCAAAAGTCTGTGAGTCTTAATAGCTCTGATCTTTGAAATTGAGTGATTAATAAACCTGCCTTAAGATGTGGCAGAGAGAGATCAGTAAGATTATTTTCCCCAAAGCACCTAGTCCTGCATGTGATATGTGCTATGTGCTCAGTTAAAGTTGGCTGGGTTGTGTCCGAGTCTGAGTCATGCTAGGGAACGCTGGAAATTCTTTCACTGCGCTAATCAAATAATCACCTCTAGAGTGGCATGATACTTTAGGAGACATGTATTTTACAGAGTTGGATGAATCACGCCGACTGTTTTATTTTAAAAGGTTCACATCAGTGGAGAAAGGCAGAAACGTCTACCAAACAGACGTCTACCTTTCCGTGTCTATCATTTTATACCTATCAGCTATCATTCCTTCATCTAAAAAGCTGTCAGTAAAATGTTAATGTTTGGGGAATCTTAGTGAATATCATTTGTGCTCTTAACTTTTCTTACACCCTAACATTCCATCAAACTCAAAGGGAGTCAAGTCTCAATTACAAGCCAAGCGCTAGAACAGGAACCTCATGTGCATTGTCACGTCGCTTAACCTCACACTACTGGAGAAAAATCCTAGGCCTGCGCTAAGTGAGGAATGCTGTAGAAATATTGCAGTGGTGGAGCCTGCTTATCCAGTGCGCCCCAGTCCCACGACTGTCCCATGGGGGTTGAATACCTGTAGATTTTGCAGTAGGACAGGAGTAACTGACACAGCTCCTAGCACAAATGCATGCATTCAGAGCTCCCTTACAATGCATCCAGCCGTAAACTGGTTCTTGGGCAGGCTTTTCCTGCCCAACACTGAGCAGAGATAAAATCCCAGAGAGAAATCACACAAATGTAGCGAAGAGGGGAAACCAGAGCACTCCAAGCAGGAGGACTGGTAGCACTGGACCCTTAGGAGCTCTGCAGTTTAGCTGTCTGCTCGTCCTTCAGTGAGGCAACTGGAAAATTAGTATCCCGTTCTTTTCTCACCTCAACCATTCTGATTATATACAGTTGCTGGGTTGTTTTCCATCTTCCAAATTACAAGAACAAAATAATACATCCTGGAATATTTTAGCTGGCATTTTCTTGTGGTGCACAGGAGCACATGGTATCCACTTCTTTGTGGAGGAGGGCAGTACGTGTGTTCCCCTGGAGGGTGGTGTGGGTGCCCCCTGAGGGTGGTGTGGGTGTCCCCTGAAGACCAGAAGTCAGCAGAAGAAGCCTCTATTGCTCTCTCCCTTGTTTATTTGTTTTAGATAGAATCTCTTACTGAGCCTGGAGATCACCACCAATTTGGCTAGTTTGGCTAAAGAGACTGGAATAGGACGTGTACCAATGTCTGTTTACCTAAAGCAAGTTTTTAAAAATATGGAGACGCTGTCAGAGAAAGGTGGGTGGCTTTCCTCCTAAATTGGGAGGCTCCTTTTTTTTTAGAAGTCTCCTTCTCTCTTGGAACTTCCTGGTAGCTTCCTATGGCCCAGAGCTAGGAGCTGAGGAGACCCCTTTGCGTTAATATGCCTCTCAACTCAAGGCAGACATGCCAACTCAAATTCTGTTCCACTCACGGCTTGGCAGTTACTACTTAGCAAACATTTCTTTTGGCACTTGCTGTCCTAAGCCCTCAGGACAGAACCGTGCCACTGCCAGCTACACCTGGACCTCCTATCAGAAGTAGCAACAGCGGCTCACCACTCACAGATCTCTTCCTGGACTTGGGGGACCTTGCCCAGCAGGATGCAGGGGTGACTGCTCAGCTTAATTACTCTGAGGTCAGGAAGGACCCCCTGATGGCAACTTTGTTCTTCTGCCAGTCTCTGGCAAGCACCTCATAGCTTCTCCATTCCTTGGCTAACACGCATACCAGACACTGCCCACCAAACTGCAGGTGGACACACTTAGCATAGCAAAGAGATTCAGGTGCCGTGATTTCCGTGGCTGAGGAGAATAGCAAGGGCATGAGTTCTCAAAAGATGGAACAAAAGGAGCTGAGCACAGTGGCACATTCCTGGATCTCAGCACTCTGGAGGCTGAAGATGGATTATGAGTTCAAGGCCAGTTTAGGTTACATAGTAAGACCATCTTTCAAGGGGAGGAGGTGAAAGAGGAGGGCATACAAGCCTAGCCAAAGTGGGTACTCAATACTAGAATACACATACAGCCTCACTGCAATTTGATGATGAAACTCTTAAGTTAGCAGCACTGTGCAGTGGTTAGTTAGCAGCACGCACTCATGAGACTAGCCAACTGCCTTGGGAAATGATAGGATGGGGCTGAGACACAGACAAGACAATCCCACTTCCCCCTCAATGAAGTAGAAGCAGATCAGGTCTTGGGAGTCCAGAAGATAGAAGCTCTTCACTGGACAGTCTTGCTGACACCAGCAAGTCAGGCACAACATAAAAGCCCCGTCTCCCTGTAGCGTTTCTCTCTTCCACCATCCTCACACCGTAACCTCCCCCAGCGACAGCTTTTGCATCAAAGGCAAGCAGGCAGATGGACTCCTAATACAGCCCAGCTATGGACGAACTCTGTGATCTTGGACAGGTCCCATGGCCCCTAAGTCTCAGCTGTCTGACCTGTAACATGGGTGCAACAGTGCAATCACATACAATGAAGGCACATAGGGAAACACCTGATATGGTGACAGTCACTGTAGACAAACAGCAGCAGAACACTCCTCTGGTAACCCTCTATCCAAAGGAAGTGAACACCTGGAACCTGGTGTTGGCTGACAAAAATCAGGATGTGCATCTGTATTGCTTTTATCTTTATATGCGATTCTGGAGTGCTAGGGTTCAAACCCAGGACCTCCTGGACGCTAGGGGAGCAATCTGGCATGGAGCTGCATCTCCAGCACAGCAGCCAGGAAGCATCACTAACGTTCTCATCAAGTCACAAACTTGGGACAGTTGTTTTAAGCACTTGACTGTTTTGAAACCGTTTTTATTTTGAAGTGATTATAGAGCCACAGGAAGTTGAGAAATTAGTAGGAGTCCCCCTCCACGGCTCTTTACCCATCTTTCAGGTGCGCAGCTCAGAAATCGAATTGGACTCTCTAGGCTGAGACAGGGACCGGCTGGAACCACGGAGGGATTGTATGGGGATAAAGGAGCAGCACGCGGGGGAGACTGCTAATCTGACTAGAGATTTATGAGACAGACAATTGAGATCTGCTGACATGCTCAGGAAAGCAACGCCCCACCCAGTCCTCATCAACCCTTCCAACAGAGCTGGCAAACTCCTTCACAACCCAACAAGCTGTTAACTGGGCTCTGGACACTGTTGAGCTTCCACTCGCCAGCTGGGTATGCGGTGACGAAAGGCTTTCTGGTATTACAGCTTCTCAGGCTCCTCATTCCTTCCATGCACTCTTCCTTCCAAGCTGCCATCTTTGTGGCCAAGTCTTCCCGCCCCTTCTCTACTTGGGAATTTGGGAAAGAAAAGCTCCCACACTTCTCAGCATGCTATTTCCTGGATGGATGTTATTTCATCAATAACTAACACCCTTCTCTGAGAGCCAGTTTCCAAGAACGAGGAAATACAGTCCTTTTCTCAATCACGGAGACTGCTTAGAAGACACTAGCCACAGAGGCCATGGGACTCAATACCTTCAGATGGCTGTTCCTTCTTTTCTCTTGGGGGCATAATAGTTCAGGCCTCCTCTCTAATAAGAAAATTAAGCCAGCGGGAGGTGGTGCACGCCTTTAATCCCAGTACTCAAGAGGCAGAGGCAGGCGAATCTCTGTGAGTTCAAGGTCTATAGTTCCAGGACAGCTAGGACTATAACACAGAGAAACCCTGTCTCAAAAAACAAAACAATAATTAAATTTAATATATCGAGCACCTACCTACCCCAACCTTGGTTGTTCCCTTTGTTCCTTCTTCAGTGCTCACCGGGAGACCAAGTTTATACATGGGAAGCACATACTCCCGTAGCTGCTGCAGGCTAACCTGTTCTGGGCTCTGGCAACATACTCTGGGCACCAGGCAAGAGTAACAACAAATACAAAAAAAAAACAAACAAAAAACCCCACTTGTATTCTTTAAAAAGAGAAATGCCCCTTCCCCGCTAAAACAAAAACCTTTATGGAAAATAAATAAATTAATGAATGAATGAATGAATAAATGTGCCCTGCTCAGCTCCATGAAAGGGAAAGGTTAAACAGCATAGCAATATATAAAGCAATTTCTTAGTTTTCTCATGGGAATACTTAACCACCTCAGAATGTTCCCCCAAGAGGTAATCTATTATATTTTGTTCAGCTTCTTCCTCCAAGAACTGAATCAATTCATGATGTAATGCCTAGGGGAGAATAATCTTTTGGACACAGAGTATCTTTCTGGGGACAAGGTTGAAGAAAACATCTCAAAATTGCTACAGTTTTTGGACCCTGTGTCCCCTGATCTTTACTGGGGCGTGGCAGAGTCGGAAAGGGGCAGCCAGGGGTATGTGACAGGGGTGCCACCTCCTGTCCAAGTGCCTGTAGATGCCTGGGATAGTTTCCATCTCCGAGAAGAATCCAGGGGATAAATCTGCTTGGACGTTGTCAGCAGAGTTGTGGTGCTGGGTGCAGATGTGAGTGACAGGCTGAGATTGCTACAAACTCCAATTTAGCTCCCATGGAAACGGCTCCTTCTGGATCCTTTTCTGAGCTCCCACCCCTCAAAACATTCTATGAGAGAACAGCAAATCATTCAGCATTCGGTTAACGGCAATTGATAGGATTTTGGATCGTTTCTGAGATTCAGGGGACTAGGCTGTAGCTGTGGACTCAAAGGCTCCTCCAGCTAAACCTCCCCTGAACAGCATACCAGGGTCCCAAACATCTGCCTTCCTTAAGCTCCTACATGCCAGGTGGAGGCAGGAGGTGAAAAAGTGCAATCCGAAGGCTCCAGCGCTTCCCAAGCCTTCTGGCCTGTTACTTCCTCAATTACCCCATCTCTTTGCGTACTTCAGACGACACAGTACAGTTTCATCAAGGATGTCCTGTATGTTTTACTATAGTGTGGGCTGCAATACAACAGAAAGATTTTAAAGGGCCAGACAAAGCCTCAATTAAGACAGCGAGGTTATTTATTTAAAGAGAAGATTGGTCATCTCTGCGAGGAAAGGCAAGAATGGGTTTGTTTAAAAGGCCCTCATTTGACTAGAAGTCAATTGTTTTAAAATCCCAAATAAAGTTTACTTAGATTAAAAAGGGACCCTACAGCTCTCAGAGGTTTAAAGACAAGTAAGAGTTTGGATAAACAAACCGGTTAGCTCCAATGTCACTCAAGGATACTGAGAACTTAAGTGGACATTTTAAAGTTGGAATTTGCGTTTTTATTATTTTAGGCATATATATACCTTCACCCCCTTTTGAAACTAACAATCAAGTTTGTCTGGCAGTTAAAGCACAGAAAAACCTACACCTCAATGTTAGAGGATTTGTCTGTCTGAAAGATACCAGTTGGGGTGGTCTGCAGCAACGTAACTGGACTGGCAATATCCAGGAAGCGGCAGCATGGTGAGGCAGTTAAAAGGCAAGACGCAGGTAGAGAGTTACCGCAGTTAGCAGCTGGCGAGAGATGATTGACTTATTTCCCATTCACACCACTGTTTGGGAGCATTATGCAAAATACTTGGTGAAAGTATCTTTCAGTTTCAAGGGGGCATCTGAAAGGTGGGCTGAAGTCCTTCATGCCTGACAGACTGCCTGGCTTACAAATTTGTTCCCACTGTGTCTTTGTTAAGACACAAACTGAGAACCTGTGGATGCTAAATAACCATAAATCGCAAGTTATTACTGTGATTAATAATAAACGTACTTTGTCGGGGTCATGAGGCGCAATGGCATATTACAAAGTGAATTATCGACTGTGCACAGTACCATTTCCCTGTGGAGGCAAAGGGTACTTAAAGGCGAGTGGGGGTGACCGGAGTCAGTACACAGTCCTGGAGATTGCCTCATAAAGGAACCATTGATACTTCTTAAAGGGGAGTCTTGGGGGGGGCACAGAAGGCTACTGTCAAGGGGCCTCTAGTGCGTATTTGCTGGGCTTGATGGCCTTAGAATTCTCAGATTCTTAGTGGTCTCTAAATGTTTAAATACTTAAATTCAAGCATTTATCGCTCTTTGGGGACCTCTGTGGAATTATTTACATTGGGAGTTAGCATTATCAGACAGTTCATTCTTAAAATATTAGCAAAAGTTGTCTGGATAAAAGTATTACCACAAATGCAATTCTTTAAGACAAATTTCTAACTTTTTAAGGAAAAAAAGTCACCTGCAGGCTGTAAATACATGCGTTGTTTCTCCCATGGTATTTGCTTTGGCTGTGACCTCTACTAATATTCAGTCGAACAAGGTCTAAAAATTGTCAAACCAAATTCTTGTCCCGAGAGTTGAACTCTGCTGCCAGTTTGAGAGAAACGCACGTCCAGGTTTAGGGAATCTGTCGTGTTTGTTTTGGCTATGACATAGGGCAGAACGGTTTCCATCCCATTCGAATGCATTCAAGAGAGCTTGAAATATTGCACAATAAAAGCCATTCATTATATCTGTCTCCTTTCCCTTCCAAAAACAAAAATGGCTGCCCAGTTCCAAATCGACACAGGGGACAGGAAGAAGGAGGCAGAGGGTCACTGGAAACTACCCAAGACTAACACCAGGTTTTTCAGGTTTGAGCTGGAGAATATTCTCAAAATCATCATTCTTGATTTTTAGCTTTAAGACAAGAAAAGACAATACTGGCATGAACATTGGAAAATGGATATGCTATTATCTGCTCGAATGAAACATCAGTAGAAAAATCATACAGCCTTTCTTTCTGGAAATCGTTTGCTCGGTTTCTGCGAGGAAATTTCAACGCCTGATGTTAATTTTATACTGAAAAATTATTTTACTATTTGAAGTAACATTTGGAAGTACAGGTTTGTAAGCACCAAGGTGCCTTCAGAGAAAGAGACATTTAGTTGTTCACCACCAAACACCCAGGATATTGAACACTGGATGTACAGTGTGGCTTTGGCAAAGGTAGTGACTCTATCAAACCACTGTTAAGATCAGAAATTACTGCAGAGCCGTAGAAATTTTTAAAGTAAATTTAAGTAGGGCGACTAAGGTCACAAAAATCAACTATTAGGCTTAGTAAACAAGTCTAATAACTTCCTTGAAATACCAGAGATCAAAACCTTAGGTTTACATGTTAGGTTTTGGAAATCTGAATTTTCCTTTATCTGACCCTAAAATGCCAGCTGCTTGTGGTTCTGCAGACCACTCTGGCCTCATAATGCACAGTACTTAGTGAACTGAACCATTTGGACAGACAAGAAAAGACTTAAAGAAGGGAACTTCCGACTGAACACTGGGAATCTTTATGATGACGTTCCAGCCAACCCTTTCTGAACACAAATGTATTTTTCTTTTGTATTCATGCCCATTTATTTCTTTTTCTTTTCATATATAGCATAATGCTTAACATACCAAAACACAGAAACTTCCAGAAAAACAGTTAAGTCCTAATCTCTTACTTTTCTAATATATTTTTAGGGTCATAACCTTTAGGATCTGACCTTGCTTGAAGATGTAGGGAGGAAATGTTCATTCAATAACTAATTACGTATCTCCTCACTTCGGCAATTAGGTTATGGTTGAATCGTTAAGAAAATAAAAAAGAATTAAAGAAAGTCCAAAAGTGAACACAGCAGCACACTGGACACACTTGAGGTTGTTACATTAGAACATGCTATGATCAGCCAACTCATAGCCAAATCAAGTCCATGCAACTTTCCGGGTTGTTAACATGCTATGATCAGCCTATGCACAGTCAAATCAAGGCCATGCAACTTCCCAGTGACTTTATGAAAACTNTTAAGAAAATAAAAAAGAATTAAAGAAAGTCCAAAAGTGAACACAGCAGCACACTGGACACACTTGAGGTTGTTACATTAGAACATGCTATGATCAGCCAACTCATAGCCAAATCAAGTCCATGCAACTTTCCGGGTTGTTAACATGCTATGATCAGCCTATGCACAGTCAAATCAAGGCCATGCAACTTCCCAGTGACTTTATGAAAACTGCTGTGAGGGTGCACACACTTATTTGAGTTTAATGACAACTTTACTTGATCTAAGTTTTCAAATCCAGAGTAAGATTCCCTGCAGCGGAGACATAGCAGGAGACTTTCAAGGGTGTAAGAAGTTGAGACGTAACTTTGTATTTTTGTTATGTTCAATTCACCATTCGCCTTTCACATTTATATCTCATCAAAATGCACTTTCCTGGTTAAAAATATAAGAGAAATACCCAATAGAAGTGTACAGGAGATGGAGCCAGTCTTCACTCCTAGCTTCCACTTTATACAAATGAAAAGGTGTTTGCAAAGAACATGCCCTTTAGGGCTGGAGAGATGGCTCAGAGGTTAAGAGCATTGCCTGCTCTTCCAAAGGTCCTGNTTCTGGCCTGCAGACATACACATAGACAGAATATTGTATACATAATAAATAAAAAAAAAGAACATGCCCTTTAAAGACCTCCTGCAGAAGCACAACAGCCTCCCCCTACGGAAGCTGGTCCACCTGGAAGGCTGACAGAGCTGGCCATGCCTTTACCAGCCTGCCCTCCATGGTTCCTCTGCTTCTTGGAGAAAACAGAGCATCCAAAGACTTAGAAACAAATGTCTGTATACAGCTGCTGGATAAACGCTGGTGAACGCTTAGTTAATAGTCTCCCTACCTGGAATGACTTGCTGCAGGGAAATTTGTCTATGTTTAGGAACAATTCTTAAATCTTTCCTTTTTTTCTTTTTTCTTTTGGTTTATCAAGACAGAGTTTCTCTGTGTAGCTCTGGCTGTCCTGGAACTCACTCTGCAGACCAGGCTGACCTTGAACTCACAGAAATCCACCTGCCTCTGCCTCTCTGAGTGCTGAGATTAAATTAAAGGTGCGCACCACCGCTGCTCTGCAATTCTCAAATTTTAACATCATTGCTTGAGCATGTTATGACAGCTTTTACACTAAACCAGACTACCATACTTTAAGAAAATAAATTAACCAAATTTACCTTTTGTAACAAATAAACAGCAACAACAAAGGTAAATCTAATTTTGAACTTTAGAAGACAATGTTCAAATAAAGCAAATTACTTCTGACCACCTGCCAGGGACTCAAGGTTACGATGCAAATGAACTGCACTAAACTCATTGGGCTCAAGAAGAGGCCTCCCACCCTTTCTCTGGATGCTTTCACTGCTGACTCATGGTCTCCAAAACAGAGTGTGCTCTGAGCATGATGAAGGCCCGAGAGTTGGTTAACCCTTTGCTTCTTCTGGCCTCTGGTCCATCACACTCCCTATAAGTAAACTGTGATAAAGCGCACAGCAAAAGAGAAAGAGGCTTCAAGATGCTGTGACAGTAAACACGCAGGCCAACAGAATGAGGACCAGATACAGACTCATGATTTCCAGAAAGGTATCAACACAATTCAATCAATGACTTTCAACTCATTCGGATTCAAATGATGCTGGCTGATTTCCACTCAAAACAAACAAAAAGTCACCCATCCCTCCAAGGGCACACAGAAATTAATTCAAACAGACAGAAAACTCAATAGAGAAAAGTAACCATGAAACTTCTAGAAAATCGTTGTGCTCTTGCGTTTAGGAAATGTATTTTTGTCTTTTGACCTGAGACAAGCTAGGAAAGTTTGGAACTCGTTAAATGCCATAGGTTGCCTTTGAATTCACAATAATCCTCTCGCCTCTGCCTCCCCAGTGCTGCGATTATAGATATCAAATACCATGCCTGGTTCTTCTTGGGACACAAAAGATGTGAATCATTAAAGAAAAGAAAAAAGAAAAAAAAATACCAAGAAAACAAACAAGCCACGGGCAGGGGAGACATCTGTAAGAAAAACACTCAGTAAAGGTTTGTATAAAACATGCAAACAGTCCCTTTCAACTAGGTAAAACCATGACAGTGCCACCAACAAAACCCTGGGTAAGACATGCCACAGATAAGGGTACAAGGAAAGCTGGATAAACCGAGAAAATGCTCATCACTACCAGCCTGAGAAACACAATCCTACCACTGAGCATGTAACCCAGATGATTGGAAGCATGAATCTGTAAAAAGAACCATGTGTGAACAGGATGCAGCTTTATCCACAACAAAACCTCAAATCCTATTACCCAAATATCCAGAGTGAAATTAATCGCCAGCAACAAACAACAGCAATCACTTACAACATACAGCATAGATGAATCTCAAAAGGACTGTGCTGTTAAAAAATAGGCACAAAGGTTCTATCTATCTATCTATCTATCTATCTATCTATCTATCTATCTATCTAT